>JAQBHY010000093.1:607500-1153498 GCA_027574665.1 Rhynochetos jubatus
GCACGACCCCCCAGAGCGGCACCGAGGCGCGCCGGCGAGACCCACAGCGGCAGCGCAATGCTAACAGCGGCGGCACGACCCCCCAGAGTGGCACCGAGAGCAACAAGAGACCCAGATAGCCGAGCCGGGGCCCCTTTCGAGGCAGGCCCGCGCCCCTGCGAAGGAAGGAACGCCTCTTACCTTGCGAGTCCGAGGCGGAGGCGAGTGCAAGTCCAAAGCGGCGCGAGGCGTGCCGAGCCGGGGCCCCTTTCGAGGCAGGCCCGCGCCCCTGCGAAGGAAGGAACGCCTCTTACCTTGCGAGTCCGAGGCGGAGGCGAGTGCGAGTCCGAAGCGGCGCGAGGCGTGCCGAGCCGGGGCCCCTTTCGAGGCAGGCCCGCGCCCCTGCGAAGGAAGGAACGCCTCTTACCTTGCGAGTCCGAGGCGGAGGCGAGTGCGAGTCCGAAGCGGCGCGAGGCGTGCCGAGCCAGGGCCCCTTTCGAGGCAGGCCCGCGCCCCTGCGAAGGAAGGAACGCCGCTTACCTTGCGAGTCCGAGGCGGAGGCGAGTGCGAGTCCGAAGCGGCGCGAGGCGTGCCGAGCCGGGGCCCCTTTCGAGGCAGGCCCGCGCCCCTGCGAAGGAAGGAACGCCTCTTACCTTGCGAGTCCGAGGCGGAGGCGAGTGCGAGTCCGAAGCGGCGCGAGGCGTGCCGAGCCGGGGCCCCTTTCGAGGCAGGCCCGCGCCCCTGCGAAGGAAGGAACGCCTCTTACCTTGCGAGTCCGAGGCGGAGGCGAGTGCGAGTCCGAAGCGACGCGAGGCGTGCCGAGCCGGGGCCCCTTTCGAGGCAGGCCCGCGCCCCTGCGAAGGAAGGAACGCCTCTTACCTTGCGAGTCCGAAGCGGCGCGAGGCGTGCCGAGCCAGGGCCCCTTTCGAGGCAGGCCCGCGCCCCTGCGAAGGAAGGAACGCCTCTTACCTTGCGAGTCCGAGGCGGCACGAGGCCTACCGAGCCGGGGCCCCCTTCGAGGCAGGCCCGCGCCCCTGCGAAGCAAGGAACGCCTCTTACCTTGCGAGTCCGAGGCGGCACGAGGCGTGCCGAGCCGGGGCCCCTTTCGAGGCAGGCCCGCGCCCCTGCGAAGGAAGGAACGCCTCTTACCTTGCGAGTCCGAGGCGGCACGAGGCCTACCGAGCCGGGGCCCCCTTCGAGGCAGGCCCGCGCCCCTGCGAAGCAAGGAACGCCTCTTACCTTGCGAGTCCGAGGCGGCACGAGGCGTGCCGAGCCGGGGCCCCTTTCGAGGCAGGCCCGCGCCCCTGCGAAGGAAGGAACGCCTCTTACCTTGCGAGTCCGAGGCGGAGGCGAGTGCGAGTCCGAAGCGGCGCGAGGCGTGCCGAGCCGGGGCCCCTTTCGAGGCAGGCCCGCGCCCCTGCGAAGGAAGGAACGCCTCTTACCTTGCGAGTCCGAGGCGGAGGCGAGTGCGAGTCCGAAGCGGCGCGAGGCGTGCCGAGCCAGGGCCCCTTTCGAGGCAGGCCCGCGCCCCTGCGAAGGAAGGAACGCCGCTTACCTTGCGAGTCCGAGGCGGAGGCGAGTGCGAGTCCGAAGCGGCGCGAGGCGTGCCGAGCCGGGGCCCCTTTCGAGGCAGGCCCGCGCCCCTGCGAAGGAAGGAACGCCTCTTACCTTGTGAGTCCGAGGCGGCGCGAGGCGTGCCGAGCCGGGGCCCCTTTCGAGGCAGGCCCGCGCCCCTGCGAAGGAAGGAATGCCTCTTACCTTAAGAGTGCAGGGACGCCCCAAGTCTGAGGGGGCCAGGAGGCGCCACGACACCAAGAGTAGCACCCAGACCAAGAGTGGCAGTGAAGCGCACCACCACACCACGAGCGGCGCAACACTAACAGCGGCGGCGAGGCCCCCAGAGCGGCAACGAGGCGCGCCAGCTCCAAGAGCGGCGCGCGGCGGCACAACGGTAACAGCGGCGGCGAGACCCCCAGAGCGGCAACGAGGCGCACCGGCACAACGGTAACAGCGGCGGCGAGACCCCCAGAGCGGCAACGAGGCGCGCCGGCTCCAAGAGCGGCGCGAGACCCCCAGAGCGGCGGCGCAACGGTAACAGCGACGGCAAGACCCCCAGAGCGGCAACGAGGCGCGCCGGCTCCAAGAGCGGCGCGAGACCCCCAGAGCGGCGGCGCAACGGTAACAGCGGCGGCGAGACCCCCAGAGCGGCAACGAGGCGCGCCGGCTCCAAGAGCGGCGCGCGGCAGCGCAACGCTAACAGCGACGGCGAGACCCCCAGAGCGGCAACGAGGCGCGCCGGCTCCAAGAGCGGCGCGAGACCCCCAGAGCGTCGGCGCAACAGTAACAGCGGCGGCGAGACCCCCAGAGCGGCAACGAGGCGCGCCGGCTCCAAGAGCGGCGCGCGGCAGCGCAACGGTAACAGCGGCGGCGAGACCCCCAGAGCGGCAATGAGGCGCGCCGGCTCCAAGAGCGGCGCGAGACCCCCAGCAGCGACATAACGCTAACAGCAGCGGCAAGACAGCAGCAGCACGACACCCAGAGCAGCAACGAGGCGTGCCGACTCCAAGAGTGGCGCGAGACCCACAATGGCGGCGCAACACCCAGAGCAGCAGCGAGGCACACCACAGCACCAAGAGCAACAAGAGACCCAGATTGCCAAGCCGTGGCCCCTTTCGAGGCAGGCCTGCATCCGTGGAAAGGAAGGAATGCCTCTTACCTTAAGAGTGCAGGGACACCCCAAGTCTGAGGGGGCCAAGGGGCTCCATGAGACCAAGAGCACTGCCACACCAAGAGTGGCGTGAGACTCACAATGGCGGCGCAACCACAAGAGCAGCACGACATCAAGGGCAGCGGCGAGGCACACCACCACACTAAGGAGCAGCGTGACAGCCAGAGTGGCAGCGAGCCATGCCACACCACCTATAGAGTTGCAAGTCCAAGTGTATTGCAACAAGAGCAGCACAAACCCCAGAGCAGCAGCGAGGTGTGCAGCAACAGCGAGAGCGGCAGTGAGAGCCAGACCATCGAGCCGGGGCACCTTTCGAGGTGGACCAGCGTCCCTGCAAAGGAAGGAATGTGTCCTACCTTCAGAGTCCAGGGATGCCCAAAGTCCGAAGCAGCAAGTAGGTGCCGCGACACCAAGAGCAGCGGGCCAGAATGCCGAGCTGGGGCCCCTTTTGAGGTGGGCCAGCATCCCTGCAAACAAAGGAATACCTCTTACCTTCAGAGTCCAGTAACGCCCTGGGCCCCAGGCGGCAAGGAGGCGCGCCGAGACCAAGAGCAGCAGTGAGTCGCACCACCACACCAACAGCGGTGCAAGACCCAGAGTGGCAGCGAGGCACGCAGACTCCAAGAGAGGCGTGAAACCCAAAGCACCGCAACAAGAGCGTCACGACACCCAGAGCGGTGGCGAGGCGCACCAACTCCAAGAGCAGCGCGACGGCGAGACACAGAGCACCAAGCCAGTGAGCCTTTCGCGGCTGGCCAGCGTCCCTGCAAAGAAGGAAAGCCTCCTACCTTCAGAGTCCAGGGACACCCCAAGTCCCAGGCGGCAAGGAGGCGCCGTGACACCAAGAGCGACGGGGCAGCACGCCGAGCCAGGGTTCCTTTCGAGGTAGGTCAGCGTCCCTGCAAAAGAAGGAACGCCTCCTACCTTCAGAGTCCACGGATGCCCCAAGTCCGAGGTGGCGAGGAGGCGCCACGAGATCAAGAGCAGCACTGAGACCAAGAGCAGCGGCGAGGCACACTGCGACACCCAGAGCGGCAGCAACGCCCAGAGTGGTGAGCCAGGGGCCCCTTTCAAGGCACCCCAGTGTCTCTGCAAAGGAAGGAATGCCTCGTACCTTCAGAGTCCAGGGTTGCCCCAAGTCCCAGGCAGCACGAGACCAAGAGTGGTGCGAGTGTTAAAAATTCTTCCCCGGACAAAGCGGGTTGCTCGAGGTATGCTATTTATTTAATCAAAACTCAGAGTTGGGTCACCACCTCAGTGAGTGGCCAATGGCCCAAGATCTCACACATTTTTTACACCGTTCAATCAATACCCATTACAAAAGGTCCAAAGTCTTTGTATATTTCCACTTGGCCTTTCAGTCCCCAAACTTCACCATTTCCCAAAGACCACCACAATCCCCCGTCTCAGCTGCATTCTTCTGTTCTGGTTCCGAGCCTCGGTTCAGTTACAGGGTCTTCTTTGGGTCGCCGTCTCCGTAATCACTCTTCTGCCATTTCTGTCCTGCGCAATTCTGAGACAGGCTTTGAGATGTACTATTAAGGGTTTACCTTCATTAATTAATCGCTCTTTGTTCAAACCGTCTCTGCGTGATTAGCTTGACTGGGTTTGAAACCGGCCTTGGGTGGGTCTGTACAAGGAGCAGGCTGAGAGCAAACATTCTGGGCCTGTCGAGCGATATTTCTGCACTTTACAACACCCCAAACCTCAGACCTAAACCTGCACTAGGGACTAGGAAAGATTCCTTTACAGAGATTCAGAAGCACTGTCCCACCCAGGTCACCAAAACAAGGGATAACCCTCTTCGCACCAACACAACATTAAGAAACAGCATCCACTCGATTGCAGACAGTGCTGTTCAGGGGATCGCTCCACCTCTCGTGCCTGCCATACGTTGCATCAGCCAAGGCTTCTATCCTCCCCTCACATACATATGGTAGGCGTGGCATTTCCCAGAATGTTTGTCCATCTTCACTCTAATTCCTGGAACTAATTATCATACTTACGTGGTCATGACAAATGCAGCCTGCGTCTCTCAGGGCCTTCGTGGGCGTTCTTCCGTGGTCTCTGGCGGTGGCTTAAGAGGCGACTCTGTGTCCTTTCCATGAACGCCCAGTCTTCTTTCCATATATGGTTTTGCCATGTCACCGCCCTCTGCGTGCGGAATTCCTTAAGCACCTTGTCCTGCTTTCCACTGGCATCTGTTGATCCGCGCTCCCTGAGGATGTGCCCGTCACACTTGACAAAGCTACGTTGTCACAGTCTTCTTGATCTGTGGACCTTGCATTCTCGCCCGAGGCCCCTGATAACACACTCTTGGCCTTGGCCCTGTAGAGGAGGGTAAAAAGTGGGACAAGTATTTATCTATAAGTTTCTCTGAGGTGAGAAGTTGAAAGGTTTGTGAGTAGTCTCCAGGAGATGGCACCCAAAGCACCCGGGTGATGACAATACCAGACGCACGTAGCAGATTGCTCCTACCACCTCTGTTAGGTCACCCAGCCAAGCAACACCCTTCAGCCAGGCTAATACAGTAACGATCGGCACATTAAGGAACTCGTAGGGCAGAACATCCCACCGTTCTGATCACAACTCTGAGAGCAAAGGGGTTGACATCCTGACCAGCCACCACCAAAATACTACAGTGAACACTTCTCATCAGTCCATTCTAACATGCAGGAATCGGATGATCTGTCACTATCTCAACCCCTCGGGCCCCACCTGGGGCACAAGACAGGACTGTCGTCATTTAACCCAGCCAGCAACAGAGCTCTGAACGGCCACTCGCTCACCTCCCCCTCCTATACAGGGGCAGGAGAGCCAGAGAAAAGATGAGAAAGCTCACAAGGTAAGAGAGTAGCAACTTAAAAGTCAAAGAATAAAGTAACAATACTAATAATACTACTGATAACATGCAATAGAAAAGTCCACCACGACTACTCGTAGATTTTGAGAAAACTGTGTTAAACACCGGTGTTATCAGCACAAACCCAAAACACAACCTCTTACTGGCTGTCCTTAAGGAATTTAACACTTTAAAAATACCTTGAAAATGCAAATAGCAATAAGGCAGAAGAAATACAGAGAAGATGTAAGGAATGAAGACGTTGAAATAAATTCAAGAAAGGGCGCTAAAGAGAGGGAGAAGTGGAAGGAATTTTAAAAAGAAACCGAGTACAAGAAACAGACCAGAATTACAACATCAAAACAGGGAAATGGATAAGGGACAACACACGACAAGAGTTTGAAAAGTGATTTGATACAAGAAACAGAGGATTACAGAACAGGGAGACAGCTAGAAAGGACCCTGATAATATGGAACAGGAAGCTAACTGCATGGAAACACAGACTAGAAATTTCTAAATCACCCAAGTACAGGACAGAGAGAGATGGAGGGAAACCAAAAATAATTAATGGATGAAGAGGCAGAGAGCAGAGTCAGCAGAAGAGAATCAAATGTCAGGGAGCCAGCCAGGCCAGTGACCACCACAGAAGGAGGCAGAAGCAGAGACCAAGGGCAGGAAAGCAGAGAGAGTGGGGTGTGCAGGAGACATGACAGGACTCACCACAGCTCTGAAGAGCAGGAACCCTTTACCACTCCTTCCATCTCTGAACTTCCCCTGCCCCCTCAACAGCACTGCTTCCCAGGCAGCCCCTTTGTAGCTGGAGCCCCACCCCGTGCAGGGCTGGCCCCATCCTCAGCCTCACGGGCCACACCTGGGGCTGCCCCAGCCCCAGCTGGAACTCATGAGGAACAGGGGCAATGGCCAAAGCCCCACAGCATATCAACCCTCACCTGAGGGCTGAGATGGTGGCTTTGCAGCAGGAACTCGAGGCTTAATGCAATAAAAGCTGCTGGCTCACAGCAATCCAGAAGGAGATAACGGTGACAGGCAATGTTGAGAAACACCCCAGCAATTTTTTGGGAGCTTCTGCCCTTCCTGCAAAGTGGCAGGACCAGACTCTCCTGTCTTTGCTTACAGAACTCTACACCAACACCCAGGAGGGCACAGCTGAGCAGCTCTGTCCTTTGCCAGTGACACCCTGGATCCCTGGAGGACAGTTGAAGATGATCAGCGTAAGTTTAAGGGGAAAACTGTTGTCTGGGTGGGAATGGGCTTCTTCACTGTGGGCTCAGTGGGTGGGTGGGAAATGCTGCTGCTGCTGAACAACGGGGGATCAACCACGCTAATTCCCCAGGAATGCTGAGGAAGGAGCAATTTTGGTGCAGTGCCGTGCTCCTCTTAACAGGCCTTTGCAATCCCAGTTGTCCCTGGAGCTGTGCTCTTTCTGCTTCTCCAGACACTAACCCTAGCCCTAACCCTAAGAATGGCAGGTCACGCTTTCCGGCCACGCCCCCCCTGCATTCCAGCTATGACAACTGCGGTAGGAGCAATGCCAGTGCAGTGTCATGCTGCTCTTGGCAGGCCTTTGCAATCCCAACTATCCCTGGACCTGGGGGCTTTCTCGTTCTCCAGAAGCTGTTTTTCTCCCTGGCTGTATGTGCTGCACCCTGTCACCATCTCTGTCCCTCCTTTGTCCTTCCTCTCCTTCCCCTTGCCGCCTCTCTCTCCTTCTGTCCTGCTCACTGACCCTACATGTTCTCGCTCCAGCTCTGCAGGGCCCCTCGGCCCCATTTTTCTTGGCTTCTCTCCCTCTCTGGCCATTTCTGACCTTTCTGTCTCTGCTCCTCGGTTTCCTCCCTTGGCTTCTTTTTCTCTCTCCTGTCCTCTGTCCTGCTCCCATCACAGCATTTTCTTCTTCCCTTTCTCTGCCCCACTCCCCATCCCTCTTTTTCTTTCTCCACCCCGCTGCACTGCTCTCTGCCTTCCTTCCCCACCCTCCACCCCTCCATCATTATCCTTTTGTCCCTTGTCATCTCTCCACCCCTCTGTCCCACTCCCCATCCCTGATTTTCCTATTCCATTTCTCTGTGCGGCTTTCGGGCCCTGTTTTTCCTCTGGCTCCATCTCCCTGTCCTTGTTCCTGTTGCTCTCGCTTGCTCTCTATCCCAGTGTGCTGCTCCTCATCCCCCTGTGTTTCTCTGGATCCCATTTTCTTGCTCCCTGTCCCTCCCCTCTATCCCTCTCTTCTTCCTCCCACCTGGATTTTCCTCTCTCCATCCCTCTGCTCCCATTGCTCCTTTCTCCATCTCTCAGTCCTGCTCCCTGCCCCTTTCCTCCTCTCGCTGTCTTTCTGTCCCGCTCCCTCTCCCGTTATTCTGCCTTTGTCCCTCTGTCCTGGTGCCTGTTTGCTGCTTTCTAGGAGTATCCCCCGGTCCGTCCAGCTGTCCCCATTCTCCTCCTTCTCTTCCCTGCTCCAGCCCTACTTTCTCCTGCTCCCTCTCTGTCCCGCAGCCCATCAGCATCTTTTTTCCTTCTCCATCTCTTTGTCTTCACCTGCATTTGGTCCCCCCAGCCCCACCCCCAGTCCCTCTGTCCTCTTCCTTTCCCTGCTCTTTGTCTCTGCACATCCCACACTCTGTTCCCGTCTCTCTCTCTGCCCTCGAGCCTTCCTTTTCCTTCCTTCTTTATCTCTGCGTTCCTCTCCTGCTGCTCCTCAGTGCTTTCCATCCGTTCCTTTGTCCCACTCCCTGGCCCTTACGGCCGTCAGTCCCTCTGGCCTGTTGCCCATTGTTAGTTTTGCCAGCTGCATCCCACCGCCCTGCTTCCCATTCATCTCCTCTGGCTCAGTCCTCCTGGCCTGCTCCCTGGTGGGATTTTCCCTTTCTCCAGCTCTGACCCGCTCCCCACCCCTCTCTGTTTCTCTCTGTCACCCTTCCCAGTTCCCTGTGCCCCTCTCTCTGCAGTCTCATGTCCCGGTCCCTGTCCCTCTCTGTGCCGCTCCATCCCTCTGTCCCTGGCCTCGTGCCTGGTTTTCCTTGCTCCATGTCTGTCCTGCTGCCCAGCGCTGGCCGGTTCCTTTTCCGGACTTGTTTGGGGTGTTTTCTCCTCTCTTGGTGGCTCTGCTGCTGTTCTTGCCCCTGATGTTTTCCCTCTCCCCGTGCCCTCCCCTGCTGGCTGTCCTCTCCCCCAGTGTCCTGCTGGCTCTTCCCCGTCCTCTCTGAGGACGTTTCCCCTCGCTTTATCCCTCTGGCTGCTCCCTGGCAGGATTTGGTTGTTGTCTGGAGTTCCGCTTAGCCCGGCTCTATTTTGTCATTCCCCGTCTCTCTCTGCTGCTCCCCGTCCTCCCCTTTATCTCTCCTTCTTTTCCTTTTCCTGTCCCTCTGCTTTCCCTACCCTGCTACCCACAGCCAGGATTCTGCTCCCAAAGGGCCCCACATGTCCAACACCAGGTGAGATTAAAGGCAGCTGTAATGTCTTCTCCTGTCCTCAGGGATCAGTTGATCCCCCGTTGTTCAGCAGCAGCAGCATTTCCCACCCACCCACTGAGCCCACAGTGAAGAAGCCCATTCCCACCCAGACAACAGTTTTCCCCTTAAACTTACGCTGATCATCTTCAACTGTCCTCCAGGGATCCAGGGTGTCACTGGCAAAGGACAGAGCTGCTCAGCTGTGCCCTCCTGGGTGTTGGTGTAGAGTTCTGTAAGCAAAGACAGGAGAGTCTGGTCCTGCCACTTTGCAGGAAGGGCAGAAGCTCCCAAAAAATTGCTGGGGTGTTTCTCAACATTGCCTGTCACCGTTATCTCCTTCTGGATTGCTGTGAGCCAGCAGCTTTTATTGCATTAAGCCTCGAGTTCCTGCTGCAAAGCCACCATCTCAGCCCTCAGGTGAGGGTTGATATGCTGTGGGGCTTTGGCCATTGTCCCTGTTCCTCATGGGTTCCAGCTGGGGCTGGGGCAGCCCCAGGTGTGGCCCGTGAGGCTGAGGATGGGGCCAGCCCTGCACGGGGTGGGGCTCCAGCTACAAAGGGGCTGCCTGGGAAGCAGTGCTGTTGAGGGGGCAGGGGAAGTTCAGAGATGGAAGGAGTGGTAAAGGGTTCCTGCTCTTCAGAGCTGTGGTGAGTCCTGTCATGTCTCCTGCACACCCCACTCTCTCTGCTTTCCTGCCCTTGGTCTCTGCTTCTGCCTCCTTCTGTGGTGGTCACTGGCCTGGCTGGCTCCCTGACATTTGATTCTCTTCTGCTGACTCTGCTCTCTGCCTCTTCATCCATTAATTATTTTTGGTTTCCCTCCATCTCTCTCTGTCCTGTACTTGGGTGATTTAGAAATTTCTAGTCTGTGTTTCCATGCAGTTAGCTTCCTGTTCCATATTATCAGGGTCCTTTCTAGCTGTCTCCCTGTTCTGTAATCCTCTGTTTCTTGTATCAAATCACTTTTCAAACTCGTCGTGTGTTGTCCCTTATCCATTTCCCTGTTTTGATGTTGTAATTCTGGTCTGTTTCTTGTACTCGGTTTCTTTTTAAAATTCCTTCCACTTCTCCCTCTCTTTAGCGCCCTTTCTTGAATTTATTTCAACGTCTTCATTCCTTACATCTTCTCTGTATTTCTTCTGCCTTATTGCTATTTGCATTTTCAAGGTATTTTTAAAGTGTTAAATTCCTTAAGGACAGCCAGTAAGAGGTTGTGTTTTGGGTTTGTGCTGATAACACCGGTGTTTAACACAGTTTTCTCAAAATCTACGAGTAGTCGTGGTGGACTTTTCTATTGCATGTTATCAGTAGTATTATTAGTATTGTTACTTTATTCTTTGACTTTTAAGTTGCTACTCTCTTACCTTGTGAGCTTTCTCATCTTTTCTCTGGCTCTCCTGCCCCTGTATAGGAGGGGGAGGTGAGCGAGTGGCCGTTCAGAGCTCTGTTGCTGGCTGGGTTAAATGACGACAGTCCTGTCTTGTGCCCCAGGTGGGGCCCGAGGGGTTGAGATAGTGACAGATCATCCGATTCCTGCATGTTAGAATGGACTGATGAGAAGTGTTCACTGTAGTATTTTGGTGGTGGCTGGTCAGGATGTCAACCCCTTTGCTCTCAGAGTTGTGATCAGAACGGTGGGATGTTCTGCCCTACGAGTTCCTTAATGTGCCGATCGTTACTGTATTAGCCTGGCTGAAGGGTGTTGCTTGGCTGGGTGACCTAACAGAGGTGGTAGGAGCAATCTGCTACGTGCGTCTGGTATTGTCATCACCCGGGTGCTTTGGGTGCCATCTCCTGGAGACTACTCACAAACCTTTCAACTTCTCACCTCAGAGAAACTTATAGATAAATACTTGTCCCACTTTTTACCCTCCTCTACAGGGCCAAGGCCAAGAGTGTGTTATCAGGGGCCTCGGGCGAGAATGCAAGGTCCACAGATCAAGAAGACTGTGACAACGTAGCTTTGTCAAGTGTGACGGGCACATCCTCAGGGAGCGCGGATCAACAGATGCCAGTGGAAAGCAGGACAAGGTGCTTAAGGAATTCCGCACGCAGAGGGCGGTGACGTGGCAAAACCATATATGGAAAGAAGACTGGGCGTTCGTGGAAAGGACACAGAGTCGCCTCTTAAGCCACCGCCAGAGACCACGGAAGAACGCCCACGAAGGCCCTGAGAGACGCAGGCTGCATTTGTCATGACCACGTAAGTATGATAATTAGTTCCAGGAATTAGAGTGAAGATGGACAAACATTCTGGGAAATGCCACGCCTACCATATGTATGTGAGGGGAGGATAGAAGCCTTGGCTGATGCAACGTATGGCAGGCACGAGAGGTGGAGCGATCCCCTGAACAGCACTGTCTGCAATCGAGTGGATGCTGTTTCTTAATGTTGTGTTGGTGCGAAGAGGGTTATCCCTTGTTTTGGTGACCTGGGTGGGACAGTGCTTCTGAATCTCTGTAAAGGAATCTTTCCTAGTCCCTAGTGCAGGTTTAGGTCTGAGGTTTGGGGTGTTGTAAAGTGCAGAAATACCGCTCGACAGGCCCAGAATGTTTGCTCTCAGCCTGCTCCTTGTACAGACCCACCCAAGGCCGGTTTCAAACCCAGTCAAGCTAATCACGCAGAGACGGTTTGAACAAAGAGCGATTAATTAATGAAGGTAAACCCTTAATAGTACATCTCAAAGCCTGTCTCAGAATTGCGCAGGACAGAAATGGCAGAAGAGTGATTACGGAGACGGCGACCCAAAGAAGACCCTGTAACTGAACCGAGGCTCGGAACCAGAACAGAAGAATGCAGCTGAGACGGGGGATTGTGGTGGTCTTTGGGAAATGGTGAAGTTTGGGGACTGAAAGGCCAAGTGGAAATATACAAAGACTTTGGACCTTTTGTAATGGGTATTGATTGAACGGTGTAAAAAATGTGTGAGATCTTGGGCCATTGGCCACTCACTGAGGTGGTGACCCAACTCTGAGTTTTGATTAAATAAATAGCATACCTCGAGCAACCCGCTTTGTCCGGGGAAGAATTTTTAACACTCGCACCACTCTTGGTCTCGTGCTGCCTGGGACTTGGGGCAACCCTGGACTCTGAAGGTACGAGGCATTCCTTCCTTTGCAGAGACACTGGGGTGCCTTGAAAGGGGCCCCTGGCTCACCACTCTGGGCGTTGCTGCCGCTCTGGGTGTCGCAGTGTGCCTCGCCGCTGCTCTTGGTCTCAGTGCTGCTCTTGATCTCGTGGCGCCTCCTCGCCACCTCGGACTTGGGGCATCCGTGGACTCTGAAGGTAGGAGGCGTTCCTTCTTTTGCAGGGACGCTGACCTACCTCGAAAGGAACCCTGGCTCGGCGTGCTGCCCCGTCGCTCTTGGTGTCACGGCGCCTCCTTGCCGCCTGGGACTTGGGGTGTCCCTGGACTCTGAAGGTAGGAGGCTTTCCTTCTTTGCAGGGACGCTGGCCAGCCGCGAAAGGCTCACTGGCTTGGTGCTCTGTGTCTCGCCGTCGCGCTGCTCTTGGAGTTGGTGCGCCTCGCCACCGCTCTGGGTGTCGTGACGCTCTTGTTGCGGTGCTTTGGGTTTCACGCCTCTCTTGGAGTCTGCGTGCCTCGCTGCCACTCTGGGTCTTGCACCGCTGTTGGTGTGGTGGTGCGACTCACTGCTGCTCTTGGTCTCGGCGCGCCTCCTTGCCGCCTGGGGCCCAGGGCGTTACTGGACTCTGAAGGTAAGAGGTATTCCTTTGTTTGCAGGGATGCTGGCCCACCTCAAAAGGGGCCCCAGCTCGGCATTCTGGCCCGCTGCTCTTGGTGTCGCGGCACCTACTTGCTGCTTCGGACTTTGGGCATCCCTGGACTCTGAAGGTAGGACACATTCCTTCCTTTGCAGGGATGCTGGTCCACCTCGAAAGGTGCCCCGGCTCGATGGTCTGGCTCTCACTGCCGCTCTCGCTGTTGCTGCACACCTCGCTGCTGCTCTGGGGTTTGTGCTGCTCTTGTTGCAATGCACTTGGACTTGCAACTCTATAGGTGGTGTGGCATGGCTCGCTGCCACTCTGGCTGTCACGCTGCTCCTTAGTGTGGTGGTGTGCCTCGCCGCTGCCCTTGATGTCGTGCTGCTCTTGTGGTTGCGCCGCCATTGTGAGTCTCACGCCACTCTTGGTGTGGCAGTGCTCTTGGTCTCATGGAGCCCCTTGGCCCCCTCAGACTTGGGGTGTCCCTGCACTCTTAAGGTAAGAGGCATTCCTTCCTTTCCACGGATGCAGGCCTGCCTCGAAAGGGGCCACGGCTTGGCAATCTGGGTCTCTTGTTGCTCTTGGTGCTGTGGTGTGCCTCGCTGCTGCTCTGGGTGTTGCGCCGCCATTGTGGGTCTCGCGCCACTCTTGGAGTCGGCACGCCTCGTTGCTGCTCTGGGTGTCGTGCTGCTGCTGTCTTGCCGCTGCTGTTAGCGTTATGTCGCTGCTGGGGGTCTCGCGCCGCTCTTGGAGCCGGCGCGCCTCATTGCCGCTCTGGGGGTCTCGCCGCCGCTGTTACCGTTGCGCTGCCGCGCGCCGCTCTTGGAGCCGGCGCGCCTCGTTGCCGCTCTGGGGGTCTCGCCGCCGCTGTTACTGTTGCGCCGACGCTCTGGGGGTCTCGCGCCGCTCTTGGAGCCGGCGCGCCTCGTTGCCGCTCTGGGGGTCTCGCCGTCGCTGTTAGCGTTGCGCTGCCGCGCGCCGCTCTTCGAGCCGGCGCGCCTCGTTGCCGCTCTGGGGGTCTCGCCGCCGCTGTTACCGTTGCGCCGCCGCTCTGGGGGTCTCGCGCCGCTCTTGGAGCCGGCGCGCCTCGTTGCCGCTCTGGGGGTCTTGCCGTCGCTGTTACCGTTGCGCCGCCGCTCTGGGGGTCTCGCGCCGCTCTTGGAGCCGGCGCGCCTCGTTGCCGCTCTGGGGGTCTCGCCGCCGCTGTTACCGTTGTGCCGCCGCGCGCCGCTCTTGGAGCCGGTGCGCCTCGTTGCCGCTCTGGGGGCCTCGCCGCCGCTGTTAGTGTTGCGCCGCTCGTGGTGTGGTGGTGCGCTTCACTGCCACTCTTGGTCTGGGTGCTACTCTTGGTGTCGTGGCGCCTCCTGGCCCCCTCAGACTTGGGGCGTCCCTGCACTCTTAAGGTAAGAGGCATTCCTTCCTTCGCAGGGGCGCGGGCCTGCCTCGAAAGGGGCCCCGGCTCGGCACGCCTCGCGCCGCCTCGGACTCACAAGGTAAGAGGCGTTCCTTCCTTCGCAGGGGCGCGGGCCTGCCTCGAAAGGGGCCCCGGCTCGGCACGCCTCGCGCCGCTTCGGACTCGCACTCGCCTCCGCCTCGGACTCGCAAGGTAAGAGGCGTTCCTTCCTTCGCAGGGGCGCGGGCCTGTCTCGAAAGGGGCCCCGGCTCGGCACGCCTCGTGCCGCCTCGGACTCGCAAGGTAAGAGGCGTTCCTTCCTTCGCAGGGGCGCGGGCCTGCCTCGAAGGGGGCCCTGGCTCGGCACGCCTCGCGCCGCTTTGGACTCGCACTCGCCTCCGCCTCGGACTCGCAAGGTAAGAGGCGTTCCTTCCTTCGCAGGGGCGCGGGCCTGCCTCGAAGGGGGCCCTGGCTCGGCACGCCTCGCGCCGCTTTGGACTCGCACTCGCCTCCGCCTCGGACTCGCAAGGTAAGAGGCGTTCCTTCCTTCGCAGGGGCGCGGGCCTGCCTCGAAAGGGGCCCCGGCTCGGCACGCCTCGTGCCGCCTCGGACTCGCAAGGTAAGAGGCGTTCCTTGCTTCGCAGGGGCGCGGGCCTGCCTCGAAGGGGGCCCCGGCTCGGTAGGCCTCGTGCCGCCTCGGACTCGCAAGGTAAGAGGCGTTCCTTCCTTCGCAGGGGCGCGGGCCTGCCTCGAAAGGGGCCCCGGCTCGGCACGCCTCGTGCCGCCTCGGACTCGCAAGGTAAGAGGCGTTCCTTGCTTCGCAGGGGCGCGGGCCTGCCTCGAAGGGGGCCCCGGCTCGGTAGGCCTCGTGCCGCCTCGGACTCGCAAGGTAAGAGGCGTTCCTTCCTTCGCAGGGGCGCGGGCCTGCCTCGAAAGGGGCCCTGGCTCGGCACGCCTCGCGCCGCTTCGGACTCGCAAGGTAAGAGGCGTTCCTTCCTTCGCAGGGGCGCGGGCCTGCCTCGAAAGGGGCCCCGGCTCGGCACGCCTCGCGTCGCTTCGGACTCGCACTCGCCTCCGCCTCGGACTCGCAAGGTAAGAGGCGTTCCTTCCTTCGCAGGGGCGCGGGCCTGCCTCGAAAGGGGCCCCGGCTCGGCACGCCTCGCGCCGCTTCGGACTCGCACTCGCCTCCGCCTCGGACTCGCAAGGTAAGAGGCGTTCCTTCCTTCGCAGGGGCGCGGGCCTGCCTCGAAAGGGGCCCCGGCTCGGCACGCCTCGCGCCGCTTCGGACTCGCACTCGCCTCCGCCTCGGACTCGCAAGGTAAGCGGCGTTCCTTCCTTCGCAGGGGCGCGGGCCTGCCTCGAAAGGGGCCCCGGCTCGGCACGCCTCGCGCCGCTTCGGACTCGCACTCGCCTCCGCCTCGGACTCGCAAGGTAAGAGGCGTTCCTTCCTTCGCAGGGGCGCGGGCCTGCCTCGAAAGGGGCCCCGGCTCGGCACGCCTCGCGCCGCTTCGGACTCGCACTCGCCTCCGCCTCGGACTCGCAAGGTAAGAGGCGTTCCTTCCTTCGCAGGGGCGCGGGCCTGCCTCGAAAGGGGCCCCGGCTCGGCACGCCTCGCGCCGCTTTGGACTTGCACTCGCCTCCGCCTCGGACTCGCAAGGTAAGAGGCGTTCCTTCCTTCGCAGGGGCGCGGGCCTGCCTCGAAAGGGGCCCCGGCTCGGCTATCTGGGTCTCTTGTTGCTCTCGGTGCCACTCTGGGGGGTCGTGCCGCCGCTGTTAGCATTGCGCCGCCGCTGTGGGTCTCGCCGGCGCGCCTCGGTGCCGCTCTGGGGGGTCGTGCCGCCGCTGTTAGCATTGCGCTGCCGCTGTGGGTCTCGCCGGCACGCCTCGGTGTCGCTCTGGGGGGTCGTGCCGCCGCTGTTAGCGTTGCGCCGCCGCTGTGGGTCTCGCCGGCGCGCCTCGGTGCCGCTCTGGGGGGTCGTGCCGCCGCTGTTAGCGTCTCGCCGCCGCGCCTCGGTGCCGCTCTGGGGGGTCGTGTCGCCGCTGTGGGTCTCACCGCTGCCCTTGGAGTCGGCGCGCCTCGGTGCCGCTCTGGGGGTCGTGCCGCTGCTGTTAGCATTGCGCCGCCGCTGTGGGTCTCGCCGCCGCACCTCGGTGCCGCTCTGGGGGTCGTGTCGCCGCTGTTAGCGTTGCGCCGCCACTGTGGGTCTCGCCGCCGCCCTTGGAGTCGGCGCGCCTCGGTGCTGGTCTGGGGCTCGTGCCGCCGCTGTTAGCGTTGCGCCGCCGCTGTGGGTCTCGCCGCCGCCCTTGGAGTCGGCGCGCCTCGGTGCCGCTCTGGGGCTCGTGCCGCCGCTGTTAGCGTTGCGCCGCCGCTCTGGGTCTCGCCGCCGCCCTTGGAGTCGGCGCGCCTCGGTGCCGCTCTGGGGCTCGTGCCGCCGCTGTTAGCGTTGCGCCGCCGCTGTGGGTCTCGCCGCCGCCCTTGGAGTCGGCGCGCCTCGGTGCCGCTCTGGGGGTCGTGCCGCCGCTGTAGGTCTCACCGCTGCCCTTGGAGTCGGCGCGCCTTGGTGCCGCTCTGGGGGTCGTGCCGCCACTGTTAGCTTTGCGCCGCCGCCCTTGGAGTCGGCGCGCCTCGGTGCCGCTGTGGGTCTCGCCGCCGCCCTTGGTGTGGTGCTGCACTTCGCTGCCCCTCTTGGTCTCGTGGTGCCTCCTGGCCCCCTAGGATTTGGGGTGTCCCTGCACTCTTAAGGTAAGAGTCATTTCTTCCTTTAGTGGGACGCGGGCCTGCCTCGCAAGCAGCCCCAGCTCGGCATGCCCCCCTGCTGCTTCAGACTTCAATTTGCTCCGCCTCAGACTTGCCTCTGACTGTGAAGGTAAGAGGCATTCCTGCCATTGCAGCATCGCTGGCCTGCCTCGAAAGGGGCCCCAGCTTGACACACGGCCCCACCGCTTTGGACTTCGATTCACATTGGCCTCGCAAGGTAAGAGGCATTCTTTCCTTGGCAGCGCTGCTAGCCTGCCGCGAAAGAGGCCCCGGCGTAGTGTGCTGCCCCCATGCTTTGGACTCAATGCCTCTTAACTTGCGAGGCCGAGCCGAGTCGAGCAGAAGTCCGAGCCTATTTCCTTTGCAGTGCCGCTGGCCAGCCTTGAAAGGGGCCCCAGCTCGGCCCGGTGCCCCACAGCTACAGACAAGGACTTCGGCTCGGACACACATCTACCTCGGCCTCACCTCAGCCTCACCTGGGACTGGGAAGGTAAGAGGCAGGCCTTCCTTTGCAGCGCTGCTGGCCTGCGTCAGGAGGGGCCATGGTTTGGTGTCTCTTGGTCTGCGGGTCGAATGCTGCTGGGACCTGGGTCTGAATTTCTCCTCGATTAGGGCTGAAATTGATCCTACAATAGACATGCAAGGCCTAAAGGGGGCGGGGCTTAAGGGACGAGGGGGCGGGGCTTAAGGGACGAGGGGGCGGGGCTTAAGGGACGAGGGGGCGGGGCTTAAGGGACGAGGGGGCGGGGCTTAAGGGACGAGGGGGCGGGGCTTAAGGGACGAGGGGGCGGGGCTTAAGGGACGAGGGGGCGGGGCTTAAGGGACGAGGGGGCGGGGCTTAAGGGACGAGGGGGCGGGGCTTAAGGGACGAGGGGGCGGGGCTTAAGGGACGAGGGGGCGGGGCTTAAGGGACGAGGGGGCGGGGCTTAAGGGACGAGGGGGCGGGGCTTAAGGGACGAGGGGGCGGGGCTTAAGGGACGAGGGGGCGGGGCTTAAGGGACGAGGGGGCGGGGCTTAAGGGACGAGGGGGCGGGGCTTAAGGGACGAGGGGGCGGGGCTTAAGGGACGAGGGGGCGGGGCTTAAGGGACGAGGGGGCGGGGCTTAAGGGACGAGGGGGGCGGGGCTTAAGGGACGAGGGGGCGGGGCTTAAGGGACGAGGGGGCGGGGCTTAAGGGACGAGGGGGCGGGGCTTAAGGGACGAGGGGGCGGGGCTTAAGGGACGAGGGGGGGGGGCTTAAGGGACGAGGGGGCGGGGCTTAAGGGACGAGGGGGGGGGGCTTAAGGGACGAGGGGGGGGGGCTTAAGGGACGAGGGGGGGGGGCTTAAGGGACGAGGGGGGGGGGCTTAAGGGACGAGGGGGGGGGGCTTAAGGGACGAGGGGGGGGGGCTTAAGGGACGAGGGGGCGGGGCTTAAGGGACGAGGGGGGGGGGCTTAAGGGACGAGGGGGGGGGGCTTAAGGGACGAGGGGGGGGGGCTTAAGGGACGAGGGGGGGGGGGCTTAAGGGGCGAGGGGGGGGGGCTTAAGGGGCGAGGGGGGGGGGCTTAAGGGGCGAGGGGGGGGGGCTTAAGGGGCGAGGGGGGGGGGCTTAAGGGGCGAGGGGGGGGGGCTTAAGGGGCGAGGGGGGGGGCTTAAGGGGCGAGGGGGGGGGGCTTAAGGGGCGAGGGGGGGGGGCTTAAGGGGCGAGGGGGGGGGGCTTAAGGGGCGAGGGGGGGGGGCTTAAGGGGCGAGGGGGGGGGGCTTAAGGGGCGAGGGGGGGGGGCTTAAGGGGCGAGGGGGGGGGGCTTAAGGGGCGAGGGGGGGGGGCTTAAGGGGCGAGGGGGCGGGGCTTAAGGGGCGAGGGGGGGGGGCTTAAGGGGCGAGGGGGGGGGGCTTAAGGGGCGAGGGGGGGGGGCTTAAGGGGCGAGGGGGGGGGGCTTAAGGGGCGAGGGGGGGGGGCTTAAGGGGCGAGGGGGGGGGGCTTAAGGGGCGAGGGGGGGGGGCTTAAGGGGCGAGGGGGGGGGGCTAAAGGGGCGAGGGGGCGGGGCTAAAGGGGCGAGGGGGCGGGGCTAAAGGGGCGGGGGGGCGGGGCTAAAGGGGCGGGGGGGCGGGGCTTAAGGGGCGAGGGGGCGGGGCTAAAGGGGCGAGGGGGCGGGGCTAAAGGGGCGAGGGGGCGGGGCTAAAGGGGCGAGGGGGCGGGGCTTAAGGGGCGAGGGGGCGGGGCTTAAGGGGCGAGGGGGCGGGGCTTAAGGGGCGAGGGGGCGGGGCTTAAGGGGCGAGGGGGCGGGGCTTAAGGGGCGAGGGGGCGGGGCTTAAGGGGCGAGGGGGCGGGGCTTAAGGGGCGAGGGGGCGGGGCTTAAGGGGCGAGGGGGCGGGGCTTAAGGGGCGAGGGGGCGGGGCTTAAGGGGCGAGGGGGCGGGGCTTAAGGGGCGAGGGGGCGGGGCTTAAGGGGCGAGGGGGCGGGGCTTAAGGGGCGAGGGGGCGGGGCTTAAGGGGCGAGGGGGCGGGGCTTAAGGGGCGAGGGGGCGGGGCTTAAGGGGCGAGGGGGCGGGGCTTAAGGGGCGAGGGGGCGGGGCTTAAGGGGCGAGGGGGCGGGGCTTAAGGGGCGAGGGGGCGGGGCTTAAGGGGCGAGGGGGCGGGGCTTAAGGGGCGAGGGGGCGGGGCTTAAGGGGCGAGGGGGCGGGGCTTAAGGGGCGAGGGGGCGGGGCTTAAGGGGCGAGGGGGCGGGGCTTAAGGGGCGAGGGGGCGGGGCTTAAGGGGCGAGGGGGCGGGGCTTAAGGGGCGAGGGGGCGGGGCTTAAGGGGCGAGGGGGCGGGGCTTAAGGGGCGAGGGGGCGGGGCTTAAGGGGCGAGGGGGCGGGGCTTAAGGGGCGAGGGGGCGGGGCTTAAGGGGCGAGGGGGCGGGGCTTAAGGGGCGAGGGGGCGGGGCTTAAGGGGCGAGGGGGCGGGGCTTAAGGGGCGAGGGGGCGGGGCTTAAGGGGCGAGGGGGCGGGGCTTAAGGGGCGAGGGGGCGGGGCTTAAGGGGCGAGGGGGCGGGGCTTAAGGGGCGAGGGGGCGGGGCTTAAGGGGCGAGGGGGCGGGGCTTAAGGGGCGAGGGGGCGGGGCTTAAGGGGCGAGGGGGCGGGGCTTAAGGGGCGAGGGGGCGGGGCTTAAGGGGCGAGGGGGCGGGGCTTAAGGGGCGAGGGGGCGGGGCTTAAGGGGCGAGGGGGCGGGGCTTAAGGGGCGAGGGGGCGGGGCTTAAGGGGCGAGGGGGCGGGGCTTAAGGGGCGAGGGGGCGGGGCTTAAGGGGCGAGGGGGCGGGGCTTAAGGGGCGAGGGGGCGGGGCTTAAGGGGCGAGGGGGCGGGGCTTAAGGGGCGAGGGGGCGGGGCTTAAGGGGCGAGGGGGCGGGGCTTAAGGGGCGAGGGGGCGGGGCTTAAGGGGCGAGGGGGCGGGGCTTAAGGGGCGAGGGGGCGGGGCTTAAGGGGCGAGGGGGCGGGGCTTAAGGGGCGAGGGGGCGGGGCTTAAGGGGCGAGGGGGCGGGGCTTAAGGGGCGAGGGGGCGGGGCTTAAGGGGCGAGGGGGCGGGGCTTAAGGGGCGAGGGGGCGGGGCTTAAGGGGCGAGGGGGCGGGGCTTAAGGGGCGAGGGGGCGGGGCTTAAGGGGCGAGGGGGCGGGGCTTAAGGGGCGAGGGGGCGGGGCTTAAGGGGCGAGGGGGCGGGGCTTAAGGGGCGAGGGGGCGGGGCTTAAGGGGCGAGGGGGCGGGGCTTAAGGGGCGAGGGGGCGGGGCTTAAGGGGCGAGGGGGCGGGGCTTAAGGGGCGAGGGGGCGGGGCTTAAGGGGCGAGGGGGCGGGGCTTAAGGGGCGAGGGGGCGGGGCTTAAGGGGCGAGGGGGCGGGGCTTAAGGGGCGAGGGGGCGGGGCTTAAGGGGCGAGGGGGCGGGGCTTAAGGGGCGAGGGGGCGGGGCTTAAGGGGCGAGGGGGCGGGGCTTAAGGGGCGAGGGGGCGGGGCTTAAGGGGCGAGGGGGGGTTTCCTTTGAAAATGGGCTGAATTCAGGCCCAAATTTCTCCTGAATTCAGGATTGAATTTCTCCTAGTCTTGCCCATAATATCACCTGCACTTTGGCTCAAATTTTTCCTAGATTTGGACTTGAGTTTCTCCTGGACCTGGGGCTGAATTTCTCCTGGAGTTCGGGTGGACTCTCTCCTGGAATTGGACTGGAATTTCTGCTGCTCTTGGGCTGGAATTTCTCCTGGACCTGGCCTGCATTTTAGGCTGGAATGTCTCCTGGACTTAGGCCTAATTTTCTCCTGGAGTTCGGTTGGACTATCTCCTGAAATTGGACGGGATGTTGGCTGCTCTTGGGCTAAAATTTCTGCTGGACTTGGGCTGCATTTTAGGCTGGATTTTCTCCTGGACTTGGGCCTGAATTTCTCCTGCACTTGGGCCTGAATTTCTATTGGGTTTAGGGCTGAATTTCTCCTGGACTTGGGCTGCATTTTAGGCTGGAATTTCTGCTGCGCTTGGGCCAAATTTCTCCTCTTCTTGGACTGGATTTAGGCTGTAATTTCTCCTGGACTTGGGCCCAAATTTCTCCTGGTGTTTGGGTGGAATATCTCCTGGATTTGGACTGAAATTTCTCCTGCATGTGGGCTGGAATTTCTATTGGGCTCGGGGCTGAATTTCTCTTGACTTTTGGCTTGAATTTCTCCTGGACTTGGACTGGAATTTCTGCTGCACTTGGGCTGGAATTTCTCCTGGGCTTGTGCCTCTATTTTGGCTGGAATTACACCTGGTTTGAGGCCTGAATTTCTCTTAGCCCTGTACTTGAATTTCTCTTGGACTTAGTCTGCATTTTAGGCTGGAATGTCTGCTGGAGCTGGGACGAAATTTCTCCTCCACATGGACTGGATTTAGGCTTTAATTTCTCCTGCACGTGAGCCCAAATTTTTCCTGGAGTTTGGGTGGACTATCTCCGCCTCTTGGACTGGAATTTCTGCGGCATTTGGGCTGGAATTTCTCCTGGACTTGGGCCTCATTTTAGGCTGGAATTAGTCCTGGTTTGAGGCCTGAATTTCTCTAGGCTCTGATCTTTAATTTCTCCTGGATGTGGGGTGGATTTTGGATGTTCTTGGGCTGGAATTTCTCCTGGACCTGGCCTGCATTTTAGGCTGGAATTTCTCCTGGACATAGGCCTTATTTTCTCCTGGAGTTTGGTTGGACTATCTCCTGAAATTGGACTGGATTTTGCCTGCTCTTGGGCTAAAATTTCTGCTGGACTTGGGCTGCATTTTAGGCTGGATTTTCTCCTGGATCTGGGCCCAAATTTCTCCTCCACTTGGACTGGATTTTTGCTGTAATTTCTCCTGGATCTGGGCCCAAATTTCTCCTCCACTTGGGCTGGATTTAGGCTGTAATTTGTCCTGGACTTGGGCCCAATTTTCTCCTAGAGTTCGGGTGGACTATCTCCGGGACTCGGACTGGAATTACTGCTGCAGTTTGGATGGAATTTCTCCTAGACTTGGTCAAAATATCACCTGCACTTTGGCTCAAATTTTTCCTAGATTTGACTTGAATTTCTCCTGGATTTGGGCTGGAATTTCTCCTGGAGTTCGGGTGGACTCTCTCCTGGAATTGGACTGGAATTTCTGCTGCTCTTGGGCTGGAATTTCTCCTGGACTTGGGCCTCATTTTAGGCTGGAATTAGTCCTGGTTTGAGGCCTGAATTTCTCTAGGCCCTGTTCTTGAATTTCTCCTGGATGTGGGCTTGATTTTGGCAGCTCTTGGGCTGGAATTTCTCCTGGACCTGGCCTGCATTTTAGGCTGGAATGTCTCCTGGACTTAGGCCTAATTTTCTTCTGGATTTCGGGGGGACTATCTCCTGAAATTGGACGGGATGTTGGCTGCCCTTGGGCTAAAATTTCTGCTGGACTTGGGCTGTATTTTAGGCTGGATTTTCTCCTGGACTTGGGCCCGAATTTCTCCTGCACGTGGGCTAGAATTTCTATTGGGCTCAGGGCTGAATTTCTCTTGACTTTTGGCTTGAATTTCTCCTGCACATAGGTCTAAATTTCTTTTGGAGTTCGGGTGGACTATGTCCTGAAATTGGACTGGATTTCGGCTGCTCTTGGGCTAAAATTTCTGCTGGTCTTGGGCTGCATTTTAGGCTGGATTTTCTCCTGGACTTGGCCTGAATTTCTCCTGCACGTGGGCTGGAATTTCTATTGGGTTTAGGGCTGAATTTCTCCTGGACTTGGGCTGCATTTTAGCCTGGAATTTCTCCTGGAGCAGGGCCCAAATTTCTCCTCTTCTTGGTCTGGATTTAGGCTGTAATTTCTCCTGGACTTGGGCCTAATTTTAGGCTGGGATTACTCCTGGTTTCAGGCCTGAATTTCTCTAGGCCCTGTTCTTGAATTTCTCCTGAATGTGGGCTGGATTTTGGCTGCCCTTGGGCCTGAATGTCTCCTGGACTTGGGCTGCATTTTAGGCTGGATTTTCCTCTGGACTTGGGCCTGAATTTCTCCTGCACGTGAACTGGATTTTTGCTGCAATTTCTCCTGGACTTGGGCCCAAAATTCTCCTGGAGTTCAGATGGACTATCTCCTGGACTTGGACTGGAATTTCTGCAGGATTTGGGCTGGAATTTCTCCTGGACTTGGACCCAAATTTCTCCTGGAGTTTGGGTGGACTATCTCCATGACTTGGACTGGAATTTCTGCGACATTTGGGCTGGAATGCCTCCTGGACATAGGCCTAATTTTCTCCTGGAGTTCGGTTGGACTATCTCCTGAAATTGGACTGGATTTTGCCTGCTCTTGGGCTAAAATTTCTGCTGGACTTGGGCTGCATTTTAGGCTGGATTTTCTCCTGGATCTGGGCCCAAATTTCTCCTCCACTTGGACTGCATTTAGGCTGTAATTTCTCCTGGACTTGGGCTCAAATTTCTCCTAGAGTTCGGGTGGACTATCTCCGGGACTTGGACTGGAATTACTGCTGCACTTGGGCTGGAATTTCTCCTGGACTTGGGCCTCAATTTAGGCTGGAATTACTCCTGGTTTGAGGCCTGAATTTCTCTAGGCCTTGTTCTTGAATTTCTCCTGGATGTGGGCTGGATTTTGGCTGCCCTTGATCTAAAGCTTCTGCTGGACTTGCGCTGAATTTTAGGCCAGAATTTCTCCTAGACTTGGCCGCAATATCACCTGCATTTTGGTTCAAATTTTTCCTAGATTTGGACTTCAATTTCTCCTGGACTTGGGTCCAAATTTCTCCTGGAGTTCAGGTGGAGTATCTCCTGGAGTTGGACTGGAATTTCTGCAGGATTTGGGCTGGAATTTCTCCTGGACTTGGGCCTCATTTTAGGCTGGAATTACTCCTGGTTTGAGGCCTGAATTTCTCTAGGACCTGTTCTTGAAATTCTCCTCGCTATGGACTGGATTTTGTCTGCTCTTGTGCTAAAATTTCTCCTCGACTTTGGCTACATTTTAGGCTGGAATTTCTCCTGGATATGGGCTGGATTTATGCTGGAATTTCTCCTGGACTTGGGCATAATTTTCTCCTGCAGTTCGGGTTGACTATCTCCTGAAACTGGAGTGGAGTTTGGCTGCTCTTAGGCTAAAATTTCTGCTGGACTTGGGCTGCATTTTAGGCTGGATTTTCTCCTGGACTTGGGCCTGAATTTCTTCTGCACTCGGGCTGGAATTTCTGTTGGGCTTGGGGCTGAATTTCTCCTGGACATGGTCTGGATTTATGCTGGAATTTCTCCTGGACTTAGGCCTAAATATCTTTTGGAGTTCAGGTGGACTATCTCCTGGACTTGGACTGGAATTTCTGCTGCACTTGGGCTGCAATTTCTCCTGGCTACAGGGGCGAGAAGGTGTGCCTTCAGGGGTGAGGGGGCATGCTTTCAGTTGCGAGGGGGCGTGCCTTAAAGCTGGAGAGATCCAGGCCACAATGCAGGCCAAATTCGAGGTCACTTCCAGGGGAAACCTGGGCTCCAGCGCAGGTCAAATCTGGGATTCGGCGCAGGAGAAGTTGGAGCTGGCGTGCAGGAGCAATTTCAGGGAGCCCAGCAGAAATTGAAGGTTGCAGTGCAGGAGAAATTTTGGCCAGAGTTCAAGAGAAATTAGAGGGCACGTTGAGGAGAAATTCGGGCTCTACTACAGGGGAAATTTGGGCCAGAATCGAGGGGAAATTCAGACCCAAGTGCACGAGAAATTCTCACCCAAATCCTGGTGAAATTCAGGCCCAAGTCCCTATGAAATTCAGGCCCAATTCAGTGGGCCTCATGACATTTCCTCATTACAGTTAAGGATGAGAGGGAACTAAGACATGCCCTGCCAGCCCTGACCCTTCTGGCAGTCTGGGGAGATCAGCACCAGCTGGGAATGCCAACAAGAGCCTGCCCCAATTAAGGCCAGGCTGGGAGATTGCTTAGGCCTGAAGTCAATTATCTCGTGACTCTCTAAATAGAGGGAGGCTCCATGGCTGACCCTTGCTTTCTCCTGGTCTGCAGGGGCTGCACCCAGCATGTCCCTTGGAGTGGGATGGCACTCAGAGCTCCACACCCCCCAGTTTGGGAAAGGAGAGAGCGGTCGACACGGCCTGGGCTGAAAAGCCTCCTGGAGGCTCAGCTCTGCTCCTGTTGAGACATGCTGACATGTGACGGGAAGGCTTGCACCGGGCTCCAGAAGCGTTTGAACAGGTACCTTCCTAGCAAGATGCGTATCTCCACGGCCATTTCTGTCTCTGGCGGGGGGAGCGTGTGCGTGCAGCTGCGTGCTGGGAACTGTGTTAACCCTTTGCTGGAGTTGCTGTGCTGATGGATGGAGAGTCGGGACCCGCTGGGGAATGGTGTGATCTGACTGTGGGCCAGATGGGAATAGTGTGAAGGGACTTTGTGCAAAACTTGGGGGCAGCACCAGTTCAAAGCCCAAACTCCACAGGTTGTGCTCCTGTCCCCAGTTCCTTAGGCATAAAGCGTTAGTCTGGAGTGGGGCCTGCGGTGGACCCAGCCGCAGGTGGATTTCTCTTCGGCGGAGTGTAGAAAGGCGTGGGAATCTGACGTCCCAGCGTTGGAGAGATCTGAGGGACAGGTCTAGGACCTCTTCTTGAGTTTCTCCTGGATGTGGGCTGCATTTTAGAATGGAAATTCTCCTGGACTTGGGCCCAAATTTCTCCTAGAGATCGGGTGGACTATCTCCGGGATTTGGACTGGAATTCCTGTGGCACTTGGGCTGGAATTTCTCCTGGACATGGACCACATTTTAGGCTAGATTTAGTCCTGTTTTGAGGCCTGGCTTGCTCCACCCCCTGCTCTTGAGATTCTCCCGGATGTGGGCTGGATTTTGGCTGCATTTTGGGCTGGAGCTTCTCGTGGTTTGAGGCCTGGCTTGCTCCACCCCCTGCTCTTGAGATTCTCCCAGATGTGGGCTGAATTTTGGCTGCCTTTGGGCTGGAGATTCTCGTGGTGTGAGACCTGGCTTGCTCCACCCCCTGCTCTTGAGATTCTCCCGGATGGGGGCTGGATTTTGGCTGCCTTTTGGGCTGGAGCTTCTCGTGGTTTGAGGCCTGGCTTGCTCCACCCCCTGCTCTTGAGATTCTCCTTGAGGTGGGCTGGAGTTTGGCTGCCTTTTGGTCTGGAGCTTCTCGTGGTTTGGGGCCTGGCTTGCTCCACCACCTGCTCTTGATATTCTCCTGGATGTGGGCTGCATTTTGGCTGCATCTTGGGCTAGAGCATCTCGTGGTTTGAGGCCTGGCTTGCTCCACCCCCTGCTCTTGAGATTCTCCCGGATGTGGGCTGGATTTTGGCTGCCTTTTGGGCTGGAGCTTCTCGTGGTTTGGGGCCTGGTTTCTCCACCCTCTGCTCTTAATATTCTCCCGGAGATGGGATGGAATTTGCCTACATTTTGGGCTGGAGCTTCTCGTGGTTTGAGGCCTGGCTTGCTCCACCCCCTGCTCTTGAGATTCTCCCGGATATATGGCTGGATTTTGGCTGCCTTTTGGGCTTGAGCTTCTCGTGGTTTGAGGCCTGGCTTGCTCCACCCAATGCTCTTGATATTCTCCTGGATGTGGTCTGCATTTTGGCTGCATTTTGGGCTGCAGCTTCTCGTGGTTTGAGGCCTGGCTTGCTCCACCCCCTGCTCTTGAGATTCTCCCGGATGTGGGCTGCATTTTGGCTGCATTTTGGGCTGGAGCTTCTCGTGGTTTGAGGCCTGGCTTGCTCCACCCCCTGCTCTTGATATTCGCCCGGAAGTGGGCTTCATTTGGCTGCCTTTTGGGCTGGAGCTTCTCGTGGTTTGAGGCCTGGCTTGCTCCAGACACTTCTCTTGATATTCTCCCCGAAGAGGGCTGGATTTTGGCTGCCTTTTGGGCTGGAGATTCTCGTGGTTTGGGGGCTGGCTTGCTCCACCCCCTGCTCTTGAGATTCTCCTGGATGTGGGCTGCATTTTGTCTGACATTTTGGGCTGGAGCTTCTCGTGGTTTGAGGCCTGGCTTGCTCCACCTCCTGCTCTTGATATTCTACTGGATATGGGCTGCATTTTGGCTGCCTTTTGGGGTGGAGCTTCTTGTGCTTTGGGGCCTGGCTTGCTCCACCCCCTGCTCTTGATATTCTCCCGGATGAGGGCTGGATGTTGGCTGCCTTTTGGGCTGGAGCTTCTCGTGGTTTGGGGCCTGGCTTGCTCCACCCCCTGCTCTTGAGATTCTCCCGGATGTGGGCTGCATTTTGGATGCCTTTTGGGCTGGAGCTTCTCGTGGTTTGAGGCCTGGCTTGCTCCACCCCCTGCTCTTGTGATTCTCCCTGAAGTGGGCTGCATTTTGGATGCCTTTTGGGCTGGAGTTTCTCGTGGTTTGGGGCCTGGCTTGCTCCACCCCCTGATCTTTATATTCTCCTGGATGTGGGCTGGAATTTGGCTTCCTTTTTGGCAGGAGCTACTCCTGGTTTGAGGCCTGGCTTGCTCCACCCCCTGCTCTTGATATTCTCCCGGAGGTGGGCTGGATTTTGGCTGCCTTTTAGGCTGGAGCTTCTCGTGGTTTGAGGCCTGGCTTGATCTACCCCCTGTTCTTGAGATTCTCCCGGATGTGGGCTGAATTTTAGCTGCATTTTGGACTGGAGCTTCTCTTGGATTGGAGCCTGGCTTGCTCCACCCCCTGCTCTTGATATTCTCCCGCAGTTGGGCTGCATTTTGGCTGCCTTTTGGGCTGGAGCTTCTCGTGGTTTTAGGCCTGGCTTGCTCCACCCCCCGCTCTTGATATTTTCCCCGATGTGGGCTGGATTTTGGCTGCCTTTTGGGCTGGAGCTTCTCATGGTTTAGGGTCTGGCTTGCTCCACCCCTTGCTCTTAATATTCTCCCGGATGTGGGCTGGAATTTGGCTGCCTTTTGGGCTGGAGCTTCTCGTGGTTTGAGGCCTGGATTGCTCCACCCCCTGCTCTTGATATTCTCCGAGATATTGGCTGCATTTTGGCTGCCTTTTGGGCTGCAGCTTCTCGTGGTTAGAGGCCTGGCTTGCTGCACCACCTGTTCTTGAGATTCTCCCAGATGTGGGCTGCATTTTGGCTGGCTTTTGGGCTGGAGATTCTTGTGGTTTGAGACCTGGCTTGCTCCACCCCCTGCTCTTGAGATTCTCCCGGATGTGCGCTGGATTTTGGGTGCCTTTTGGGCTGGAGCTTCTCGTGGTTTGAGGCCTGGCTTGCTCCACCCCCTGCTCTTAAGGTTCTCGCGGATGTGGGCTGCATTTTGGCTGCCTTTTGGGCTGGAGCTTCACGTGGTTTGAGGCCTGGCGTGCTCCACCCCTTGCTCTTGATATTCTCTTCCATGTGGGCTGGATTTTGTCTGCATTTTGTGCTGGAGCTTCTCGTGGTTTGAGGCATGGCTTGCTCCACCCCCTGCTCTTAAGATTCTCCCGGAGGTGGGCTGGATTTTGGCTGCCTGTTGGGCTGGAGCTTCTCGTGGTTTGAGGCATGGCTTGCTCCATCCCCTGCTCTTGATATTCTCCTGGAAGTGGGCTGCATTTTTGGCTGAGTTTTCGGCTGGATCTTCTCGTGGTTTGAGGCCTGCCTTGCTCCACCCCCTGCTCTTGAGATTCTCCCAGATGTATGGCTGGATTTTGGCTGCCTTTTGGGCTGGAGCTTCTCATGGTTTGAGGCCTGGCTTGCTCCACCCCCTGCTCTTGATATTCTCCCGGATGAGGGCTGGATTTTGGCTGCCTTTTGGGCTGGAGATTCTCGTGGTTTGAGGCCTGGCTTGCTCCACCTCCTGCTCTTGATATTCTACTGGATATGGGCTGCATTTTGGCTGCCTTTTGGGGTGGAGCTTCTTGTGCTTTGGGGCCTGGCTTGCTCCACCCCCTGCTCTTGATATTCTCCCGGATGAGGGCTGGATGTTGGCTGCCTTTTGGGCTGGAGCTTCTCGTGGTTTGGGGCCTGCCTTGCTCCACCCCCTGCTCTTGAGATTCTCCCGGATGTGGGCTGCATTTTGGATGCCTTTTGGGCTGGAGCTTCTCGTGGTTTGAGGCCTGGCTTGCTCCACCCCCTGCTCTTGTGATTCTCCCTGAAGTGGGCTGCATTTTGGATGCCTTTTGGGCTGGAGTTTCTCGTGGTTTGGGGCCTGGCTTGCTCCACCCCCTGATCTTTATATTCTCCTGGATGTGGGCTGGAATTTGGCTTCCTTTTTGGCAGGAGCTACTCCTGGTTTGAGGCCTGGCTTGCTCCACCCCCTGCTCTTGATATTCTCCCGGAGGTGGGCTGGATTTTGGCTGCCTTTTAGGCTGGAGCTTCTCGTGGTTTGAGGCCTGGCTTGATCTACCCCCTGTTCTTGAGATTCTCCCGGATGTGGGCTGAATTTTAGCTGCATTTTGGACTGGAGCTTCTCTTGGATTGGAGCCTGGCTTGCTCCACCCCCTGCTCTTGATATTCTCCCGCAGTTGGGCTGCATTTTGGCTGCCTTTTGGGCTGGAGCTTCTCGTGGTTTTAGGCCTGGCTTGCTCCACCCCCCGCTCTTGATATTTTCCCCGATGTGGGCTGGATTTTGGCTGCCTTTTGGGCTGGAGCTTCTCATGGTTTAGGGTCTGGCTTGCTCCACCCCTTGCTCTTAATATTCTCCCGGATGTGGGCTGGAATTTGGCTGCCTTTTGGGCTGGAGCTTCTCGTGGTTTGAGGCCTGGCTTGCTCCACCCCCTGCTCTTGATATTCTCCCGGATGAGGGCTGGATTTTGGCTGCCTTTTGGGCTGGAGCTTCTCGTGGTTTGGGGCCTGGCTTGCTCCACCCCCTGCTCTTGAGATTCTCCCGGATGTGGGCTGCATTTTGGATGCCTTTTGGGCTGGAGCTTCTCGTGGTTTGGGGCCTGGCTTGCTCCACCCCCTGCTCTTTATATTCTCCTGGATGTGGGCTGGAATTTGGCTTCCTTTTTGGCAGGAGCTACTCCTGGTTTGAGGCCTGGCTTGCTCCACCCCCTGCTCTTGATATTCTCCCGGAGGTGGGCTGGATTTTGGCTGCCTTTTGGGCTGGAGCTTCTCGTGGTTTGAGGCCTGGCTTGATCTACCCCCTGTTCTTGAGATTCTCCCGGATGTGGGCTGAATTTTAGCTGCATTTTGGACTGGAGCTTCTCGTGGTTTGGAGCCTGGCTTGCTCCACCCCCTGCTCTTGATATTCTCCCGCAGTTGGGCTGGATTTTGGCTGCCTTTTGGGCTGGAGCTTCTCGTGGTTTGAGGCCTGGCTTGCTCCACCCCCTGCTCTTGAGATTCTCCCGGATGTAGGGCTGGATTTTGGCTGCCTTTTGGGCTGGAGCTTCTCGTGGTTTGAGGCCTGGCTTGCTCCACCCCCCGCTCTTGATATTTTCCCCGATGTGGGCTGGATTTTGGCTGCATTTTGGGCTGGAGCTTCTCGTGGTTTGAGGCCTGGCTTGCTCCACCCCCTGCTCTTGATATTCTCCGAGATATTGGATGCATTTTGGCTGCATTTTGGGCTGCAGCTTCTCGTGGTTTGAGGCCTGGCTTGCTGCACCACCTGTTCTTGAGATTCTCCCAGATGTGGGCTGCATTTTGGCTGCCTTTTGGGCTGGAGCTTCTCGTGGTTTGAGACCTGGCTTGCTCCACCCCCTGCTCTTGAAATTGTCCCAGATGTGCGCTGGATTTTGGGTGCTTTTGGGCTGGAGCTTCTCGTGGTTTGAGGCCTGGCTTGCTCCACCCCCTGCTCTTAAGATTCTCGCGGATGTGGGCTGCATTTTGGCTGCCTTTTGGGCTGGAGCTTCACGTGGTTTGAGGCCTGGCTTGCTCCACCCCCTGCTCTTGAGATTCTCCTGGAAGTGGTCTGCATTTTTGGCTGAGTTTTCGGCTGGAGCTTCTCGTGGTTTGGGGCCTGGCTTGCTCCAGCCCCTGCTCTTGAGATTCTCCCGGATGTGGGCTGGATTTTGGCTGCCTTTTGGGCTGGAGCTTCTCGAGGTTTGGGGCTCGGCTTGCTCCAACCCCTGCTCTTGATATTCTCCCGCATTTGGTCTACATTTTGGCTGCATTTGGGCTGGAGCTTCTCGTGGTTTGAGGCCTGGCTTCCTCCACCCCCTGCTCTTGAGATTCTCCCAGATGTGGGCTGCATTTTGGCTGCCTTTTGGGCTGGAGCTTCTCGTGGTTTGAGGCCTGGCTTGCTCCACCCCCTGCTCTTGAGATTCTCCCAGATTTGGGCTGGATTTTGGCTGCCTTTTGGGCTGGAGCTTCTCGTGGTTTGAGGCCTGGCTTGCTCCACCCCCTGCTGTTGAGATTCTCCAGGAGGTGGGCTGGAATTTCGCTTCCTTTTTGGCAGAAGCTTCTCGTGGTTTGAGGCCTGGCTTGCTCCACCCCCTGCTCTTGAGATTCTCCCGGAGGTGGGCTGGATTTTGGCTGCCTTTTAGGCTGGAGCTTCTTGTGGTTTGAGGCCTGGCTTGCTCCACCCCCTGCTCTTGAGATTCTCCCGGATGGGGGTGGATTTTGGCTGCCTTTTGGGCTGGAGCTTCTCGTGGTTTGAGGCCTGGCTTGCTCCACCCCCTGCTCTTGATATTCTCCCCGAAGTGGGCTGCATTTAGGCTGCCTTTTGGGCTGGAGCTTCTCGTGGTTTGAGGCCTGGCTTGCTCCACCCCCTGCTCTTGATATTCTCCGAGATATTGGCTGCATTTTGGCTGCCTTTTGGGCTGGAGCTTCTCGTGGTTTGAGGCCTGGCTTGCTCCACCCCCCGCTATTGATATTTTCCCCGATGTGGGCTGCATTTTGGCTACATTTTTGGCTGGAGCTTCTCGTGGTTTGGGGCCTGGCTTGCTCCACCCCCTGCTCTTCATATTCTCCGAGATATTGGCTGCATTTTGGCTGCCTTTTGGGCTGCAGCTTCTCGTGGTTTGAGGCCTGGCTTGCTCCACCCCCTGCTCTTGAGATTCTCCCGGATGTGGGCTGGATTTTGGCTTCCTTTTGGGCTGGAGCTTCTCGTGTTTTGAGGCATGGCTTGCTCCACCCCCTGCTCTTAAGATTCTCCCGGAGGTGGGCTGGATTTTGTCTGCATTTTGGGCTGGAGCTTCTCGTGGTTTGGGGCCTGGCTTGCTCCACCCCCTGCTCTTGAGATTCTCCCCGAAGTGGGAGGCATTTTTGGCTGAATTTTGGGCTGGAGCTTCTCGTGGTTTGAGGCCTGGCTTGCTCCACCCCCTGCTCTTGAGATTCTCCCGGAAGTGGGCTGGATTTTGGCTGCCTTTTGGGCTGGAGCTTCTCGTGGTTTGAGGCCTGGCTTGCTCCAGCTCCTACTCTTGATATTCTCCCAGATATAGGGTTGGATTTTGGCTACATTTTGGGCTGGAGCTTCTCGTGGTTTGGGGCCTGGCTTGCTCCACCCCTTGCTCTTAATCTTCTCCCTGATGTGGGCTGGATTTTGGCTGCCTTTTGGGCTGGAGCTTCACGTGGTTTGAGGCCTGGCTTCCTGCACCCCCTGCTCTTGAGGTTGTCCAAGATATAGGGTTGGATTTTGGCTCTCTTTGGGCTGGAGCTTTTCGTGGTTTGGGGCCTGTCTTGCTCCACCCCCTGCTCTTGAGATTCTCCTGGATGTGGTCTGCATTTTGGGTGCCTTTTGGACTGGAGCTTCTCGTGGTTTGGGGCCTGTCTTGCTCCACCCCCTGCTCTTGAGATTCTCCCGGATGTGGGCTGCATTTTGGCTGCATTTTGGGCTGGAGGTTCTCGTGGTTTGAGGCCTGGCTTGCTCCAGCTCCTACTCTTAAGATTCTCCCGGATGTGGGCTGGATTTTGGATGCATTGTGGGCTGGAGCTTCTCGTGGTTTGAGGCCTGGATTGCTCCACCCCCTGCTCTTGAGATTCTCCAGGATGTGGTCTGGATTTTGGCTTCCTTTTTGGCAGGAGCTACTCCTGGTTTGAGGCCTGGCTTGCTCCACCCCCTGCTCTTGATATTCTCCCGGAGGTGGGCTGGATTTTGGCTGCCTTTTAGGCTGGAGCTTCTCGTGGTTTGAGGCCTGGCTTGATCTACCCCCTGTTCTTGAGATTCTCCCGGATGTGGGCTGAATTTTAGCTGCATTTTGGACTGGAGCTTCTCTTGGATTGGAGCCTGGCTTGCTCCACCCCCTGCTCTTGATATTCTCCCGCAGTTGGGCTGCATTTTGGCTGCCTTTTGGGCTGGAGCTTCTCGTGGTTTTAGGCCTGGCTTGCTCCACCCCCCGCTCTTGATATTTTCCCCGATGTAGGCTGGATTTTGGCTGCCTTTTGGGCTGGAGCTTCTCATGGTTTAGGGTCTGGCTTGCTCCACCCCTTGCTCTTAATATTCTCCCGGATGTGGGCTGGAATTTGGCTGCCTTTTGGGCTGGAGCTTCTCGTGGTTTGAGGCCTGGCTTGCTCCACCCCCTGCTCTTGATATTCTCCGAGATATTGGCTGCATTTTGGCTGCCTTTTGGGCTGCAGCTTCTCGTGGTTAGAGGCCTGGCTTGCTGCACCACCTGTTCTTGAGATTCTCCCAGATGTGGGCTGCATTTTGGCTGCCTTTTGGGCTGGAGATTCTTGTGGTTTGAGACCTGGCTTGCTCCACCCCCTGCTCTTGAGATTCTCCCGGATGTGCGCTGGATTTTGGGTGCCTTTTGGGCTGGAGCTTCTCGTGGTTTGAGGCCTGGCTTGCTCCACCCCCTGCTCTTAAGGTTCTCGCGGATGTGGGCTGCATTTTGGCTGCCTTTTGGGCTGGAGCTTCACGTGGTTTGAGGCCTGGCGTGCTCCACCCCTTGCTCTTGATATTCTCTTCCATGTGGGCTGGATTTTGTCTGCCTTTTGGGCTGGAGCTTCACGTGGTTTGATGCCTGGCTTGCTCCATCCCCTGCTCTTGATATTCTCCTGGAAGTGGGCTGCATTTTTGGCTGAGTTTTCGGCTGGATCTTCTCGTGGTTTGAGGCCTGCCTTGCTCCACCCCCTGCTCTTGAGATTCTCCCAGATGTATGGCTGGATTTTGGCTGCCTTTTGGGCTGGAGCTTCTCGTGGTTTGAGGCCTGGCTTGCTCCACCCCCTGCTCTTGATATTCTCCCGGATGAGGGCTGGATTTTGGCTGCCTTTTGGGCTGGAGCTTCTCGTGGTTTGGGGCCTGGCTTGCTCCACCCCCTGCTCTTGAGATTCTCCCGGATGAGGGCTGGATTTTGGCTGCCTTTTGGGCTGGAGCTTCTCGTGGTTTGGGGCCTGGCTTGCTCCACCCCCTGCTCTTTATATTCTCCTGGATGTGGGCTGGAATTTGGCTTCCTTTTTGGCAGGAGCTACTCCTGGTTTGAGGCCTGGCTTGCTCCACCCCCTGCTCTTGATATTCTCCCGGAGGTGGGCTGGATTTTGGCTGCCTTTTGGGCTGGAGCTTCTCGTGGTTTGAGGCCTGGCTTGATCTACCCCCTGTTCTTGAGATTCTCCCGGATGTGGGCTGAATTTTAGCTGCATTTTGGACTGGAGCTTCTCGTGGTTTGGAGCCTGGCTTGCTCCACCCCCTGCTCTTGATATTCTCCCGCAGTTGGGCTGGATTTTGGCTGCCTTTTGGGCTGGAGCTTCTCGTGGTTTGAGGCCTGGCTTGCTCCACCCCCTGCTCTTGAGATTCTCCCGGATGTAGGGCTGGATTTTGGCTGCCTTTTGGGCTGGAGCTTCTCGTGGTTTTAGGCCTGGCTTGCTCCACCCCCCGCTCTTGATATTTTCCCCGATGTGGGCTGGATTTTGGCTGCATTTTGGGCTGGAGCTTCTCGTGGTTTGAGGCCTGGCTTGCTCCACCCCCTGCTCTTGATATTCTCCGAGATATTGGATGCATTTTGGCTGCCTTTTGGGCTGCAGCTTCTCGTGGTTTGAGGCCTGGCTTGCTGCACCACCTGTTCTTGAGATTCTCCCAGATGTGGGCTGCATTTTGGCTGCCTTTTGGGCTGGAGCTTCTCGTGGTTTGAGACCTGGCTTGCTCCACCCCCTGCTCTTGAAATTGTCCCAGATGTGCGCTGGATTTTGGGTGCTTTTGGGCTGGAGCTTCTCGTGGTTTGAGGCCTGGCTTGCTCCACCCCCTGCTCTTAAGATTCTCGCGGATGTGGGCTGCATTTTGGCTGCCTTTTGGGCTGGAGCTTCACGTGGTTTGAGGCCTGGCTTGCTCCACCCCCTGCTCTTGAGATTCTCCTGGAAGTGGTCTGCATTTTTGGCTGAGTTTTCGGCTGGAGCTTCTCGTGGTTTGGGGCCTGGCTTGCTCCAGCCCCTGCTCTTGAGATTCTCCCGGATGTGGGCTGGATTTTGGCTGCCTTTTGGGCTGGAGCTTCTCGAGGTTTGGGGCTCGGCTTGCTCCAACCCCTGCTCTTGATATTCTCCCGCATTTGGTCTACATTTTGGCTGCATTTGGGCTGGAGCTTCTCGTGGTTTGAGGCCTGGCTTCCTCCACCCCCTGCTCTTGAGATTCTCCCAGATGTGGGCTGCATTTTGGCTGCCTTTTGGGCTGGAGCTTCTCGTGGTTTGAGGCCTGGCTTGCTCCACCCCCTGCTCTTGAGATTCTCCCAGATTTGGGCTGGATTTTGGCTGCCTTTTGGGCTGGAGCTTCTCGTGGTTTGAGGCCTGGCTTGCTCCACCCCCTGCTGTTGAGATTCTCCAGGAGGTGGGCTGGAATTTCGCTTCCTTTTTGGCAGAAGCTTCTCGTGGTTTGAGGCCTGGCTTGCTCCACCCCCTGCTCTTGAGATTCTCCCGGAGGTGGGCTGGATTTTGGCTGCCTTTTAGGCTGGAGCTTCTTGTGGTTTGAGGCCTGGCTTGCTCCACCCCCTGCTCTTGAGATTCTCCCGGATGGGGGTGGATTTTGGCTGCCTTTTGGGCTGGAGCTTCTCGTGGTTTGAGGCCTGGCTTGCTCCACCCCCTGCTCTTGATATTCTCCCCGAAGTGGGCTGCATTTAGGCTGCCTTTTGGGCTGGAGCTTCTCGTGGTTTGAGGCCTGGCTTGCTCCACCCCCTGCTCTTGATATTCTCCGAGATATTGGCTGCATTTTGGCTGCCTTTTGGGCTGGAGCTTCTCGTGGTTTGAGGCCTGGCTTGCTCCACCCCCCGCTATTGATATTTTCCCCGATGTGGGCTGCATTTTGGCTACATTTTGGGCTGGAGCTTCTCGTGGTTTGGGGCCTGGCTTGCTCCACCCCCTGCTCTTCATATTCTCCGAGATATTGGCTGCATTTTGGCTGCCTTTTGGGCTGCAGCTTCTCGTGGTTTGAGGCATGGCTTGCTCCACCCCCTGCTCTTAAGATTCTCCCGGAGGTGGGCTGGATTTTGTCTGCATTTTGGGCTGGAGCTTCTCGTGGTTTGGGGCCTGGCTTGCTCCACCCCCTGCTCTTGAGATTCTCCCCGAAGTGGGAGGCATTTTTGGCTGAATTTTGGGCTGGAGCTTCTCGTGGTTTGAGGCCTGGCTTGCTCCACCCCCTGCTCTTGAGATTCTCCCGGAAGTGGGCTGGATTTTGGCTGCCTTTTGGGCTGGAGCTTCTCGTTGTTTGAGGCCTGGCTTGCTCCAGCTCCTACTCTTGATATTCTCCCAGATATAGGGTTGGATTTTGGCTACATTTTGGGCTGGAGCTTCACGTGGTTTGAGGCCTGGCTTCCTGCACCCCCTGCTCTTGAGGTTGTCCAAGATATAGGGTTGGATTTTGGCTCTCTTTGGGCTGGAGCTTTTCGTGGTTTGGGGCCTGTCTTGCTCCACCCCCTGCTCTTGAGATTCTCCTGGATGTGGTCTGCATTTTGGGTGCCTTTTGGACTGGAGCTTCTCGTGGTTTGGGGCCTGTCTTGCTCCACCCCCTGCTCTTGAGATTCTCCCGGATGTGGGCTGCATTTTGGCTGCATTTTGGGCTGGAGGTTCTCGTGGTTTGAGGCCTGGCTTGCTCCAGCTCCTACTCTTAAGATTCTCCCGGATGTGGGCTGGATTTTGGATGCATTGTGGGCTGGAGCTTCTCGTGGTTTGAGGCCTGGATTGCTCCACCCCCTGCTCTTGAGATTCTCCCAGATGTGGTCTGGATTTTGGCTACATTTTGGGCTGGATCTTCTTGTGGTTTGAGGCCTGGCTTGCTCCACCCCCTGCTCTTGAGATTGTCCCGGATGTGGGCTGCATTTTGGCTGCCTTTTGGGCTGGAGCTTTTCGTGGTTTGAGGCCTGGCTTGCTCCACCCCCTGCTCTTGATATTCTCCCGGATGTGGGCTGCATTTTGGCTGCCTTTTGGGCTGGAGCTTCTCGTGGTTTCATGCCTGGCTTGCTCCAACCCCTGCTCTTGAGATTCTCCCCGAAGTGGGAGGCATTTTTGGCAGAATTTTGGGCTGGAGCTTCTCGTGCTTTGGGGCCTCACTTGCTCCACCCCCTGCTCTTGAGATTCTCTTTCATGTGGGCTGCATTTTGGCTGCCTTTTCTGCTGGATCTTCTCGTGGTTTGAGGCCTGGCTTGCTCCATCCCCTGCTCTTGAGATTCTCCCGGATGTGGGCTGCATTTTGGCTGCATTTTGGGCTGGAGATTCTCGTGGTTTGAGGCCTGGCTTGCTCCAGGTCCTACTCTTGATATTCTCCCAGATATAGTGTAGGATTTTGGCTGCATTTTGCGCTGGAGCTTCTCGTGGTTTGAGGCCTGGCTTGCTCCACCCCCTGCTCTTGAGATTCTCTTTCATGTGGGCTGCATTTTGGCTGCCTTTTCTGCTGGAGCTTCTCGTGGTTTGAGGCCTGGCTTGCTCCATCCCCTGCTCTTGAGATTCTCCCGGAAGTGGGCTGGATTTTGGCTGCATTTTGGGCTGGAGCTTCTCGTGGTTTGAGGCCTGGCTTGCTCCTCCCCCTGCTCTTGAGATTCTCCCGGAAGTGGGCTGGATTTTGGCTGCCTTTTGGGCTGGAGCTTCTCGTGGTTTGAGGCCTGGCTTGCTCCAGCTCCTACTCTTGATATTCTCCCAGATATAGGGTTGGATTTTGGCTACATTTTCGGCTGGAGCTTCTCGTGGTTTGGGGCCTGGCTTGCTCCACCCCTTGCTCTTAATCTTCTCCCTGATGTGGGCTGGATTTTGGCTGCCTTTTGGGCTGGAGCTTCACGTGGTTTGAGGCCTGGCTTCCTGCACCCCCTGCTCTTGAGGTTGTCCAAGATATAGGGTTGGATTTTGGCTCTCTTTTGGGCTGGAGCTTTTCGTGGTTTGGGGCCTGTCTTGCTCCACCCCCTGCTCTTGAGATTCTCCTGGATGTGGTCTGCATTTTGGGTGCCTTTTGGACTGGAGCTTCTCGTGGTTTGGGGCCTGTCTTGCTCCACCCCCTGCTCTTGAGATTGTCCCGGATGTGGGCTGCATTTTGGCTGCCTTTTGGGCTGGAGCTTCTCGTGGTTTGAGGCCTGCCTTGCTCCACCCCCTGCTCTTGAGATTCTCCTCCATGTGGGCTGCACTTTGGCTGCATTTTGGGCTGGAGCTTCTCGTGGTTTGAGGCCTGGCTTGCTCCAGCTCCTACTCTTGATATTCTCCCAGATGTAGGGTTGGATTTTGGCTGCTTTTTGTGCTGGAGCTTCTCGTGGTTTGAGGCCTGGCTTGCTCCACCCACTGCTCTTGAGGTTGTCCAAGATATAGGGTTGGATTTTGGCTCTCTTTTGGGCTGGAGCTTTTCGTGGTTTGGGGCCTGCCTTGCTCCATCACGTGCTCTTGAGATTCTCCCGGATGTGGGCTGAATTTTGGCTGCTTTTTGGACTGGAGCTTTTCGTGGTTTGGGGCCTGGCTTGCTCCACCCCTTGCTCTTAATCTTCTCCCGGATGTGGGCTGGAATTTGGCTGCCTTTTGGGCTTGAGATTCTCGTGGTTTGAGGCCTGGCTTGCTCCACCCCCTGCTCTTCAGATTCTCCCGGATGTGGGCTGCATTTTGGCTGCCTTTTGGGCTGCAGCTTCTCATGGTTTGAGGCCTGGCTTGCTCCACCCCCTGCTCTTGAGATTCTCCCGGATGTGGGCTGCATTTTGGCTGCCTTTTGGGCTGGAGCTTCTCGTGGTTTGAGACCTGGGTTGCTCCACCCCCTGCTCTTAAGATTCTCCCGGATGTGGGCTGGAGTTTGGCTGCATTTTGGGCTGGATCTTCTCGTGGTTTCAGGCCTGGCTTGCTCCAACCCCTGCTCTTGAGATTCTCCCCGAAGTGGGAGGCATTTTTGGCTGAATTTTGGGCTGGAGCTTCTCGTGGTTTGAGGCCTGGCTTGCTCCACCCCCTGCTCTTGAGATTCTCCCGGAAGTGGGCTGGATTTTGGCTGCCTTTTGGGCTGGAGCTTCTCGTGGTTTGAGGCCTGGCTTGCTCCAGCTCCTACTCTTGATATTCTCCCAGATATAGGGTTGGATTTTGGCTACATTTTGGGCTGGAGCTTCTCGTGGTTTGGGGCCTGGCTTGCTCCACCCCTTGCTCTTAATCTTCTCCCTGATGTGGGCTGGATTTTGGCTGCCTTTTGGGCTGGAGCTTCACGTGGTTTGAGGCCTGGCTTCCTGCACCCCCTGCTCTTGAGGTTGTCCAAGATATAGGGTTGGATTTTGGCTCTCTTTTGGGCTGGAGCTTTTCGTGGTTTGGGGCCTGTCTTGCTCCACCCCCTGCTCTTGAGATTCTCCTGGATGTGGTCTGCATTTTGGGTGCCTTTTGGACTGGAGCTTCTCGTGGTTTGGGGCCTGTCTTGCTCCACCCCCTGCTCTTGAGATTGTCCCGGATGTGGGCTGCATTTTGGCTGCCTTTTGGGCTGGAGCTTTTCGTGGCTTGAGGCCTGGCTTGCTCCACCCCCTGCTCTTGATATTCTCCCGGATGTGGGCTGCATTTTGGCTGCCTTTTGGGCTGGAGCTTCTCGTGGTTTCATGCCTGGCTTGCTCCAACCCCTGCTCTTGAGATTCTCCCCGAAGTGGGAGGCATTTTTGGCAGAATTTTGGGCTGGAGCTTCTCGTGCTTTGGGGCCTCACTTGCTCCACCCCCTGCTCTTGAGATTCTCTTTCATGTGGGCTGCATTTTGGCTGCCTTTTCTGCTGGATCTTCTCGTGGTTTGAGGCCTGGCTTGCTCCATCCCCTGCTCTTGAGATTCTCCCGGATGTGGGCTGCATTTTGGCTGCATTTTGGGCTGGAGATTCTCGTGGTTTGAGGCCTGGCTTGCTCCAGCTCCTACTCTTGATATTCTCCCAGATATAGTGTAGGATTTTGGCTGCATTTTGCGCTGGAGCTTCTCGTGGTTTGAGGCCTGGCTTGCTCCACCCCCTGCTCTTGAGATTCTCTTTCATGTGGGCTGCATTTTGGCTGCCTTTTCTGCTGGAGCTTCTCGTGGTTTGAGGCCTGGCTTGCTCCATCCCCTGCTCTTGAGATTCTCCCGGAAGTGGGCTGGATTTTGGCTGCATTTTGGGCTGGAGCTTCTCGTGGTTTGAGGCCTGGCTTGCTCCTCCCCCTGCTCTTGAGATTCTACCGGAAGTGGGCTGGATTTTGGCTGCCTTTTGGGCTGGAGCTTCTCGTGGTTTGAGGCCTGCATTGCTCCACCCCCTGCTCTTGAGATTCTCCTCCATGTGGGCTGCATTTTGGCTGCATTTTGGGCTGGAGCTTCTCGTGGTTTGAGGCCTGGCTTGCTCCAGCTCCTACTCTTGATATTCTCCCAGATATAGGGTTGGATTTTGGCTGCTTGTTGTGCTGGAGCTTCTCGTGGTTTGAGGCCTGGCTTGCTCCACCCACTGCTCTTGAGGTTGTCCAAGATATAGGGTTGGATTTTGGCTCTCTTTTGGGCTGGAGCTTTTCGTGGTTTGGGGCCTGCCTTGCTCCATCACGTGCTCTTGAGATTCTCCCGGATGTGGGCTGAATTTTGGCTGCTTTTTGGACTGGAGCTTTTCGTGGTTTGGGGCCTGGCTTGCTCCACCCCTTGCTCTTAATCTTCTCCCGGATGTGGGCTGGAATTTGGCTGCATTTTGGACTTGAGATTCTCGTGGTTTGAGGCCTGGCTTGCTCCACCCCCTGCTCTTCAGATTCTCCCGGATGTGGGCTGCATTTTGGCTGCCTTTTGGGCTGCAGCTTCTCATGGTTTGAGGCCTGGCTTGCTCCACCCCCTGCTCTTGAGATTCTCCCGGATGTGGGCTGCATTTTGGCTGCCTTTTGGGCTGGAGCTTCTCGTGGTTTGAGACCTGGGTTGCTCCACCCCCTGCTCTTAAGATTCTCCCGGATGTGGGCTGGAGTTTGGCTGCATTTTGGGCTGGATCTTCTCGTGGTTTCAGGCCTGGCTTGCTCCAACCCCTGCTCTTGAGATTCTCCCCGAAGTGGGAGGCATTTTTGGCTGAATTTTGGGCTGGAGCTTCTCGTGGTTTGAGGCCTGTCTTGCTCCACCCCCTGCTCTTGAGATTCTCCCGGAAGTGGGCTGGATTTTGGCTGCCTTTTGGGCTGGAGCTTCTCGTGGTTTGAGGCCTGGCTTGCTCCAGCTCCTACTCTTGATATTCTCCCAGATATAGGGTTGGATTTTGGCTACATTTTCGGCTGGAGCTTCTCGTGGTTTGGGGCCTGGCTTGCTCCACCCCTTGCTCTTAATCTTCTCCCTGATGTGGGCTGGATTTTGGCTGCCTTTTGGGCTGGAGCTTCACGTGGTTTGAGGCCTGGCTTCCTGCACCCCCTGCTCTTGAGGTTGTCCAAGATATAGGGTTGGATTTTGGCTCTCTTTTGGGCTGGAGCTTTTCGTGGTTTGGGGCCTGGCTTGCTCCAGCTCCTACTCTTAAGATTCTCCTGGATGTGGGCTGGATTTTGGATGCATTGTGGGCTGGAGCTTCTCGTGGTTTGAGGCCTGGATTGCTCCACCCCCTGCTCTTGAGATTGTCCCGGATGTGGGCTGGATTTTGGCTGCCTTTTGGGCTGGAGCTTCACGTGGTTTGAGGCCTGGTTTCCTGCACCCCCTGCTCTTGAGGTTGTCCAAGATATACGGTTGGATTTTGGCTCTCTTTTGGGCTGGAGCTTTTCGTGATTTGGGGCCTGGCTTGGTCCACCCCGTGCTCTTGAGATTCTCCTGGATGTGGGCTGCATTTTGGATGCCATTTGGGCTGGAGCTTCTCGTGGTTTGAGGCCTGGCTTGCTCCACCCCCTGCTCTTGATATTCTCCCGCAGTTGGGCTGCATTTTGGCTGTTTTTGGGCTGGAGCTTCTCGTGGTTTGAGGCCTGGCTTGCTCCTCCCCCTGCTCTTGATATTCTCCTGCAGTTGGGCTGCATTTTGGCTGATTCTTGGGCTGGAGCTTCTCGTGGTTTGAGGCCTGGCTTGCTCCACCCCCTGCTCTTGAGATTCTCCCCAATGTGGGCTGCATTTTGGCTGCCTTTTGGGCTGGAGCTTCTCGTGGTTTGAGACCTGGCTTGCTCCACCCCCTGCTCTTAATATTCTCCCGGATGTGGGCTGGAATTTGGCTGCCTTTTGTGCTGGAGCTTCTCGTGGTTTGAGGCCTGGCTTGCTCCACCCCCTGCTCTTGATATTCTCCTGGATGTGGGCTGGAGTTTGGCTGCATTTTGGGCTGGATCTTCTCGTGGTTTCAGGCCTGGCTTGCTCCAACCCCTGCTCTTGAGATTCTCCCCGAAGTGGGAGGCATTTTTGGCAGAATTTTGGGCTGGAGCTTCTCGTGGTTTGGGGCCTCACTTCCTCCACCCCCTGCTCTTGAGATTCTCTTTCATGTGGGCTGCATTTTGGCTGCCTTTTCTGCTGGATCTTCTCGTGGTTTGAGGCCTGGCTTGCTCCACCCCCTGCTCTTGAGATTCTCCCGGAAGTGGGCTGGATTTTGGCTGCCTTTTGGGCTGGAGCTTCTCGTGGTTTGAGGCCTGGCTTGCTCCAGCTCCTACTCTTGATATTCTCCCAGATATAGGGTTGGATTTTGGCTACATTTACGGCTGGAGCTTCTCGTGGTTTGGGGCCTGGCTTGCTCCACCCCTTGCTCTTAATCTTCTCCCTGATGTGGGCTGGATTTTGGCTGCCTTTTGGGCTGGAGCTTCACGTGGTTTGAGGCCTGGCTTCCTGCACCCCCTGCTCTTGAGGTTGTCCAAGATATAGGGTTGGATTTTGGCTCTCTTTTGGGCTGGAGCTTTTCGTGGTTTGGGGCCTGTCTTGCTCCACCCCCTGCTCTTGAGATTCTCCTGGATGTGGTCTGCATTTTGGGTGCCTTTTGGACTGGAGCTTCTCGTGGTTTGGGGCCTGTCTTGCTCCACCCCCTGCTCTTGAGATTGTCCCGGATGTGGGCTGCATTTTGGCTGCCTTTTGGGCTGGAGCTTCTCGTGGTTTGAGGCCTGCCTTGCTCCACCCCCTGCTCTTGAGATTCTCCTCCATGTGGGCTGCATTTTGGCTGCATTTTGGGCTGGAGCTTCTCGTGGTTTGAGGCCTGGCTTGCTCCAGCTCCTACTCTAGATATTCTCCCAGATGTAGGGTTGGATTTTGGCTGCTTTTTGTGCTGGAGCTTCTCGTGGTTTGAGGCCTGGCTTGCTCCACCCACTGCTCTTGAGGTTGTCCAAGATATAGGGTTGGATTTTGGCTCTCTTTTGGGCTGGAGCTTTTCGTGGTTTGGGGCCTGCCTTGCTCCATCACGTGCTCTTGAGATTCTCCCGGATGTGGGCTGAATTTTGGCTGCTTTTTGGACTGGAGCTTTTCGTGGTTTGGGGCCTGGCTTGCTCCACCCCTTGCTCTTAATCTTCTCCCGGATGTGGGCTGGAATTTGGCTGCCTTTTGGGCTTGAGATTCTCGTGGTTTGAGGCCTGGCTTGCTCCACCCCCTGCTCTTCAGATTCTCCCGGATGTGGGCTGCATTTTGGCTGCCTTTTGGGCTGCAGCTTCTCATGGTTTGAGGCCTGGCTTGCTCCACCCCCTGCTCTTGAGATTCTCCCGGATGTGGGCTGCATTTTGGCTGCCTTTTGGGCTGGAGCTTCTCGTGGTTTGAGACCTGGGTTGCTCCACCCCCTGCTCTTAAGATTCTCCCGGATGTGGGCTGGAGTTTGGCTGCATTTTGGGCTGGATCTTCTCGTGGTTTCAGGCCTGGCTTGCTCCAACCCCTGCTCTTGAGATTCTCCCCGAAGTGGGAGGCATTTTTGGCTGAATTTTGGGCTGGAGCTTCTCGTGGTTTGAGGCCTGGCTTGCTCCACCCCCTGCTCTTGAGATTCTCCCGGAAGTGGGCTGGATTTTGGCTGCCTTTTGGGCTGGAGCTTCTCGTGGTTTGAGGCCTGGCTTGCTCCAGCTCCTACTCTTGATATTCTCCCAGATATAGGGTTGGATTTTGGCTACATTTTCGGCTGGAGCTTCTCGTGGTTTGGGGCCTGGCTTGCTCCACCCCTTGCTCTTAATCTTCTCCCTGATGTGGGCTGGATTTTGGCTGCCTTTTGGGCTGGAGCTTCACGTGGTTTGAGGCCTGGCTTCCTGCACCCCCTGCTCTTGAGGTTGTCCAAGATATAGGGTTGGATTTTGGCTCTCTTTTGGGCTGGAGCTTTTCGTGGTTTGGGGCCTGTCTTGCTCCACCCCCTGCTCTTGAGATTCTCCTGGATGTGGTCTGCATTTTGGGTGCCTTTTGGACTGGAGCTTCTCGTGGTTTGGGGCCTGTCTTGCTCCACCCCCTGCTCTTGAGATTGTCCCGGATGTGGGCTGCATTTTGGCTGCCTTTTGGGCTGGAGCTTTTCGTGGCTTGAGGCCTGGCTTGCTCCACCCCCTGCTCTTGATATTCTCCCGGATGTGGGCTGCATTTTGGCTGCCTTTTGGGCTGGAGCTTCTCGTGGTTTCATGCCTGGCTTGCTCCAACCCCTGCTCTTGAGATTCTCCCCGAAGTGGGAGGCATTTTTGGCAGAATTTTGGGCTGGAGCTTCTCGTGCTTTGGGGCCTCACTTGCTCCACCCCCTGCTCTTGAGATTCTCTTTCATGTGGGCTGCATTTTGGCTGCCTTTTCTGCTGGATCTTCTCGTGGTTTGAGGCCTGGCTTGCTCCATCCCCTGCTCTTGAGATTCTCCCGGATGTGGGCTGCATTTTGGCTGCATTTTGGGCTGGAGATTCTCGTGGTTTGAGGCCTGGCTTGCTCCAGCTCCTACTCTTGATATTCTCCCAGATATAGTGTAGGATTTTGGCTGCATTTTGCGCTGGAGCTTCTCGTGGTTTGAGGCCTGGCTTGCTCCACCCCCTGCTCTTGAGATTCTCTTTCATGTGGGCTGCATTTTGGCTGCCTTTTCTGCTGGAGCTTCTCGTGGTTTGAGGCCTGGCTTGCTCCATCCCCTGCTCTTGAGATTCTCCCGGAAGTGGGCTGGATTTTGGCTGCATTTTGGGCTGGAGCTTCTCGTGGTTTGAGGCCTGGCTTGCTCCTCCCCCTGCTCTTGAGATTCTCCCGGAAGTGGGCTGGATTTTGGCTGCCTTTTGGGCTGGAGCTTCTCGTGGTTTGAGGCCTGCATTGCTCCACCCCCTGCTCTTGAGATTCTCCTCCATGTGGGCTGCATTTTGGCTGCATTTTGGGCTGGAGCTTCTCGTGGTTTGAGGCCTGGCTTGCTCCAGCTCCTACTCTTGATATTCTCCCAGATATAGGGTTGGATTTTGGCTGCTTTTTGTGCTGGAGCTTCTCGTGGTTTGAGGCCTGGCTTGCTCCACCCACTGCTCTTGAGGTTGTCCAAGATATAGGGTTGGATTTTGGCTCTCTTTTGGGCTGGAGCTTTTCGTGGTTTGAGGCCTGGCTTGCTCCAGCTCCTACTCTTGATATTCTCCCCGAAGTGGGCTGGATTTTGGCTGCCTTTTGGGCTGGAGCTTCTCGTGGTTTGAGGCCTGGCTTGCTCCAGCTCCTACTCTTGATATTCTCCCAGATATAGGGTTGGATTTTGGCTACATTTTCGGCTGGAGCTTCTCGTGGTTTGGGGCCTGGCTTGCTCCACCCCTTGCTCTTAATCTTCTCCCTGATGTGGGCTGGATTTTGGCTGCCTTTTGGGCTGGAGCTTCACGTGGTTTGAGGCCTGGCTTCCTGCACCCCCTGCTCTTGAGGTTGTCCAAGATATAGGGTTGGATTTTGGCTCTCTTTTGGGCTGGAGCTTTTCGTGGTTTGGGGCCTGGCTTGCTCCAGCTCCTACTCTTAAGATTCTCCTGGATGTGGGCTGGATTTTGGATGCATTGTGGGCTGGAGCTTCTCGTGGTTTGAGGCCTGGATTGCTCCACCCCCTGCTCTTGAGATTGTCCCGGATGTGGGCTGGATTTTGGCTGCCTTTTGGGCTGGAGCTTCACGTGGTTTGAGGCCTGGTTTCCTGCACCCCCTGCTCTTGAGGTTGTCCAAGATATACGGTTGGATTTTGGCTCTCTTTTGGGCTGGAGCTTTTCGTGGTTTGGGGCCTGGCTTGGTCCACCCCGTGCTCTTGAGATTCTCCTGGATGTGGGCTGCATTTTGGATGCCATTTGGGCTGGAGCTTCTCGTGGTTTGAGGCCTGGCTTGCTCCACCCCCTGCTCTTGATATTCTCCCGCAGTTGGGCTGCATTTTGGCTGTTTTTGGGCTGGAGCTTCTCGTGGTTTGAGGCCTGGCTTGCTCCTCCCCCTGCTCTTGATATTCTCCTGCAGTTGGGCTGCATTTTGGTTGATTCTTGGGCTGGAGCTTCTCGTGGTTTGAGGCCTGGCTTGCTCCACCCCCTGCTCTTGAGATTCTCCCCGATGTGGGCTGCATTTTGGCTGCCTTTTGGGCTGGAGCTTCTCGTGGTTTGAGACCTGGCTTGCTCCACCCCCTGCTCTTAATATTCTCCCGGATGTGGGCTGGAATTTGGCTGCCTTTTGTGCTGGAGCTTCTCGTGGTTTGAGGCCTGGCTTGCTCCACCCCCTGCTCTTGATATTCTCCTGGATGTGGGCTGGAGTTTGGCTGCATTTTGGGCTGGATCTTCTCGTGGTTTCAGGCCTGGCTTGCTCCAACCCCTGCTCTTGAGATTCTCCCCGAAGTGGGAGGCATTTTTGGCAGAATTTTGGGCTGGAGCTTCTCGTGGTTTGGGGCCTCACTTGCTCCACCCCCTGCTCTTGAGATTCTCTTTCATGTGGGCTGCATTTTGGCTGCCTTTTCTGCTGGATCTTCTCGTGGTTTGAGGCCTGGCTTGCTCCATCCCCTGCTCTTGAGATTCTCCCGGATGTGGGCTGCATTTTGGCTGCATTTTGGGCTGGAGATTCTCGTGGTTTGAGGCCAGGCTTGCTCCAGCTCCTACTCTTGATATTCTCCCAGATATAGTGTTGGATTTTGGCTGCATTTTGCGCTGGAGCTTCTCGTGGTTTGAGGCCTGGCTTGCTCCACCCCCTGCTCTTGAGATTCTCTTTCATGTGGGCTGCATTTTGGCTGCCTTTTCTGCTGGAACTTCTCGTGGTTTGAGGCCTGGCTTGCTCCATCCCCTGCTCTTGAGGTTCTCCCGGAAGTGGGCTGGATTTTGGCTGCCTTTTGGGCTGGAGCTTCTCGTGGTTTGAGGCCTGGCTTGCTCCTCCCCCTGCTCTTGAGATTCTCCCGGAAGTGGGCTGGATTTTGGCTGCCTTTTGGGCTGGAGCTTCTCGTGGTTTGAGGCCTGCCTTGCTCCACCCCCTGCTCTTGATATTCTCCTCCATGTGGGCTGCATTTTGGCTGCATTTTGGGCTGGAGCTTCTCGTGGTTTGAGGCCTGGCTTGCTCCAGCTCCTACTCTTGATATTCTCCCAGATATAGGGTTGGATTTTGGCTGCTTTTTGTGCTGGAGCTTCTCGTGGTTTGAGGCCTGGCTTGCTCCACCCACTGCTCTTGAGGTTCTCCCGGAGGTGGGCTGGATTTTGGCTGCCTTTTGGGCTGGAGCTTCACGTGGTTTGAGGCCTGGCTTCCTGCACCCCCTGCTCTTGAGGTTGTCCAAGATATAGGGTTGGATTTTGGCTCTCTTTTGGGCTGGAGCTTTTCGTGGTTTGGGGCCTGCCTTGCTCCATCCCGTGCTCTTGAGATTCTCCCGGATGTGGGCTGAATTTTGGCTGCTTTTTGGACTGGAGCTTTTCGTGGTTTGGGGCCTGGCTTGCTCCACCCCTTGCTCTTAATCTTCTCCCGGATGTGGGCTGCATTTTGGCTGCCTTTTGGGCTGGAGCTTCTCGTGGTTTGGGGCCTGGCTTGCTCCACCCCCTGCTCTTAAGATTCTCCCGGATGTGGGCTGGATTTTGGATGCATTGTGGGCTGGAGCTTCTCGTGGTTTGAGGTCTGGCTTGCTCCACCCCCTGCTCTTGAGATTGTCCAAGATATAGGGTTGGATTTTGGCTGCCTTTTGGGCTGGAGCTTCTCGTGGTTTGGGGCCTGGCTTGCTCCACCCCCTGCTATTGAGATTCTCCCCGAAGTGGGAGGCATTTTTGGCTGAATTTTGGGCTGGAGCTTCTCGTGGTTTGGGGCCTGGCTTGCTCCACCCACTGCTCTTGAGATTCTCCCGGATGTGGGCTGGATTTTGGCTGCCTTTTGGGCTGGAGCTTCTCGTGGTTTGAGGCCTGGCTTGCTCCACCCACTGCTCTTGATATTCTCCCGGATGTCGGCTGGATTTTGGCTGCCTTTTGGGCTGGAGCTTCTCGTGGTTTGAGGCCTGGCTTGCTCCACCCCCTGCTCTTGAGATTCTCCCGGATGTGGGCTGCATTTTGGCTGCCTTTTGGGCTGGAGCTTCTCGTGGTTTGAGGCCTGGCTTCCTGCACCCCCTGCTCTTGAGGTTGTCCAAGATATAGGTTTGGATTTTGGCTCTCTTTTGTGCTGGAGCTTTTCGTGGTTTGGGGCCTGGCTTGCTCCACCCCGTGCTCTTGAGATTCTCCTGGATGTGGTCTGCATTTTGGGTGCCATTTGGGCTGGAGCTTCTCGTGGTTTGAGGCCTGGCTTGCTCCACCCCCTTCTCTTGATATTCTCTTCCATGTGGGCTGCATTTTGGCTGCCTTTTCTGCTGGAGCTTCTCGTGGTTTGAGGCCTGGCTTGCTCCATCCCCTGCTCTTGAGATTCTCCCGGATGTGGGCTGCATTTTGGCTGCATTTTGGGCTGGAGATTCTCGTGGTTTGAGGTCTGGCTTGCTCCACCCCCTGCTCTTCAGATTCTCCCGGATGTGGGCTGCATTTTGGCTGCCTTTTGGGCTGGATGTTCTCGTGGTTTGAGGCCTGGCTTGCTCCACCCCCTGCTCTTGAGATTCTCCCAGATGTGGGCTGGATTTTGGCTACATTTTGGGCTGGATCTTCTCGTGGTTTGAGGCCTGGCTTGCTCCACCCCCTGCTCTTGATATTCTCCTGGATGTGGGCTGGAGTTTGGCTGCATTTTGGGCTGGATCTTCTCGTGGTTTCAGGCCTGGCTTTCTCCAACCCCTGCTCTTGAGATTCTCCCCGAAGTGGGAGGCATTTTTGGCTGAATTTTGGGCTGGAGCTTCTCGTGGTGTGGGGGCTGGCTTGCTCCACCCCCTGCTCTTGATATTCTCCTCCATGTGGGCTGCATTTTGGCTGCATTTTGGGCTGGAGCTTCTCGTGGTTTGAGGCCTGGCTTGCTCAACCCCCTGCTCTTGAGGTTCTCCCGGAGGTGGGCTGGATTTTGGCTGCCTTTTGGGCTGGAGCTTCACGTGGTTTGAGGCCTGGTTTCCTGCACCCCCTGCTCTTGAGGTTGTCCAAGATATACGGTTGGATTTTGGCTCTCTTTTGGGCTGGAGCTTTTCGTGGTTTGGGGCCTGGCTTGCTCCACCCCCTGCTCTTGATATTCTCCCGCAGTTGGGCTGCATTTTGGCTGTTTTTGGGCTGGAGCTTCTCGTGGTTTGAGGCCTGGCTTGCTCCTCCCCCTGCTCTTGATATTCTCCTGCAGTTGGGCTGCATTTTGGCTGATTCTTGGGCTGGAGCTTCTCGTGGTTTGAGGCCTGGCTTGCTCCACCCCCTGCTCTTGAGATTCTCCCCGATGTGGGCTGCATTTTGGCTGCCTTTTGGGCTGGAGCTTCTCGTGGTTTGAGACCTGGCTTGCTCCACCCCCTGCTCTTGATATTCTCCCAGAGGTGGGCTGGAGTTTGGCTGCATTTTGGGCTGAATCTTCTCGTGGTTTCAGGCCTGGCTTGCTCTAACCCCTGCTCTTGAGATTCTCCCCGAAGTGGGAGGCATTTTTGGCTGAATTTTGGGCTGGAGCTTCTCGTGGTTTGGGGCCTGGCTTGCTCCACCCCCTGCTCTTGAGATTCTCCCGGATGTGGGCTGCATTTTGGCTGCCTTTTGGGCTGGAACTTCTCGTGGTTTGAGGCCTGGCTTGCTCCAGCCCCTGCTCTTGAGATTCTCCCAGATGTGGGCTGCATTTTGGCTGCCTTTTGGGCTGGAGCTTCTTGTGGTTTGAGGCCTGGCTTGCTCCACCCCCTGCTCTTGAGATTCTCCTGGATGTGGGCTGCATTTTGGCTGCCTTTTGGGCTGGAGCTTCTCGTGGTTTGAGGCCTGGCTTACTCCAGCTCCTACTCTTGATATTCTCCCAGATATAGGGTTTGATTTTGGCTGCCTTTTGTGCTGGAGCTTCTCGTGGTTTGAGGCCTGGCTTGCTCCACCCCCTGCTCTTAAGATTCTCCCGGAGTTGGTCTGGATTTTGGCTGCCTTGTGGGCTGGAGCTTCTCATGGTTTGAGGCCTGGCTTGCTCCACCCCCTGCTCTTGAGATTCTCCCGGAGGTGGGCTGGATTTTGGCTACATTTTGGGCTGGTTCTTCTCATGGTTTGAGGCCTGGCTTACTCCAACCCCTGCTCTTGAGATTGTCCAAGATATAGGGTTGGATTTTGGCTGCCTTTTGGACTGGAGCGTCTCGTGGTTTGAGGCCTGCATTGCTCCACCCCCTGCTCTTGATATTCTCCTGGATGTGGTCTGCATTTTGGGTGCCATTTGGGCTGCAGCTTCTCGTGGTTTGAGGCCTGGCTTGCTCCACCCCCTGCTTTTGATATTCTTCTGGACGTGGGCTGGAGTTTGGCTGCATTTTGGGCTGGAGCTTCTCGTGGTTTCAGGCCTGGCTTGCTCCAACCCCTGCTCTTGAGATTCTCCCCGAAGTGGGAGGCATTTTTGGCAGAATTTTGGGCTGGAGCTTCTCGTGGTTTGGGGCCTGGCTTGCTCCACCCCCTGCTCTTGATGATCTCCTCCATGTGGGCTGCATTTAGGCTGCCTTTTGGGCTGGAGCTTCTCGTGGTTTGAGGCCTGGTTTGCTCCATCTCCTACTCTTGATATTCTCCCAGATATAGGGTTGGATTTTGGCTGCCTTTTGGGCTGGAGCTTCTCGTGGTTTGAGGCCTGGCTTGCTCCACCCCCTGCTCTTGAGATTCTCCCGGATGTGGGCTGCATTTTGGCTGCATTTTGGGCAGGAGCTTCTCGTGGTTTCAGGACTGGCTTGCTCCACCCCTGCTCTTGATATTTTCCCGGATGTGGGCTGGATTTTGGCTGCATTTTGGGCTGGAGCTTCTCGTGGTTTGAGGCCTGCCTTGCTCCACCCTCTGCTCTTGATATTCTCCAGGAGGTGGGCGGGATTTTGGCTGCATTTTGGGCTTTAGCTTTTCGTGGTTTGAGGCCTGGCTTGCTCCACCCCCTGCTCTTGAGATTCTCCCGGATGTGGGTGCATTTTGGCTGCATTTTGGGCTGGAGCTTCTCGTGGTTTGAGGCCTGGCTTGCTCCACACCCTGCTCTTGAGATTCTCCTGGAGGTGGGCTGCACTTTGGCTGTATTTAGGGCTGGAGCTTCTCGTGGTTTGAGGCCTGGCTTGCTCCACCCCCTGCTCTTGAGATTCTCCCGGATGTGGGCTGCATTTTGGCTGCCTTTTGGGCTGGAGCTTCTCGTGGTTTGGGGCCTGGCTTGCTCCACCCCCTGTTCTTGAGATTCTCCCAGATGTGGGCTGGATTTGGCTGCTTTTTGGGCTGGAGCTTCTCGTGGTTTGGGGGCTGGCTTGTTCCACCCCCTGCTCTTGAGATTCTCCCGGATGTGGGCTGCATTTTGGCTGCCTTTTGGGGCCTAGCTTCTCGTGATTTGAGGCCTGGCTTGCTCCACCCCCTGCTCTTGAGATTCTCCCGGATGTGGGCTGGATTTTGGCTGCATTTTGGGCTGGAGCTTCTCGTGGTTTGAGGCCTGACTTGCTCCAACCCCTGCTCTTGATATTCTCCCGGAGGTGGGCTGGATTTTGGCTGCATTTTGGGCTGGAGCTTCTCGTGGTTTGAGGCCTGGCTTGCTCCACCCCCTGCTCTTGATATTCTCCCCGAAGTGGGCTGGATTTTGGCTGCCTTTTGGGCTGGAGCTTCTCGTGGTGTGGGGCCTGGCTTGCTCCACCCCCTGCTCTTGATATCCTCCGGGATTTGGGCTGGATTTTTGCTGCTGTATGGGCTGGAGCTTCTCGTGGTTTGAGGCCTGGCTTGCTCCACCCCCTGCTCTTGATATTCTCCCGGAGGTGGCCTGGAATTTGGCTGCCTTTAGGGCTGGAGCTTCTCAAGGTTTGAGGCCTGGGTTGCTCCACCCCCTGCTCTTGAGATTCTCCCGGATGTGGGCTGCATTTTGGCTGCCTTTTGGGCTGGAGCTTCTCGTGGTTTGGGGGCTGGCTTGTTCCACCCCCTGCTCTTGATATTCTCTCGGATGTGGGCTGCATTTTGGCTGCCTTTTGGGGTCCAGCTTCTCGTGGTTTGAGGCCTGGCTTGCTCCACCCCCTGCTCTTGAGATTCTCCCAGATGTGGGCTGCATTTTGGCTGCATTTTGGGCTGGAGCTTCTCGTGGTTTGAGGCCTGGCTTGCTCCACCCCCTGCTCTTGAGAGTCTCCCGGAGGTGGGCTGGATTTTGGCTGCATTTTGGGCTGGAGCTTCTCATGGTTTGAGGCCTGGCTTTCTCCAACCCCTGCTCTTGATATTCTCCCCGAAGTGGGCTGCATTTTGGCTGCCTTTTGGGCTGGAGCTTCTCGTGGTTTGAGGCCTGGCTTGCTCCACCTCCTGCTCTTGATATTCTCCCGGATGTGGTCTGGAATTTGGCTGCCTTTTGGGCTGGAGCTTCTCGTGGTTTGGGGCCTGCCTTGCTCCACCCCCTGCTCTTGATATCCTCCGGGAGTTGGGCTGGATTTTGGCTGCCGTATGGGCTGGAGCTTCTCGTGGTTTGAGGCCTGGCTTGCTCCACCCCCTGCTCTTGATATTCTCCCGGATGTGGGCTGCATTTTGGATGCCTTTTGGGCTGGAGCTTCTCGTGGTTTGAGGGCTGGCTTGCTCCACCCCCTGCTCTTGAGATTCTCCTGGATGTGGGCTGCATTTTGGCTGCCTTTTGGGCTGGAGATTGTCGTGGTTTGAGGCCTCGCTTGCTCCACCCCCTGCTCTTGAGATTCTCCCCGAGGTGGGCTGCATTTTGGCTGCATTTTGGGCTGGAGCTTCACGTGGTTTGGGGCCTGCCTTGCTCCACCCCCTGCTCTTGAGTTTCTCCCGGAGGTGGGCTGGATTTTGGCTACATTTTGGGCTGGAGCTTCTCATGGTTTGAGGCCTGGTTGCTCCACCCCCTGCTCTTGAGATTCTCCCACATGTGGGCTGGCTTTTGGCTGCCTTTTGGGCTGGAGCTTCTCGTGGTTTGGGGGCTGGCTTGTTCCACCCCCTGCTCTTGATATTCTCCCGGATGTGGGCTGCATTTTGGCTGCCTTTTGGGGTCTAGCTTCTCGTGGTTTGAGGCCTGGCTTGCTCCACCCCCTGCTCTTGATATTCTCCCCGAAGTGGGCTGGATTTTGGCTGCCTTTTGGGCTGGAGCTTCTCGTGGTTTAGGGGCTGGCTTGTTCCACCCCCTGCTCTTGATATTCTCCCGGATGTGGGCTGCATTTTGGCTGCCTTTTGGGCTGGAGCTTCTCGTGGTTTGAGGCCTGGCTTGCTCCACCCCCTGCTCTTGATATCCTCCGGGAGTTGGGCTGGATTTTGGCTGCCGTATGGGCTGGAGCTTCTCGTGGTTTGAGGCCTGGCTTGCTCCACCCCCTGCTCTTGATATTCTCCCGGATGTGGGCTGCATTTTGGCTGCCTTTTGGGCTGGAGATTGTCGTGGTTTGAGGCCTGGCTTGCTCCACCCCCTGCTCTTGAGATTCTCCCGGAGGTGGGCTGCATTTTGGCTGCATTTTGGGCTGGAGCTTCTCGTGGTTTGGGGCCTGCCTTGCTCCACCCCCTGCTCTTGAGTTTCTCCAGGAGGTGGGCTGGATTTTGGCTACATTTTGGGCTGGATCTTCTCGTGGTTTGAGGCCTGGCTTGCTCCACCCCCTGCTCTTGAGATTCTCCCTGATGTAGGCTGGATTTTGGCTGCCTTTTGGGCTGGATCTTCTCGTGGTTTGAGGCCTGGCTTGCTCCACCCCCTGCTCTTGAGATTCTCCTGGAGGTGGGCTGCATTTTGGCTGCCTTTTGGGCTGGATCTTCTCGTGGTTTGAGGCCTGGATTGCTCCACCCCCTGCTCTTGAGATTGTCCCCTAAGTGGGCTGGATTTTGGCTGCCTTTTGGGCTGGAGCTTCTCGTGGTTTGAGGCCTGGCTTGCTCCACCCCCTGCTCTTGATATTCTCCCGGATGTGGGCTGCATTTTGGATGCCTTTTGGGCTGGAGCTTCTCGTGGTTTGAGGCCTGGCTTGCTCCACCCCCTGCTCTTGAGATTCTCCTGGATGTGGGCTGCATTTTGGCTGCCTTTTGGGCTGGAGATTGTCGTGGTTTGAGGCCTCGCTTGCTCCACCCCCTGCTCTTGAGATTCTCCCGGATTTGGGCTGCATTTTGGCTGAATTTTGGGCTGGAGCTTCTCGTGGTTTGAGGCCTGCCTTGCTCCACCCCCTGCTCTTGAGTTTCTCCCGGAGGTGGGCTGCATTTTGGCTACATTTTGGGCTGGAGCTTCTCGTGGTTTGAGGCCTGGCTTGCTCCACCCCCTCCTCTTGAGATTCTCCCGCAGGTGGGCTGGATTTTGGCTGCCTTTTTGGGCTGGAGCTTCTCGTGGTTTGAGGCCTGGCTTGCTCCACCCCCTGCTCTTGAGATTCTCCCGGATGTGGGCTGCATTTTGGCTGCATTTTGGGCTGGAGATTGTCGTGGTTTGAGGCCTGGCTTGCTCCACCCCCTGCTCTTGAGATTCTCCCGGAGGTGGGCTGCATTTTGGCTGCATTTTGGGCTGGAGCTTCTCGTGGTTTGAGGCCTGGCTTGCTCCACCTCCTGCTCTTGATTTTCTCCTGGATGTGGGCTGCATTTTGGCTGCCTTTTGGGCTGGAGCTTCTCGTGCTTTGGGGCCTGGCTTGCTCCACCCCCTGCTCTTGATATTCTCCCGGCGGTGGTCTGGAATTTGGCTGCTTTTTGGGCTGGAGCTTCTCGTGGTTTGGGGCCTGGCTTGCTCCACCCCCTGCTCTTGAGATTCTCCCGGAGGTGGGCTGGATTTTGGCTGCATTTTGGGCTGGAGTTTCTCGTGGTTTGAGGCCTGGCTTGCTCCACCCCCTGCTCTTGAGATTCTCCCGGATGTGGGCTGCATTTTGGCTGCCTTTTGGGCTGGAGCTTCTCGTGGTTTGGGGCCTGGCTTGCTCCACCCCCTGCTCTTGAGATTCTCCCAGATGTGGGCTGGCTTTTGGCTGCCTTTTGGGCTGGAGCTTCTCGTGGTTTGGGGGCTGGCTTGTTCCACCCCCTGCTCTTGATATTCTCCCGGATGTGGGCTGCATTTTGGCTGCCTTTTGGGGTCTAGCTTCTCGTGGTTTGAGGCCTGGCTTGCTCCACCCCCTGCTCTTGAGATTCTCCCAGATGTGGGCTGGATTTTGGCTGCCTTTTGGGCTGGAGCTTCTCGTGGTTTGGGGCCTGGCTTGCTCCACCCCCTGCTCTTGAGATTCTCCCGGATGTGGGCTGCATTTTGGGTGCCTTTTCGGCTTCAGCTTTTCGGGGTTTGAGGCCTGGCTTGCTCCACCCCCTGCTCTTGAGATTCTCCCGGAGGTGGGCTGCATTTTGGCTGCCATTTGGGCTGGAGCTTCTCGTGGTTTGAGGCCTGGCTTGCTCCACCTCCTGCTCTTGATATTCTCCTGGATGTGGGCTGCATTTTGGCTGCCTTTTGGGCTGGAGCTTCTCGTGGTTTGAGGCCTCGCTTGCTCCACCCCCTGCTCTTGAGATTCTCCCTGAAGTGGGCTGCATTTTGGCTGCCTTTTGTGCTGGAGCTTCTCGTGGTTTGGGGGCTGGCTTGCTCCACCCCCTGCTCTTGAGATTCTCACGGAGGTGGGCTGCATTTTGGCTGCCATTTGGGCTGGAGCTTCTCGTGGTTTGAGGCCTGGCTTGCTCCCCCTCCTGCTCTTGATAGTCTCCTGGATGTGGGCTTCATTTTGGCTGCCTTTTGGGCTGGAGCTTCTCGTGGTTTGAGGCCTGGCTTGCTCCACCCCCTGCTCTTGATATTCTCCCGGATGTGGCCTGGAATTTGACTGCTTTTTGGGCCGGAGCTTCTCGTGGTTTGGGGCCTGGCTTGCTCCACCCCCTGCTCTTGAGATTCTCCCGGAGGTGGGCTGGGTTTGGCTGCCTTTTGGGCTGGAGCTTCTCGTGGTTTGAGGCCTGGCTTGCTCCACCCCCTGCTCTTGAGATTCTCCTGGAGGTGGGCTGGCTTTTGGCTGCCTTTTGGGCTGGAGCTTCTCGTGGTTTGAGGCCTGGCTTGCTCCACCCCCTGCTCTTGAGATTCTCCCCGAAGTGGGCTGGATTTTGGCTGCCTTTTGGGCTGGAGCTTCTTGTGGTTTGGGGGCTGGCTTGCTCCACCCCCTGCTCTTGAGATTCTCCTGGATGTGGGCTGCATTTTGGCTGCCTTTTGGGCTGGAGCTTCTCGTGGTTTGAGGCCTGGCTTGCTCCACCCCCTGCTCTTGAGATTCTCCTGGATGTGGGCTGCATTTTGGCTGCCTTTTGGGCTGGAGCTTCTCGTGGTTTGGGGCCTGGCTTGCTCCACCCCCTGTTCTTGAGATTCTCCCGGAGGTGGGCTGCATTTTGGCTGCCTTTTGGGCTGGAGCTTCTCGTGGTTTGGGGCCTGGCTTGCTCCACCCCCTGCTCTTGAGATTCTCCCACATGCGGGCTGGCTTTTGGCTGCCTTTTGGGCTGGAGCTTCTCGTGGTTTGGGGGCTGGCTTGTTCCACCCCCTGCTCTTGAGATTCTCCCGGATGTGGGCTGCATTTTGGCTGCCTTTTGGGGTCTAGCTTCTCGTGGTTTGAGGCCTGGCTTGCTCCACCCCCTGCTCTTGATATTCTCCCGGATCTGGGCTGGATTTTGGCTGCATTTTGGGCTGGAGCTTCTCATGGTTTGAGGCCTGGCTTGCTCCACCCCCTGCTCTAGATATTCTCCCGGATGTGGGCTGCATTTTGGCTGCCTTTTGGGCTGGAGCTTCTCGTGGTTTGGGGCCTGCCTTGCTCCACCCCCTGCTCTTGATATCCTCCGGGATTTGGGCTGGATTTTGGCTGCCGTATGGGCTGGAGCTACTCGTGGTTTGAGGCCTGGATTGCTCCACCCCCTGCTCTTGAGATTCTCCCGGATGTGGGCTGCATTTTGGCTGCCTTTTGGGCTGGAGCTTCTCGTGGTTTGGGGCCTGGCTTGCTCCACCCCCTGCTCTTGAGATTCTCCCAGATGCGGGCTGGCTTTTGGCTGCCTTTTGGGCTGGAGCTTCTCGTGGTTTGGGGGCTGGCTTGTTCCACCCCCTGCTCTTGATATTCTCCCGGATGTGGGCTGCATTTTGGCTGCCTTTTGGGGTCTAGCTTCTCGTGGTTTGAGGCCTGGCTTGCTCCACCCCCTGCTCTTGAGATTCTCCCGGAGGTGGGCTGGATTTTGGCTCCATTTTGGGCTGGAGCTTCTCGTGGTTTGAGGCCTGGCTTGCTCCACCCCCTGCTCTTGATATTCTCCCCGAAGTGGGCTGTACTTTGGCTGCCTTTTGGGCTGGAGCTTCTCGTGGTTTGGGGCCTGCCTTGCTCCACCCCCTGCTCTTGATATCCTCCGGGAGTTGGGCTGCATTTTGGCTGCCGTATGGGCTGGAGCTTCTCGTGGTTTGAGGCCTGGATTGCTCCACCCCCTGCTCTTGAGATTGTCCCCTAAGTGGGCAGGATTTTGGCTGCCTTTTGGGCTGGAGCTTCTCGTGGTTTGAGGCCTGGCTTGCTCCACCCCCTGCTCTTGATACTTTCCCGGATGTGGGCTGCATTTTGGCTGCCTTTTGGGCTGGAGCTTCTCGTGGTTGAGGCCTGGCTTGCTCTACCCCCTGCTCTTGATATTCTCCCGGAGGTGGCCTGGAATTTGGCTGCTTTTTGGGCTGGAGCTTCTCGTGGTTTGAGGCCTGGCTTGCTCCACCCCCTGCTCTTGAGATTCTCCCGGATGTGGGCTGCATTTTGGCTGCCTTTTGGGCTGGAGCTTCTTGTGGTTTGAGGCCTGGCCTGCTCCACCCCCTGCTCTTGAGATTCTCCTGGATGTGGGCTGCATTTTGGCTGCCTTTTGGGCTGGAGATTGTCGTGGTTTGAGGCCTCGCTTGCTCCACCCCCTGCTCTTCAGATTCTCCTGGATGTGGGCTGCATTTTGGCTGCCTTTTGGGCTGGAGATTGTCGTGGTTTGAGGCCTCGCTTGCTCCACCCCCTGCTCTTCAGATTCTCCCGGAGGTGGGCTGCATTTTGGCTGCCTTTTGGGCTGGAGCTTCTCGTGGTTTGGGGCCTGGCTTGCTCCACCCCCTGCTCTTGAGATTCTCCCGGAGGTGGTCTGCATTTTGGCTGCCTTTTGGGCTGGAGGTTCTCGTGGTTTGAGGCCTGGCTTGCTCCACCCCCTGCTCTTGAGATTCTCCCGGATATGGGCTGCATTTTGGCTGCCTTTTGGGCTGGAGCTTCTCGTGGTTTGGGGCCTGCCTTGCTCCAACCCCTGCTCTTGAGTTTCTCCCGGAGGTGGGCTGGATTTTGGCTACATTTTGGGCTGGAGCTTCTCGTGGTTTGAGGCCTGGCTTGGTCCACCCCCTGCTCTTGAGATTCTCCCGGAGGTGGGCTGGATTTTGGCTGCCTTTTGGGGTCTAGCTTCTCGTGGTTTGAGGCCTGGCTTGCTCCACCCCCTGCTCTTGAGATTCTCCCGGATGTGGGCTGGCATTTGGCTGCCTTTTGGGCTGGAGCTTCTCGTGGTTTGAGGCCTGGCTTGCTCCACCCCCTGCTCTTGAGATTCTCCCGGATGTGGGCTGCATTTTGGCTGCCTTTTTGGCTGGAGCTTCTCGTGGTTTGGGGCCTGGCTTTCTCCACCCCCTCCTCTTGAGATTCTCCTGGAGGTGGGCTGGATTTTGGCTGCCTTTAGGGCTGGAGCTTCTCATGGTTTGAGGCCTGGCTTGCTCCACCCCCTGCTCTTGAGATTCTCCCGGATGTGGGCTGCATTTTGGCTGCCTTTTGGGCTGGAGCTTCTCGTGGTTTGGGGCCTGGCTTGTTCAACCCCATTCTCTTGATATTCTCCCGGATGTGGGCTGCATTTTGGCTGCCTTTTGGGCTGGAGCTTCTCGTGGTTTGAGGCCTGGCTTGCTCTACCCCCTGCTCTTGAGATTCTCCTGGATGTGGGCTGCATTTTGGCTGCATTTTGGGCTGGAGCTTCTCGTGATTTGGGGGCTGGCTTGCTCCATCCCCTGCTCTTGATATTCTCCCGGAGGTGGGCTGGCATTTGGCTGCATTTTGGGCTGGAGCTTCTCGTGGTTTGAGGCCAGGCTTGCTCCACCCCCTGCTCTTGAGATTCTCCTGGATGTTTGCTGCATTTTGGCTGCATTTTGGGCTGGAGCTTCTCGTGGTTTGGGGCCTGGCTTGCTCCACCCCCTGCTCTTGATTTTCTCCCGGATGTGGTCTGCATTTTGGCTGCCTTTTGGGCTGGAGCTTCTCGTGGTTTGAGGCCTGGCTTGCCCCACCCCCTGCTCTTGAGATTCTCCCCGAAGTGGGCTGCATTTTGACTACATTTTCGGCTTCAGCTTTTTGGGGTTTGAGGCCTGGCTTGCTCCACCCCCTGCTCTTGAGAATCTCCCAGATGTGGGCTGCATTTTGGTTGCCATTTGGGCTGGAGCTTCTCGTGGTTTGAGGCCTGGCTTGCTCCACCCCCTGCTCTTGAGATTCCCCTGGATGTGGGCTACATTTTGTCTGCCTTTTGGGCTGGGGCTTCTCGTGGTTTGAGGCCTGGCTTGCTCCACCCCCTGCTCTTGAGATTCCCCTGGATGTGGGCTACATTTTGTCTACCTTTTGGGCTGGGGCTTCTCGTGGTTTGAGGCCTGGCTTGCTCCACCCCCTGCTCTTGAGATTCTCCCGGATGTGGGCTGCATTTTGGCTGCCTTTTCGGCTTCAGCTTCTCGTGGTTTGGGGCCTGGCTTTCTCCACCCCCTGCTCTTGAGATTCTCCCGGATGTGGGCTGGAATTTGACTGCTTTTTGGGCTGGAGCTTCTCGTGGTTTGGGGCCTGGCTTGCTCCATCCCCTGCTCTTGAGATTCTCCTGGATGTGGGCTGCATTTTGGCTGCCTTTTGGGCTGGAGCTTCTCGTGCTTTGGGGCCTGGCTTGCTCCACCCCCTGCTCTAGAGATTCTCCCGGATGTGGGCTGGAATTTGACTGCTTTTTGGGCTGGAGCTTCTCGTGGTTTGGGGCCTGGCTTGCTCCACCACCTGCTCTTGAGATTCTCCTGGATGTGGGCTGCATTTTGGCTGCCTTTTGGGCTGGAGCTTCTCGTGGTTTGGGGCCTGACTTGCTCCACCCCCTGCTCTTGAGATTCTCCCGGATGTGGGCTGCATTTTGCTGCCTTTTGGGCTTCAGCTTCTCGTGGTTTGAGCCCTGGCTTGCTCCACCACCTGCTCTTGAGATTCTCCTGGATGTGGGCTGCATTTTGGCTGCCTTTTGGGCTGGAGCTTCTCGTGGTTTAGGGGCTGGCTTGTTCCACCCCCTGCTCTTGAGATTCTCCCAGATGTGGGCTGCATTTTGGCTGCCTTTTGGGCTGGAGCTTCTCGTGGTTTGAGGCCTGGCTTGCTCCACCCCCTGCTCTTGAGATTCTCCCGGATGTGGGCTGGATTTTGGCTGCCTTTTGGGCTGGAGCTTCTCGTGGTTTGAGGCCTGGCTTGCTCCAGCCCCTGCTCTTGAGATTCTCCCGGATGTGGGCTGGCATTTGGCTGCCTTTTGGGCTGGAGCTTCTCGTGGTTTGAGGCCTGGCTTGCTCCACCCCCTGCTCTTGAGATTCTCCCGGAGGTGGGCTGCATTTTGGCTGCCTTTTGGGGTCTAGCTTCTCGTGGTTTGAGGCCTGGCTTGCTCCACCCCCTGCTCTTGAGATTCTTCCCGACGTGGGCTGCATTTTTGCAGAGTTTTGGGCTGGAGATTCTCGTGCTTTGGGGCCTGGCTTGCTCCACCCCCTGCTCTTGAGATTCTCCCGGATGTGGGCTGGCATTTGGCTGCCTTTTGGGCTGGAGCTTCTCGTGGTTTGAGGCCTGGCTTGCTCCACCCCCTGCTCTTGAGATTCTCCCGGATGTGGGCTGCATTTTGGCTGCCTTTTTGGCTGGAGCTTCTCGTGGTTTGGGGCCTGGCTTTCTCCACCCCCTCCTCTTGAGATTCTCCTGGAGGTGGGCTGGATTTTGGCTGCCTTTAGGGCTGGAGCTTCTCATGGTTTGAGGCCTGGCTTGCTCCACCCCCTGCTCTTGAGATTCTCCCGGATGTGGGCTGCATTTTGGCTGCCTTTTGGGCTGGAGCTTCTCGTGGTTTGGGGCCTGGCTTGTTCAACCCCATTCTCTTGATATTCTCCCGGATGTGGGCTGCATTTTGGCTGCCTTTTGGGCTGGAGCTTCTCGTGGTTTGAGGCCTGGCTCGCTCTACCCCCTGCTCTTGAGATTCTCCTGGATGTGGGCTGCATTTTGGCTGCATTTTGGGCTGGAGCTTCTCGTGATTTGGGGGCTGGCTTGCTCCATCCCCTGCTCTTGATATTCTCCCGGAGGTGGGCTGGCATTTGGCTGCCTTTTGGGCTGGAGCTTCTCGTGGTTTGAGGCCAGGCTTGCTCCACCCCCTGCTCTTGAGATTCTCCTGGATGTTTGCTGCATTTTGGCTGCATTTTGGGCTGGAGCTTCTCGTGGTTTGGGGCCTGGCTTGCTCCACCCCCTGCTCTTGATTTTCTCCCGGATGTGGTCTGCATTTTGGCTGCCTTTTGGGCTGGAGCTTCTCGTGGTTTGAGGCCTGGCTTGCCCCACCCCCTGCTCTTGAGATTCTCCCCGAAGTGGGCTGCATTTTGACTACATTTTCGGCTTCAGCTTTTTGGGGTTTGAGGCCTGGCTTGCTCCACCCCCTGCTCTTGATGTTCTCCCGGAGGTGGGCTGAATTTTGTCTGCATTTTGGGCTGGAGCTTCTCGTGGTTTGAGGCCTGGCTTGCTCCACCCCCTGCTCTTGAGAATCTCCCAGATGTGGGCTGCATTTTGGTTGCCATTTGGGCTGGAGCTTCTCGTGGTTTGAGGCCTGGCTTGCTCCACCCCCTGCTCTTGAGATTCCCCTGGATGTGGGCTACATTTTGTCTGCCTTTTGGGCTGGGGCTTCTCGTGGTTTGAGGCCTGGCTTGCTCCACCCCCTGCTCTTGATATTCTCCTGGATGTGGGCTGCATTTTGACTATATTTTCGGCTTCAGCTTTTTCGGGTTTGAGGCCTGGCTTGCTCCACCCACTGCTCTTGAGATTCTCCCGGATGTGGGCTGCATTTTGGCTGCATTTTGGGCTGGAGCTTCTCGTGGTTTGAGGCCTGGCTTGCTCCACCCCCTGCTCTTGAGATTCTCCAGGAGGTGGGCTGGCATTTGGCTGCATTTTGGGCTGGAGCTTCTCGTGGTTTGAGGCCTGGCTTGCTCCACCCCCTGCTCTTGAGATTCTCCCGGATGTGGGCTGGATTTTGGCTGCATTTTGGGCTGGAGCTTCTCGTGGTTTGAGGCCTGGCTTGCTCCACCCCCTGCTCTTGAGATTCTCCAGGAGGTGGGCTGGCATTTGGCTGCATTTTGGGCTGGAGCTTCTCGTGGTTTGAGGCCTGGCTTGCTCCACCCCCTGCTCTTGAGATTCTCCCGGATGTGGGCTGGATTTTGGCTGCCTTTTGGGCTGGAGCTTCTCGTGGTTTGGGGCCTGGCTTGCTCCACCCCCTGCTCTTGAGATTCTCCCGGATGTGGGCTGCATTTTGGCTGCCTTTTGGGCTGGAGCTTCTTGTGGTTTGAGGCCTGGCTTGCCCCACCCCCTGCTCTTGAGTTTCTCCCCGAAGTGGGCTGCATTTTGACTATATTTTCGGCTTCAGCTTTTTCGGGTTTGAGGCCTGGCTTGCTCCACCCCCTGCTCTTGAGATTCTCCCGGATGTGGGCTGCATTTTGGCTGCATTTTGGGCTGGAGCTTCTCGTGGTTTGAGGCCTGGCTTGCTCCACCCCCTGCTCTTGAGATTCTCCCTGATGTGGGCTGGCATTTGGCTGCCTTTTGGGCTGGAGCTTCTCGTGGTTTGAGGCCTGGCTTGCTCCACCCCCTGCTCTTGAGATTCTCCAGGAGGTGGGCTGGCATTTGGCTGCCTTTAGGGCTGGAGCTTCTCGTGGTTTGAGGCCTGGCTTGCTCCACCCCCTGCTCTTGATATTCTCCCGGATGTGGGCTGGATTTTGGCTGCATTTTGGGCTGGAGCTTCTCGTGGTTTGAGACCTGGCTTGCACCAACCCCTCCTCTTGAGATTCTCCCGGATGTGGGCTGCATTTTGGCTGCCTTTTGGGCTGGAGCTTCTCGTGGTTTGAGGCCTGGCTTGCTCCACCCCCTGCTCCTGAAATTCTCCCGGATGTGGGCTGGATTTTGGCTGCCTTTTGGGCAGGAGCTTCTCGTGGTTTGAGGCCTGGCTTGCTCCACCTCCTGCTCTTGATTTTCTCGTGGATGTGGGCTGCATTTTGGCTGCATTTTGGGCTGGAGCTTCTCGTGCTTTGAGGCCTGGCTTGCTCCACCCCCTGCTCTTGAGATTCTCCCGGATGTGGGCTGCATTTTGGCTGCCTTTTGGGCTGGAGCTTCTCGTGGTTTGGGGCCTGGCTTGCTCCACCCCCTGCTCTTGAGATTCTCCCGGATGTGGGCTGCATTTTGGCTGCCTTTTCGGCTGGAGCTTCTTGTGGTTTGAGGCCTGGCTTGCCCCACCCCATGCTCTTGAGATTCTCCCCGAAGTGGGCTGCATTTTGACTATATTTTCGGCTTCAGCTTTTTCGGGTTTGAGGCCTGGCTTGCTCCACCCCCTGCTCTTGAGATTCTCCCGGATGTGGGCTGCATTTTGGCTGCTTTTTGGGCTGGAGCTTCTCGTGGTTTGAGGCCTGCCTTGCTCCACCCCCTGCTCTTGAGATTCTCCAGGAGGTGGGCTGGCATTTGGCTGCCTTTTGGGCTGGAGCTTCTCGTGGTTTGAGGCCTGGCTTGCTCCACCCCCTGCTCTTGATATTCTCCCGGATGTGGGCTGGATTTTGGCTGCATTTTGGGCTGGAGCTTCTCGTGGTTTGAGGCCTGGCTTGCTCCACCCCCTGCTCTTGAGATTCTCCAGGAGGTGGGCTGGCATTTGGCTGCATTTTGGGCTGGAGCTTCTCGTGGTTTGAGGCCTGGCTTGCTCCACCCCCTGCTCTTGATATTCTCCCGGATGTGGGCTGGATTTTGGCTGCATTTTGGGCTGGAGCTTCTCGTGGTTTGAGGCCTGGCTTGCACCAAACCCTGCTCTTGAGATTCTCCCGGATGTGGGCTGCATTTTGGCTGCATTTTGGGCTCGAGCTTCTCGTGGTTTGGGGCCTGGCTTCCTCCACCCCCTGCTCCTGAAATTCTCCCGGATGTGGGCTGCATTTTGGCTGCCTTTTGGGCAGGAGCTTCTCGTGGTTTGAGGCCTGCCTTGCTCCACCTCCTGCTCTTGATTTTCTCCTGGATGTGGGCTGCATTTTGGCTGCATTTTGGGCTGGAGCTTCTCGTGCTTTGAGGCCTGGCTTGCTCCACCCCCTGCTCTTGAGATTCTCCCGGATGTGGGCTGCATTTTGGCTGCCTTTTGGGCTGGAGCTTCTTGTGGTTTGAGGCCTGGCTTGCCCCACCCCCTGCTCTTGAAATTCTCCCCGAAGTGGGCTGCATTTTGACTATATTTTCGGCTTCAGCTTTTTCGGGTTTGAGGCCTGGCTTGCTCCACCCCCTGCTCTTGAGATTCTCCCGGAGGTGGGCTGGATTTTGGCTGCCTTTTGGGCTGGAGCTTCTCGTGGTTTGGGGGCTGGCTTGTTCCACCCCCTGCTCTTGAGATTCTCCCGGATGTGGGCTGCATTTTGGCTGCCTTTTGGGCTGGAGCTTCTCGTGGTTTGAGGCCTGGCTTGCTCCACCCCCTGCTCTTGAGATTCTCCTGGATGTGGGCTGCATTTTGGCTGCCTTTTGGGCTGGAGCTTCTCGTGGTTTGGGGCCTGGCTTGCTCCACCTCCTGCTCTTGATTTTCTCCTGGATGTGGGCTGCATTTTGGCTGCCTTTTGGGCTGGAGCTTCTCGTGGTTTGAGGCCTGGCTTGCTCCACCTCCTGCTCTTGATATTCTCCCGGATGTGGGCTGCATTTTGGCTGATTCTTGGGCTGGAGCATCTCGTGGTTTGAGGCCTGGCTTGCTCCACCCCCTGCTCTTGAGATTCTCCCGGATGTGGGCTGCATTTTGGCTGCCTTTTGGGGTCTAGCTTCTCGTGGTTTGAGGCCTGGCTTGCTCCACCCCCTGCTCTTGAGATTCTCCCGGATGTGGGCTGCATTTTGGCTGCCTTTTGGGCTGGAGCTTCTCGTGCTTTGGGGCCTGGCTTGCTCCACCCCCTGCTCTTGAGATTCTCCCGGAGGTGGGCTGGATTTTGTCTGCATTTTGGGCTGGAGCTTCTCGTGGTTTGAGGCCTGGCTTGCTCCACCCCCTGCTCTTGAGATTCTCCTGGAGGTGGGCTGCATTTTGGCTGCCTTTTGGGCTGGAGCTTCTCGTGGTTTGAGGCCTGGCTTGCTCCACCTCCTGCTCTGGATATTCTCCTGGAGGTGGGCTGCATTTTGGCTGCCTTTTGGGCTGGAGCTTCTCGTGGTTTGAGGCCTGGCTTGCTCCACCCCCTGCTCTTGAGATTCTCCCGGATGTGGGCTGCATTTTGGCTGCCTTTTGGGCTGGAGCTTCTCGTGGTTTGAGGCCTGCCTTGCTCCACCCCCTGCTCTTGAGATTCTCCCGGAGGTGGGCTGCATTTTGGCTGCATTTTGGGCTGGAGCTTCTCGTGGGTTGGGGCCTGCCTTGCTCCACCCCCTGCTCTTGAGTTTCTCCCGTAGGTGGGCTGGATTTTGGCTACATTTTGGGCTGGAGCTTCTCGTGGTTTGAGGCCTGGTTGCTCCACCCCCTGCTCTTGATATTCTCCCAGATGCGGGCTGGCTTTTGGCTGCCTTTTGGGCTGGAGCTTCTCGTGGTTTGGGATCTGGCTTGTTCCACCCCCTGCTCTTGATATTCTCCCGGATGTGGGCTGCATTTTGGCTGCCTTTTGGGGTCTAGCTTCTCGTGGTTTGAGGCCTGGCTTGCTCCACCCCCTGCTCTTGATATTCTCCCCGAAGTGGGCTGGATTTTGGCTGCCTTTTGGGCTGGAGCTTCTCGTGGTTTAGGGGCTGGCTTGTTCCACCCCCTGCTCTTGATATTCTCCCGGATGTGGGCTGCATTTTGGCTGCCTTTTGGGCTGGAGCTTCTCGTGGTTTGAGGCCTGGCTTGCTCCACCCCCTGCTCTTGAGATTCTCCTGGATGTGGGCTGCATTTTGGCTGCCTTTTGGGCTGGAGATTGTCGTGGTTTGAGGCCTCGCTTGCTCCACCCCCTGCTCTTGAGTTTCTCCCGGAGGTGGGCTGCATTTTGGCTGCATTTTGGGCTGGAGCTTCTCGTGGTTTGGGGCCTGCCTTGCTCCACCCCCTGCTCTTGAGTTTCTCCCGGAGGTGGGCTGCATTTTGGCTACATTTTGGGCTGGAGCTTCTCGTGGTTTGAGGCCTGGATTGCTCCACCCCCTGCTCTTGAGATTGTCCCCTAAGTGGGCTGGATTTTGGCTGCCTTTTGGGCTGGAGCTTCTCGTGGTTTGAGGCCTGGCTTGCTCCACCCCCTGCTCTTGAGATTCTCCCGGAGGTGGGCTGGATTTTGTCTGCATTTTGGGCTGGAGTTTCTCGTGGTTTGAGGCCTGGCTTGCTCCACCCCCTGCTCTTGAGATTCTCCTGGAGGTGGGCTGCATTTTGGCTGCCTTTTGGGCTGGAGCTTCTCGTGGTTTGAGGCCTGGCTTGCTCCACCTCCTGCTCTGGATATTCTCCTGGAGGTGGGCTGCATTTTGGCTGCCTTTTGGGCTGGAGCTTCTCGTGGTTTGAGGCCTGGCTTGCTCCACCCCCTGCTCTTGAGATTCTCCCGGATGTGGGCTGCATTTTGGCTACATTTTGGGCTGGAGCTTCTCGTGGTTTGAGGCCTGGCTTGCTCCACCCCCTGCTCTTGATATTCTCCCCGAAGTGGGCTGGATTTTGGCTGCCTTTTGGGCTGGAGCTTCTCGTGGTTTAGGGGCTGGCTTGTTCCACCCCCTGCTCTTGATATTCTCCCGGATGTGGGCTGCATTTTGGCTGCCTTTTGGGCTGGAGCTTCTCGTGGTTTGAGGCCTGGCTTGCTCCACCCCCTGCTCTTGAGATTCTCCTGGATGTGGGCTGCATTTTGGCTGCCTTTTGGGCTGGAGATTGTCGTGGTTTGAGGCCTCGCTTGCTCCACCCCCTGCTCTTGAGATTCTCCCGGAGGTGGGCTGCATTTTGGCTGCATTTTGGGCTGGAGCTTCTCGTGGTTTGGGGCCTGGCTTGCTCCACCCCCTGCTCTTGAGTTTCTCCCGGAGGTGGGCTGGATTTTGGCTACATTTTGGGCTGGAGCTTCTCGTGGTTTGAGGCCTGGCTTGCTCCACCCCCTGCTCTTGAGATTCTCCCGGATGTGGGCTGCATTTTGGCTGCCTTTTGGGCTGGAGCTTCTCGTGGTTTGAGGCCTGGCTTGCTCCACCTCCTGCTCTTGATATCCTCCGGGAGTTGGGCTGGATTTTGGCTGCCGTATGGGCTGGATCTTCTCGTGGTTTGAGGCCTGGATTGCTCCACCCCCTGCTCTTGAGATTGTCCCCTAAGTGGGCTGGATTTTGGCTGTCTTTTGGGCTGGAGCTTCTCGTGGTTTGAGGCCTGGCTTGCTCCACCCCCTGCTCTTGATATTCTCCCGGATGTGGGCTGCATTTTGGATGCCTTTTGGGCTGGAGCTTCTCGTGGTTTGAGGCCTGGCTTGCTCCACCCCCTGCTCTTGAGATTCTCCTGGAGGTGGGCTGCATTTTGGCTGCCTTTTGGGCTGGAGATTGTCGTGGTTTGAGGCCTCGCTTGCTCCACCCCCTGCTCTTGAGATTCTCCCGGAGGTGGGCTACATTTTGGCTGAATTTTGGGCTGGAGCTTCTCGTGGTTTGGGGCCTGTCTTGCTCCACTCCCTGCCCTTGAGTTTCTCCCGGAGGTGGGCTGGATTTTGGCTACATTTTGGGCTGGATCTTCTCGTGGTTTGAGGCCTGGCTTGCTCCACCCCCTGCTCTTGAGATTGTCCCCTAAGTGGGCTGGATTTTGGCTGCCTTTTGGGCTGGAGCTTCTCGTGGTTTGAGGCCTGGCTTGCTCCACCCCCTGCTCTTGAGATTCTCCTGGAGGTGGGCTGCGTTTTGGCTGCCTTTTGGGCTGGAGATTGTCGTGGTTTGAGGCCTCGCTTGCTCCACCCCCTGCTCTTGAGATTCTCCCGGAGGTGGGCTACATTTTGGCTGAATTTTGGGCTGGAGCTTCTCGTGGTTTGGGGCCTGTCTTGCTCCACCCCCTGCCCTTGAGTTTCTCCCGGAGGTGGGCTGGATTTTGGCTACATTTTGGGCTGGAGCTTCTCGTGGTTTGAGGCCTGGCTTGCTCCACCCCCTGCTCTTGAGATTCTCCCGGAGGTGGGCTGGATTTTGGCTGCCTTTTGGGCTGGAGCTTCTCGTGGTTTGAGGCCTGGCTTGCTCCACCCCCTGCTCTTGAGATTCTCCCGGATGGGGGCTGCATTTTGGCTGCCTTTTGGGCTGGAGATTGTCGTGGTTTGAGGCCTCGCTTGCTCCACCCCCTGCTCTTGAGATTCTCCCGGAGGTGGGCTGCATTTTGGCTGCATTTTGGGCTGGAGCTTCTCGTGGTTTGAGGCCTGGCTTGCTCCACCCCCTGCTCTTGAGATTCTCCAGGAGGTGGGCTGCATTTTGGCTGCCTTTTGGGGTCTAGCTTCTCGTGCTTTGAGGCCTGGCTTGCTCCAACCCCTGCTCTTGAGATTCTCACGGATGTGGGCTGCATTTTGTCTGCCTTTTGGGCTGGAGCTTCTCGTGGTTTGAGGCCTGGCTTGCTCCACCTCCTGCTCTTGAGATTCTTCCCGCAGTTGGGCTGGATTTTTGGGTGAGTTTTGGGCTTGAGATTCTTGTGCTTTGGGGCCTGGCTTGCTCCACCTCCTGCTCTTGATTTTCTCCTGTATGTGGGCTGCATTTTGGCTGCCTTTTGGGCTGGAGCTTCTCGTGCTTTGGGGCCTGGCTTGCTCCACCCCCTGCTCTTGATATTCTCCCGGAGGTGGTCTGGAATTTGGCTGCTTTTTGGGCTGGAGCTTCTCGTGGTTTGAGGCCTGGCTTGCTCCACCCCCTGCTCTTGAGATTCTCCCGGAGGTGGGCTGCATTTTGGCTGCATTTTGGGCTGGAGTTTCTCGTGGTTTGAGGCCTGGCTTGCTCCACCCCCTGCTCTTGATATTCTCCCGGATGTGGGCTGCATTTTGGCTGCAGTTTGGGCTGGAGCTTCTCGTGGTTTGGGGCCTGGCTTGCTCCACCCCCTGTTCTTGAGATTCTCCCACATGCGGGCTGGCTTTTAGCTGACTTTTGGGCTGGAGCTTCTCGTGGTTTGAGGCCTGGCTTGTTCCACCCCCTGCTCTTGAGATTCTCCCGGATGTGGGCTGCATTTTGGCTGCCTTTTGGGCTGGAGCTTCTCGTGGTTTGAGGCCTGGCTTGCTCCACCCCCTGCTCTTGAGATTCTCCCGGAGGTGGGCTGGCTTTTGGCTGCCTTTTTGGCTGGAGCTTCTCGTGGTTTGGGGGCTGGCTTGTTCCACCCCCTGCTCTTGATATTCTCCCGGATGTGGGCTGCATTTTGGCTGCATTTTGGGGCTGGAGCTTCTCGTGGTTTGAGGCCTGGCTTGCTCCACCCCCTGCTCTTGAGATTCTCCCAGATGTGGGCTGGATTTTGGCTGCCTTTTGGGCTGGAGATTCTCGTGGTTTGAGGCCTGGCTTGCTCCACCCCCTGCTCTTGAGATTCTCCCGGATGTGGGCTGCATTTTGGGTGCCTTTTCGGCTTCAGCTTTTCGGGGTTTGAGGCCTGGCTTGCTCCACCCCCTGCTCTTGAGATTCTCCCCGAAGTGGGCTGCATTTTGGCTGCCATTTTGGGCTGGAGCTTCTCGTGGTTTGAGGCCTGGCTTGCTCCACCTCCTGCTCTTGATATTCTCCTGGATGTGGGCTGCATTTTGGCTGCCTTTTGTGCTGGAGCTTCTCGTGGTTTGGGGGCTGGCTTGCTCCACCCCCTGCTCTTGAGATTCTCCTGGATGTGGGCTGCATTTTGGCTGCCATTTGGACTGGAGCTTCTCGTGGTTTGAGGCCTGGCTTGCTCCACCTCCTGCTCTTGATATTCTCCTGGATGTGGGCTGCATTTTGGCTGCCTTTTGGGCTGGAGCTTCTCGTGCTTTGAGGCCTGGCTTGCTCCACCCCCTGCTCTTGAGATTCTTCCCGACGTGGGCTGCATTTTTGCAGAGTTTTGGGCTGGAGATTCTCGTGCTTTGGGGCCTGGCTTGCTCCACCCCCTGCTCTTGAGATTCTCCCGGATGTGGGCTGGCATTTGGCTGCCTTTTGGGCTGGAGCTTCTCGTGGTTTGAGGCCTGGCTTGCTCCACCCCCTGCTCTTGAGATTCTCCCGGATGTGGGCTGCATTTTGGCTGCCTTTTTGGCTGGAGCTTCTCGTGGTTTGGGGCCTGGCTTTCTCCACCCCCTCCTCTTGAGATTCTCCTGGAGGTGGGCTGGATTTTGGCTGCCTTTAGGGCTGGAGCTTCTCATGGTTTGAGGCCTGGCTTGCTCCACCCCCTGCTCTTGAGATTCTCCCGGATGTGGGCTGCATTTTGGCTGCCTTTTGGGCTGGAGCTTCTCGTGGTTTGGGGCCTGGCTTGTTCAACCCCATTCTCTTGATATTCTCCCGGATGTGGGCTGCATTTTGGCTGCCTTTTGGGCTGGAGCTTCTCGTGGTTTGAGGCCTGGCTCGCTCTACCCCCTGCTCTTGAGATTCTCCTGGATTTGGGCTGCATTTTGGCTGCATTTTGGGCTGGAGCTTCTCGTGATTTGGGGGCTGGCTTGCTCCATCCCCTGCTCTTGATATTCTCCCGGAGGTGGGCTGGCATTTGGCTGCCTTTTGGGCTGGAGCTTCTCGTGGTTTGAGGCCAGGCTTGCTCCACCCCCTGCTCTTGAGATTCTCCTGGATGTTTGCTGCATTTTGGCTGCATTTTGGGCTGGAGCTTCTCGTGGTTTGGGGCCTGGCTTGCTCCACCCCCTGCTCTTGATTTTCTCCCGGATGTGGTCTGCATTTTGGCTGCCTTTTGGGCTGGAGCTTCTCGTGGTTTGAGGCCTGGCTTGCCCCACCCCCTGCTCTTGAGATTCTCCCCGAAGTGGGCTGCATTTTGACTACATTTTCGGCTTCAGCTTTTTGGGGTTTGAGGCCTGGCTTGCTCCACCCCCTGCTCTTGATGTTCTCCCGGAGGTGGGCTGAATTTTGTCTGCATTTTGGGCTGGAGCTTCTCGTGGTTTGAGGCCTGGCTTGCTCCACCCCCTGCTCTTGAGAATCTCCCAGATGTGGGCTGCATTTTGGTTGCCATTTGGGCTGGAGCTTCTCGTGGTTTGAGGCCTGGCTTGCTCCACCCCCTGCTCTTGAGATTCCCCTGGATGTGGGCTACATTTTGTCTGCCTTTTGGGCTGGGGCTTCTCGTGGTTTGAGGCCTGGCTTGCTCCACCCCCTGCTCTTGATATTCTCCTGGATGTGGGCTGCATTTTGACTATATTTTCGGCTTCAGCTTTTTCGGGTTTGAGGCCTGGCTTGCTCCACCCACTGCTCTTGAGATTCTCCCGGATGTGGGCTGCATTTTGGCTGCATTTTGGGCTGGAGCTTCTCGTGGTTTGAGGCCTGGCTTGCTCCACCCCCTGCTCTTGAGATTCTCCAGGAGGTGGGCTGGCATTTGGCTGCATTTTGGGCTGGAGCTTCTCGTGGTTTGAGGCCTGGCTTGCTCCACCCCCTGCTCTTGAGATTCTCCCGGATGTGGGCTGGATTTTGGCTGCATTTTGGGCTGGAGCTTCTCGTGGTTTGAGGCCTGGCTTGCTCCACCCCCTGCTCTTGAGATTCTCCAGGAGGTGGGCTGGCATTTGGCTGCATTTTGGGCTGGAGCTTCTCGTGGTTTGAGGCCTGGCTTGCTCCACCCCCTGCTCTTGAGATTCTCCCGGATGTGGGCTGGATTTTGGCTGCCTTTTGGGCTGGAGCTTCTCGTGGTTTGGGGCCTGGCTTGCTCCACCCCCTGCTCTTGATATTCTCCCGGATGTGGGCTGCATTTTGGCTGCCTTTTGGGCTGGAGCTTCTTGTGGTTTGAGGCCTGGCTTGCCCCACCCCCTGCTCTTGAGTTTCTCCCCGAAGTGGGCTGCATTTTGACTATATTTTCGGCTTCAGCTTTTTCGGGTTTGAGGCCTGGCTTGCTCCACCCCCTGCTCTTGAGATTCTCCCGGATGTGGGCTGCATTTTGGCTGCATTTTGGGCTGGAGCTTCTCGTGGTTTGAGGCCTGGCTTGCTCCACCCCCTGCTCTTGAGATTCTCCCTGATGTGGGCTGGCATTTGGCTGCCTTTTGGGCTGGAGCTTCTCGTGGTTTGAGGCCTGGCTTGCTCCACCCCCTGCTCTTGATATTCTCCCGGATGTGGGCTGGATTTTGGCTGCATTTTGGGCTGGAGCTTCTCGTGGTTTGAGACCTGGCTTGCACCAACCCCTGCTCTTGAGATTCTCCCGGATGTGGGCTGCATTTTGGCTGCCTTTTGGGCTGGAGCTTCTCGTGGTTTGAGGCCTGGCTTGCTCCACCCCCTGCTCCTGAAATTCTCCCGGATGTGGGCTGGATTTTGGCTGCCTTTTGGGCAGGAGCTTCTCGTGGTTTGAGGCCTGGCTTGCTCCACCTCCTGCTCTTGATTTTCTCCTGGATGTGGGCTGCATTTTGGCTGCATTTTGGGCTGGAGCTTCTCGTGCTTTGAGGCCTGGCTTGCTCCACCCCCTGCTCTTGAGATTCTCCCGGATGTGGGCTGCATTTTGGCTGCCTTTTGGGCTGGAGCTTCTCGTGGTTTGGGGCCTGGCTTGCTCCACCCCCTGCTCTTGAGATTCTCCCGGATGTGGGCTGCATTTTGGCTGCCTTTTCGGCTGGAGCTTCTTGTGGTTTGAGGCCTGGCTTGCCCCACCCCATGCTCTTGAGATTCTCCCCGAAGTGGGCTGCATTTTGACTATATTTTCGGCTTCAGCTTTTTCGGGTTTGAGGCCTGGCTTGCTCCACCCCCTGCTCTTGAGATTCTCCCGGATGTGGGCTGCATTTTGGCTGCTTTTTGGGCTGGAGCTTCTCGTGGTTTGAGGCCTGCCTTGCTCCACCCCCTGCTCTTGAGATTCTCCAGGAGGTGGGCTGGCATTTGGCTGCCTTTTGGGCTGGAGCTTCTCGTGGTTTGAGGCCTGGCTTGCTCCACCCCCTGCTCTTGATATTCTCCCGGATGTGGGCTGGATTTTGGCTGCATTTTGGGCTGGAGCTTCTCGTGGTTTGAGGCCTGGCTTGCTCCACCCCCTGCTCTTGAGATTCTCCAGGAGGTGGGCTGGCATTTGGCTGCATTTTGGGCTGGAGCTTCTCGTGGTTTGAGGCCTGGCTTGCTCCACCCCCTGCTCTTGATATTCTCCCGGATGTGGGCTGGATTTTGGCTGCATTTTGGGCTGGAGCTTCTCGTGGTTTGAGGCCTGGCTTGCACCAAACCCTGCTCTTGAGATTCTCCCGGATGTGGGCTGCATTTTGGCTGCATTTTGGGCTCGAGCTTCTCGTGGTTTGGGGCCTGGCTTCCTCCACCCCCTGCTCCTGAAATTCTCCCGGATGTGGGCTGCATTTTGGCTGCCTTTTGGGCAGGAGCTTCTCGTGGTTTGAGGCCTGCCTTGCTCCACCTCCTGCTCTTGATTTTCTCCTGGATGTGGGCTGCATTTTGGCTGCATTTTGGGCTGGAGCTTCTCGTGCTTTGAGGCCTGGCTTGCTCCACCCCCTGCTCTTGAGATTCTCCCGGATGTGGGCTGCATTTTGGCTGCCTTTTGGGCTGGAGCTTCTTGTGGTTTGAGGCCTGGCTTGCCCCACCCCCTGCTCTTGAAATTCTCCCCGAAGTGGGCTGCATTTTGACTATATTTTCGGCTTCAGCTTTTTCGGGTTTGAGGCCTGGCTTGCTCCACCCCCTGCTCTTGAGATTCTCCCGGAGGTGGGCTGGATTTTGGCTGCCTTTTGGGCTGGAGCTTCTCGTGGTTTGGGGGCTGGCTTGTTCCACCCCCTGCTCTTGAGATTCTCCCGGATGTGGGCTGCATTTTGGCTGCCTTTTGGGCTGGAGCTTCTCGTGGTTTGAGGCCTGGCTTGCTCCACCCCCTGCTCTTGATTTTCTCCTGGATGTGGGCTGCATTTTGGCTGCCTTTTGGGCTGGAGCTTCTCGTGGTTTGAGGCCTGGCTTGCTCCACCTCCTGCTCTTGATATTCTCCCGGATGTGGGCTGCATTTTGGCTGATTCTTGGGCTGGAGCATCTCGTGGTTTGAGGCCTGGCTTGCTCCACCCCCTGCTCTTGAGATTCTCCCGGATGTGGGCTGCATTTTGGCTGCCTTTTGGGGTCTAGCTTCTCGTGGTTTGAGGCCTGGCTTGCTCCACCCCCTGCTCTTGAGATTCTCCCGGATGTGGGCTGCATTTTGGCTGCCTTTTGGGCTGGAGCTTCTCGTGCTTTGGGGCCTGGCTTGCTCCACCCCCTGCTCTTGAGATTCTCCCGGAGGTGGGCTGGATTTTGTCTGCATTTTGGGCTGGAGCTTCTCGTGGTTTGAGGCCTGGCTTGCTCCACCCCCTGCTCTTGAGATTCTCCTGGAGGTGGGCTGCATTTTGGCTGCCTTTTGGGCTGGAGCTTCTCGTGGTTTGAGGCCTGGCTTGCTCCACCTCCTGCTCTGGATATTCTCCTGGAGGTGGGCTGCATTTTGGCTGCCTTTTGGGCTGGAGCTTCTCGTGGTTTGAGGCCTGGCTTGCTCCACCCCCTGCTCTTGAGATTCTCCCGGATGTGGGCTGCATTTTGGCTGCCTTTTGGGCTGGAGCTTCTCGTGGTTTGAGGCCTGCCTTGCTCCACCCCCTGCTCTTGAGATTCTCCCGGAGGTGGGCTGCATTTTGGCTGCATTTTGGGCTGGAGCTTCTCGTGGGTTGGGGCCTGCCTTGCTCCACCCCCTGCTCTTGAGTTTCTCCCGTAGGTGGGCTGGATTTTGGCTACATTTTGGGCTGGAGCTTCTCGTGGTTTGAGGCCTGGTTGCTCCACCCCCTGCTCTTGATATTCTCCCAGATGCGGGCTGGCTTTTGGCTGCCTTTTGGGCTGGAGCTTCTCGTGGTTTGGGATCTGGCTTGTTCCACCCCCTGCTCTTGATATTCTCCCGGATGTGGGCTGCATTTTGGCTGCCTTTTGGGGTCTAGCTTCTCGTGGTTTGAGGCCTGGCTTGCTCCACCCCCTGCTCTTGATATTCTCCCCGAAGTGGGCTGGATTTTGGCTGCCTTTTGGGCTGGAGCTTCTCGTGGTTTAGGGGCTGGCTTGTTCCACCCCCTGCTCTTGATATTCTCCCGGATGTGGGCTGCATTTTGGCTGCCTTTTGGGCTGGAGCTTCTCGTGGTTTGAGGCCTGGCTTGCTCCACCCCCTGCTCTTGAGATTCTCCTGGATGTGGGCTGCATTTTGGCTGCCTTTTGGGCTGGAGATTGTCGTGGTTTGAGGCCTCGCTTGCTCCACCCCCTGCTCTTGAGTTTCTCCCGGAGGTGGGCTGCATTTTGGCTGCATTTTGGGCTGGAGCTTCTCGTGGTTTGGGGCCTGCCTTGCTCCACCCCCTGCTCTTGAGTTTCTCCCGGAGGTGGGCTGCATTTTGGCTACATTTTGGGCTGGAGCTTCTCGTGGTTTGAGGCCTGGATTGCTCCACCCCCTGCTCTTGAGATTGTCCCCTAAGTGGGCTGGATTTTGGCTGCCTTTTGGGCTGGAGCTTCTCGTGGTTTGAGGCCTGGCTTGCTCCACCCCCTGCTCTTGAGATTCTCCCGGAGGTGGGCTGGATTTTGTCTGCATTTTGGGCTGGAGTTTCTCGTGGTTTGAGGCCTGGCTTGCTCCACCCCCTGCTCTTGAGATTCTCCTGGAGGTGGGCTGCATTTTGGCTGCCTTTTGGGCTGGAGCTTCTCGTGGTTTGAGGCCTGGCTTGCTCCACCTCCTGCTCTGGATATTCTCCTGGAGGTGGGCTGCATTTTGGCTGCCTTTTGGGCTGGAGCTTCTCGTGGTTTGAGGCCTGGCTTGCTCCACCCCCTGCTCTTGAGATTCTCCCGGATGTGGGCTGCATTTTGGCTACATTTTGGGCTGGAGCTTCTCGTGGTTTGAGGCCTGGCTTGCTCCACCCCCTGCTCTTGAGATTCTCCCAGATGTGGGCTCCATTTTGGCTGCCTTTTGGGCTGGAGCTTCTCGTGGTTTAGGGGCTGGCTTGTTCCACCCCCTGCTCTTGATATTCTCCCGGATGTGGGCTGCATTTTGGCTGCCTTTTGGGCTGGAGCTTCTCGTGGTTTGAGGCCTGGCTTGCTCCACCCCCTGCTCTTGAGATTCTCCTGGATGTGGGCTGCATTTTGGCTGCCTTTTGGGCTGGAGATTGTCGTGGTTTGAGGCCTCGCTTGCTCCACCCCCTGCTCTTGAGATTCTCCCGGAGGTGGGCTGCATTTTGGCTGCATTTTGGGCTGGAGCTTCTCGTGGTTTGGGGCCTGGCTTGCTCCACCCCCTGCTCTTGAGTTTCTCCCGGAGGTGGGCTGGATTTTGGCTACATTTTGGGCTGGAGCTTCTCGTGGTTTGAGGCCTGGCTTGCTCCACCCCCTGCTCTTGAGATTCTCCCGGATGTGGGCTGCATTTTGGCTGCCTTTTGGGCTGGAGCTTCTCGTGGTTTGAGGCCTGGCTTGCTCCACCTCCTGCTCTTGATATCCTCCGGGAGTTGGGCTGGATTTTGGCTGCCGTATGGGCTGGATCTTCTCGTGGTTTGAGGCCTGGATTGCTCCACCCCCTGCTCTTGAGATTGTCCCCTAAGTGGGCTGGATTTTGGCTGTCTTTTGGGCTGGAGCTTCTCGTGGTTTGAGGCCTGGCTTGCTCCACCCCCTGCTCTTGATATTCTCCCGGATGTGGGCTGCATTTTGGATGCCTTTTGGGCTGGAGCTTCTCGTGGTTTGAGGCCTGGCTTGCTCCACCCCCTGCTCTTGAGATTCTCCTGGAGGTGGGCTGCATTTTGGCTGCCTTTTGGGCTGGAGATTGTCGTGGTTTGAGGCCTCGCTTGCTCCACCCCCTGCTCTTGAGATTCTCCCGGAGGTGGGCTACATTTTGGCTGAATTTTGGGCTGGAGCTTCTCGTGGTTTGGGGCCTGTCTTGCTCCACTCCCTGCCCTTGAGTTTCTCCCGGAGGTGGGCTGGATTTTGGCTACATTTTGGGCTGGATCTTCTCGTGGTTTGAGGCCTGGCTTGCTCCACCCCCTGCTCTTGAGATTGTCCCCTAAGTGGGCTGGATTTTGGCTGCCTTTTGGGCTGGAGCTTCTCGTGGTTTGAGGCCTGGCTTGCTCCACCCCCTGCTCTTGAGATTCTCCTGGAGGTGGGCTGCGTTTTGGCTGCCTTTTGGGCTGGAGATTGTCGTGGTTTGAGGCCTCGCTTGCTCCACCCCCTGCTCTTGAGATTCTCCCGGAGGTGGGCTACATTTTGGCTGAATTTTGGGCTGGAGCTTCTCGTGGTTTGGGGCCTGTCTTGCTCCACCCCCTGCCCTTGAGTTTCTCCCGGAGGTGGGCTGGATTTTGGCTACATTTTGGGCTGGAGCTTCTCGTGGTTTGAGGCCTGGCTTGCTCCACCCCCTGCTCTTGAGATTCTCCCGGAGGTGGGCTGGATTTTGGCTGCCTTTTGGGCTGGAGCTTCTCGTGGTTTGAGGCCTGGCTTGCTCCACCCCCTGCTCTTGAGATTCTCCCGGATGGGGGCTGCATTTTGGCTGCCTTTTGGGCTGGAGATTGTCGTGGTTTGAGGCCTCGCTTGCTCCACCCCCTGCTCTTGAGATTCTCCCGGAGGTGGGCTGCATTTTGGCTGCATTTTGGGCTGGAGCTTCTCGTGGTTTGAGGCCTGGCTTGCTCCACCCCCTGCTCTTGAGATTCTCCAGGAGGTGGGCTGCATTTTGGCTGCCTTTTGGGGTCTAGCTTCTCGTGCTTTGAGGCCTGGCTTGCTCCAACCCCTGCTCTTGAGATTCTCACGGATGTGGGCTGCATTTTGTCTGCCTTTTGGGCTGGAGCTTCTCGTGGTTTGAGGCCTGGCTTGCTCCACCTCCTGCTCTTGAGATTCTTCCCGCAGTTGGGCTGGATTTTTGGGTGAGTTTTGGGCTTGAGATTCTTGTGCTTTGGGGCCAGGCTTGCTCCACCTCCTGCTCTTGATTTTCTCCTGTATGTGGGCTGCATTTTGGCTGCCTTTTGGGCTGGAGCTTCTCGTGCTTTGGGGCCTGGCTTGCTCCACCCCCTGCTCTTGATATTCTCCCGGAGGTGGTCTGGAATTTGGCTGCTTTTTGGGCTGGAGCTTCTCGTGGTTTGAGGCCTGGCTTGCTCCACCCCCTGCTCTTGAGATTCTCCCGGAGGTGGGCTGCATTTTGGCTGCATTTTGGGCTGGAGTTTCTCGTGGTTTGAGGCCTGGCTTGCTCCACCCCCTGCTCTTGATATTCTCCCGGATGTGGGCTGCATTTTGGCTGCAGTTTGGGCTGGAGCTTCTCGTGGTTTGGGGCCTGGCTTGCTCCACCCCCTGTTCTTGAGATTCTCCCACATGCGGGCTGGCTTTTAGCTGACTTTTGGGCTGGAGCTTCTCGTGGTTTGAGGCCTGGCTTGTTCCACCCCCTGCTCTTGAGATTCTCCCAGATGTGGGCTGCATTTTGGCTGCGTTTTGGGCTGGAGCTTCTCGTGGTTTGAGGCCTGGCTTGCTCCACCCCCTGCTCTTGAGATTCTCCCGGAGGTGGGCTGGCTTTTGGCTGCCTTTTTGGCTGGAGCTTCTCGTGGTTTGGGGGCTGGCTTGTTCCACCCCCTGCTCTTGATATTCTCCCGGATGTGGGCTGCATTTTGGCTGCATTTTGGGGCTGGAGCTTCTCGTGGTTTGAGGCCTGGCTTGCTCCACCCCCTGCTCTTGAGATTCTCCCAGATGTGGGCTGGATTTTGGCTGCCTTTTGGGCTGGAGATTCTCGTGGTTTGAGGCCTGGCTTGCTCCACCCCCTGCTCTTGAGATTCTCCCGGATGTGGGCTGCATTTTGGGTGCCTTTTCGGCTTCAGCTTTTCGGGGTTTGAGGCCTGGCTTGCTCCACCCCCTGCTCTTGAGATTCTCCCCGAAGTGGGCTGCATTTTGGCTGCCATTTTGGGCTGGAGCTTCTCGTGGTTTGAGGCCTGGCTTGCTCCACCTCCTGCTCTTGATATTCTCCTGGATGTGGGCTGCATTTTGGCTGCCTTTTGTGCTGGAGCTTCTCGTGGTTTGGGGGCTGGCTTGCTCCACCCCCTGCTCTTGAGATTCTCCTGGATGTGGGCTGCATTTTGGCTGCCATTTGGACTGGAGCTTCTCGTGGTTTGAGGCCTGGCTTGCTCCACCTCCTGCTCTTGATATTCTCCTGGATGTGGGCTGCATTTTGGCTGCCTTTTGGGCTGGAGCTTCTCGTGCTTTGGGGCCTGGCTTGCTCCACCCCCTGCTCTTGAGATTCTCCCGGATGTGGCCTGGAATTTGACTGCTTTTTGGGCTGGAGCTTCTCGTGGTTTGGGGCCTGGCTTGCTCCACCCCCTGCTCTTGAGATTCTCCCGGAGGTGGGCTGCATTTTGGCTGCCTTTAGGGCTGGAGGTTCTCATGGTTTGAGGCCTGGCTTGCTCCACTCCCTGCTCTTGAGATTCTCCTGGAGGTGGGCTGGCTTTTGGCTGCCTTTTGGGCTGGAGCTTCTCGTGGTTTGAGGCCTGCCTTGCTCCACCCCCTGCTCTTGAGATTCTCCCCGAAGTGGGCTGGATTTTGGCTGCCTTTTGGGCTGGAGCTTCTTGTGCTTTGGGGGCTGGCTTGCTCCACCCCCTGCTCTTGAGATTCTCCCGGAGGTGGGCTGCATTTTGGCTGCCTTTTGGGCTGGAGTTTCTCGTGGTTTGAGGCCTGGCTTGCTCCACCCCCTGCTCTTGATATTCTCCCGGATGTGGGCTGCATTTTGGCTGCAGTTTGGGCTGGAGCTTCTCGTGGTTTGGGGCCTGGCTTGCTCCACCCCCTGTTCTTGAGATTCTCCCACATGCGGGCTGGCTTTTAGCTGAATTTTGGGCTGGAGCTTCTCGTGGTTTGAGGCCTGGCTTGTTCCACCCCCTGCTCTTGAGATTCTCCCAGATGTGGGCTGCATTTTGGCTGCGTTTTGGGCTGGAGCTTCTCGTGGTTTGAGGCCTGGCTTGCTCCACCCCCTGCTCTTGAGATTCTCCCAGATGTGGGCTGCATTTTGGCTGCGTTTTGGGCTGGAGCTTCTCGTGGTTTGAGGCCTGCCTTGCTCCACCCCCTGCTCTTGAGATTCTCCCCGAAGTGGGCTGGATTTTGGCTGCCTTTTGGGCTGGAGCTTCTTGTGCTTTGGGGGCTGGCTTGCTCCACCCCCTGCTCTTGAGATTCTCCCGGAGGTGGGCTGCATTTTGGCTGCCTTTTGGGCTGGAGTTTCTCGTGGTTTGAGGCCTGGCTTGCTCCACCCCCTGCTCTTGATATTCTCCCGGATGTGGGCTGCATTTTGGCTGCAGTTTGGGCTGGAGCTTCTCGTGGTTTGGGGCCTGGCTTGCTCCACCCCCTGTTCTTGAGATTCTCCCACATGCGGGCTGGCTTTTAGCTGACTTTTGGGCTGGAGCTTCTCGTGGTTTGAGGCCTGGCTTGTTCCACCCCCTGCTCTTGAGATTCTCCCAGATGTGGGCTGCATTTTGGCTGCGTTTTGGGCTGGAGCTTCTCGTGGTTTGAGGCCTGGCTTGCTCCACCCCCTGCTCTTGAGATTCTCCCGGAGGTGGGCTGGCTTTTGGCTGCCTTTTTGGCTGGAGCTTCTCGTGGTTTGGGGGCTGGCTTGTTCCACCCCCTGCTCTTGATATTCTCCCGGATGTGGGCTGCATTTTGGCTGCATTTTGGGGCTGGAGCTTCTCGTGGTTTGAGGCCTGGCTTGCTCCACCCCCTGCTCTTGAGATTCTCCCAGATGTGGGCTGGATTTTGGCTGCCTTTTGGGCTGGAGATTCTCGTGGTTTGAGGCCTGGCTTGCTCCACCCGCTGCTCTTGAGATTCTCCCGGATGTGGGCTGCATTTTGGGTGCCTTTTCGGCTTCAGCTTTTCGGGGTTTGAGGCCTGGCTTGCTCCACCCCCTGCTCTTGAGATTCTCCCCGAAGTGGGCTGCATTTTGGCTGCCATTTTGGGCTGGAGCTTCTCGTGGTTTGAGGCCTGGCTTGCTCCACCTCCTGCTCTTGATATTCTCCTGGATGTGGGCTGCATTTTGGCTGCCTTTTGGGCTGGAGCTTCTCGTGGTTTGAGGCCTGGCTTGCTCCAGACCCTGCTCTTGAGATTCTCCCCGAAGTGGGCTGCATTTTGGCTGCCTTTTGTGCTGGAGCTTCTCGTGGTTTGGGGGCTGGCTTGCTCCACCCCCTGCTCTTGAGATTCTCCTGGATGTGGGCTGCATTTTGGCTGCCATTTGGACTGGAGATTCTCGTGGTTTGAGGCCTGGCTTGCTCCACCTCCTGCTCTTGATATTCTCCTGGATGTGGGCTGCATTTTGGCTGCCTTTTGGGCTGGAGCTTCTCGTGCTTTGGGGCCTGGCTTGCTCCACCCCCTGCTCTTGATATTCTCCCGGATGTGGCCTGGAATTTGACTGCTTTTTGGGCTGGAGGTTCTCATGGTTTGAGGCCTGGCTTGCTCCACCCCCTGCTCTTGAGATTCTCCCGGAGGTGGGCTGCATTTTGGCTGCCTTTAGGGCTGGAGGTTCTCATGGTTTGAGGCCTGGCTTGCTCCACTCCCTGCTCTTGAGATTCTCCTGGAGGTGGGCTGGCTTTTGGCTGCCTTTTGGGCTGGAGCTTCTCGTGGTTTGAGGCCTGCCTTGCTCCACCCCCTGCTCTTGAGATTCTCCCCGAAGTGGGCTGGATTTTGGCTGCCTTTTGGGCTGGAGCTTCTTGTGCTTTGGGGGCTGTCTTGCTCCACCCCCTGCTCTTGAGATTCTCCTGGATGTGGGCTGCATTTTGGCTGCCTTTTGGGCTGGAGTTTCTCGTGGTTTGGGGCCTGGCTTGCTCCACCCCCTGCTCTTGAGATTCTCCCGGATGTGGGCTGGCTTTTGGCTGCCTTTTGGGCTGGAGCTTCTCGTGGTTTGGGGGCTGGCTTGTTCCACCCCCTGCTCTTGATATTCTCCCGGATGTGGGCTGCATTTTGGCTGCCTTTTGGGCTGGAGCTTCTCGTGGTTTGAGGCCTGGCTTGCTCCACCCCCTGCTCTTGATATTCTCCCGGATGTGGGCTGGATTTTGGCTGCATTTTGGGCTGGAGCTTCTCATGGTTTGAGGCCTGGCTTCCTCCACCCCCTGCTCTTGAGATTCTCCTGGATGTGGGCTGCATTTTGGCTGCCTTTTGGGCTGGAGCTTCTCGTGGTTTGGGGCCTGCCTTGCTCCACCCCCTGCTCTTGATATCCTCCGGGAGTTGGGCTGGATTTTGGCTGCCGTATGGGCTGGAGCTTCTCGTGGTTTGAGGCCTGGATTGCTCCACCCCCTGCTGTTGAGATTGTCCCCTAAGTGGGCTGGATTTTGGCTGCATTTTGGGCTGGAGTTTCTCATGGTTTGAGGCCTGGCTTGCTCCACCCCCTGCTCTTGAGATTCTCCCGGATGTGGGCTGCATTTTGGCTGCCTTTTGGGCTGGAGCTTCTCGTGGTTTGGGGCCTGGCTTGCTCCACCCCCTGTTCTTGAGATTCTCCCAGATGCGGGCTGGCTTTTGGCTGCCTTTTGGGCTGGAGCTTCTCGTGGTTTGGGGCCTGCCTTGCTCCACCCCCTGCTCTTGATATCCTCCGGGAGTTGGGCTGGATTTTGGCTGCTGTATGGGCTGGAGCTTCTCGTGGTTTGAGGCCTGGATTGCTCCACCCCCTGCTCTTGAGATTGTCCCCTAAGTGGGCTGGATTTTGGCTGCCTTTTGGGCTGGAGCTTCTCGTGGTTTGAGGCCTGGCTTGCTCCACCCCCTGCTCTTGATATTTTCCCGGATGTGGGCTGGATTTTGGCTGCCGTTTGGGCTGGAGCTTCTCGTGGTTGAGGCCTGGCTTGCTCTACCCCCTGCTCTTGATATTCTCCCGGATGTGGGCTGCATTTTGGCTGCATTTTGGGCTGGAGCTTCTCGTGGTTTGAGGCCTGGCTTGCTCCACCCCCTGCTCTTGAGATTCTCCCGGATGTGGGCTGCATTTTGGCTGCCTTTTGGGCTGGAGCTTCTTGTGGTTTGAGGCCTGGCCTGCTCCACCCCCTGCTCTTGAGATTCTCCTGGATGTGGGCTGCATTTTGGCTGACTTTTGGGCTGGAGATTGTCGTGGTTTGAGGCCTCGCTTGCTCCACCCCCTGCTCTTCAGATTCTCCCGGAGGTGGGCTGCATTTTGGCTGATTCTTGGGCTGGAGCTTCTCGTGGTTTGGGGCCTGGCTTGCTCCACCCCCTGCTCTTGAGATTCTCCCGGAGGTGGTCTGCATTTTGGCTGCCTTTAGGGCTGGAGCTTCTCATGGTTTGAGGCCTGGCTTGCTCCACCCCCTGCTCTTGAGATTCTCCCGGAGGTGGGCTGGCTTTTGGCTGCCTTTTGGGCTGGAGCTTCTCGTGGTTTGAGGCCTGGCTTGCTCCACCCCCTGCTCTTGAGATTCTCCCGGAGGTGGGCTGGATTTTGGCTGCCGTATGGGCTGGAGATTCTCGTGGTTTGAGGCCTGGCTTGCTCCACCCCCTGCTCTTGACATTGTCCCCTAAGTGGGCTGGATTTTGGCTGCATTTTGGGCTGGAGCTTCTCATGGTTTGAGGCCTGGCTTGCTCCACCCCCTGCTCTTGAGATTCTCCCTGAGGTGGGCTGCATTTTGGCTGCCTTTTGGGCTGGAGCTTCTCGTGGTTTGGGGCCTGGCTTGCTCCACCCCCTGCTCTTGAGATTCTCCCACATGCGGGCTGGCTTTTGGCTGCCTTTTGGGCTGGAGCTTCTCGTGGTTTGGGGGCTGGGTTGCTCCACCCCCTGCTCTTGAGATTCTCCCAGATGTGGGCTGCATTTTGGCTGCCTTTTGGGCTGGAGCTTCTCGTGGTTTGAGGCCTGGCTTGCTCCACCCCCTGCTCTTGATATTCTCCCGGAAGTGGGCTGGATTTTGTCTGCATTTTGGGCTGGAGCTTCTCGTGGTTTAGGGGCTGGCTTGTTCCACCCCCTGCTCTTGAGATTCTCCCGGATGTGGGCTGCATTTTGGCTGCCTTTTGGGCTGGAGATTGTCGTGGTTTGAGGCCTCGCTTGCTCCACCCCCTGCTCTTGAGATTCTCCTGGAGGTGGGCTGGATTTTGGCTGCATTTTGGGCTGGAGCTTCTCGTGGTTTGAGGCCTGGCTTGCTCCACCCCCTGCTCTTGAGATTCTCCCGGATGTGGGCTGCATTTTGGCTGCCTTTTGGGCTGGAGCTTCTCGTGGTTTGAGGCCTGGCTTGCTCCACCCCCTGCTCTTAAGATTCTCCCGGATGTGGGCTGCATTTTGGATGCCTTTTGGGCTGGAGATTGTCGTGGTTTGAGGCCTCGCTTGCTCCACCCCCTGCTCTTGAGATTCTCCTGGAGGTGGGCTGGATTTTGGCTGCATTTTGGGCTGGAGCTTCTCGTGCTTTGGGGCCTGCCTTGCTCCACCCCCTGCTCTTGAGTTTCTCCCGGATGTGGGCTGGATTTTGGCTGCCTTTTGGGCTGGAGCTTCTCGTGGTTTGAGGCCTGGCTTGCTCCACCCCCTGCTCTTGAGATTCTTCCCGACGTGGGCTGCATTTTTGCAGAGTTTTGGGCTGGAGATTCTCGTGCTTTGAGGCCTGGCTTGCTCCACCCCCTGCTCTTGAGATTCTCCCGGATGTGGGCTGGCATTTGGCTGCCTTTTGGGCTGGAGCTTCTCGTGGTTTGAGGCCTGGCTTGCTCCACCCCCTCCTCTTGAGATTCTCCTGGAGGTGGGCTGGATTTTGGCTGCCTTTAGGGCTGGAGCTTCTCATGGTTTGAGGCCTGGCTTGCTCCACCCCCTGCTCTTGAGATTCTCCCGGATGTGGGCTGCATTTTGGCTGCCTTTTGGGCTGGAGCTTCTCGTGGTTTGGGGCCTGGCTTGATCAACCCCCTGCTCTTGATATTCTCCCGCATGTGGGCTGCATTTTGGCTGCCTTTTGGGCTGGAGCTTCTCGTGGTTTGAGGCCTGGCTTGCTCCACCCCCTGCTCTTGAGATTCTCCTGGATGTGGGCTGCATTTTGGCTGCATTTTGGGCTGGAGCTTCTCGTGGTTTGGGGGCTGGCTTGCTCCATCCCCTGCTCTTGATATTCTCCCGGAGGTGGGCTGGCATTTGGCTGCCTTTTGGGCTGGAGCTTCTCGTGGTTTGAGGCCTGGCTTGCTCCACCCCCTGCTCTTGAGATTCTCCAGGAGGTGGGCTGCATTTTGGCTGCCTTTTGGGGTCTAGCTTCTCGTGGTTTGAGGCCTGGCTTGCTCCAACCCCTGCTCTTGAGATTCTCCCTGATGTGGGCTGGATTTTGGCTGCCTTTTGGGCTGGAGCTTCTCGTGGTTTGAGGCCTGGCTTGCTCCACCTCCTGCTCTTGAGATTCTTCCCGACGTGGGCTGGATTTTTGGGTGAGTTTTGGGCTGGAGCTTCTCGTGGTTTGAGGCCTGGCTTGCTCCACCTCCTGCTCTTGATTTTCTCCTGGATGTGGGCTGCATTTTGGCTGCCTTTTGGGCTGGAGCTTCTCGTGCTTTGGGGCCTGGCTTGCTCCACCCCCTGCTCTGGAGATTCTCCCGGATGTGGGCTGGAATTTGGCTGCATTTTTGGGCTGGAGTTTCTCGTGGTTTGGGGCCTGGCTTGCTCCACCCCCTGCTCTTGATTTTCTCCCGGATGTGGTCTGCATTTTGGCTGCCTTTTGGGCTGGAGCTTCTCGTGGTTTGAGGCCTGGCTTGCTCCACCCCCTGCTCTTGAGAATCTCCCGGATGTGGGCTGCATTTTGACTACATTTTTGGCTTCAGCTTTTTGGGGTTTGAGGCCTGGCTTGCTCCACCCCCTGCTCTTGATGTTCTCCCGGAGGTGGGCTGAATTTTGTCTGCATTTTGGGCTGGAGCTTCTCGTGGTTTGAGGCCTGGCTTGCTCCACCCCCTGCTCTTGAGAATCTCCCAGAGGTGGGCTGGATTTTGGCTGCCATTTGGGCTGGAGCTTCTCGTGGTTTGAGGCCTGGCTTGCTCCACCCCCTGCTCTTGAGATTCTCCCGGATGTGGGCTGCATTTTGGCTGCCTTTTGGGCTGTAGCTTCTCGTGCTTTGGGGCCTGGCTTGCTCCACCCCCTGCTCTTGAGATTCTCCCGGATGTGGGCTGGAATTTGACTGCTTTTTGGGCTGGAGCTTCTCGTGGTTTGGGGCCTGGCTTGCTCCACCACCTGCTCTTGAGATTCTCCTGCATGTGGGCTGCATTTTGGCTGCCTTTTGGGCTGGAGCTTCTCGTGCTTTGGGGCCTGGCTTGCTCCACCCCCTGCTCTAGAGATTCTCCCGGATGTGGGCTGGAATTTGACTGCTTTTTGGGCTGGAGCTTCTCGTGGTTTGGGGCCTGGCTTGCTCCACCCCCTGTTCTTGAGATTCTCCCAGATGCGGGCTGGCTTTTGGCTGCCTTTTGGGCTGGAGCTTCTCGTGGTTTGGGGCCTGCCTTGCTCCACCCCCTGCTCTAGAGATTCTCCCGGATGTGGGCTGGAATTTGACTGCTTTTTGGGCTGGAGCTTCTCGTGGTTTGGGGCCTGGCTTGCTCCACCACCTGCTCTTGAGATTCTCCCGGATGTGGGCTGCATTTTGGCTGCCTTTTGGGCTGGAGCTTCTCGTGGTTTGGGGCCTGGCTTGCTCCACCCCCTGCTCTTGATATCCTCCGGGAGTTGGGCTGGATTTTGGCTGCCGTATGGGCTGGAGCTTCTCGTGGTTTGGGGCCTGGCTTGCTCCACCCCCTGCTCTTGAGATTATCCCGGATGTGGGCTGCATTTTGGCTGCCTTTTGGGCTGGAGCTTCTCGTGGTTTGAGGCCTGGCTTGCTCCACCCCCTGCTCTTGAGATTCTCCCGGATGTGGGCTGGCATTTGGCTGCCTTTTGGGCTGGAGCTTCTCGTGGTTTGAGGCCTGGCTTGCTCCACCCCCTGCTCTTGAGATTCTCCCGGATGTGGGCTGCATTTTGGCTGCCTTTTGGGGTCTAGCTTCTCGTGGTTTGAGGCCTGGCTTGCTCCACCCCCTGCTCTTGAGATTCTCCCGGATGTGGGCTGCATTTTGGCTGCATTTTGGGCTGGAGCTTCTCGTGGTTTGAGGCCTGGATTGCTCCACCCCCTGCTCTTGATATTCTCCCGGAGGTGGGCTGCATTTTGGCTGCCTTTTGGGCTGGAGCTTCTCGTGGTTTGAGGCCTGGCTTGCTCCACCCCCTGCTCTTGAGATTCTCCCGGATGTGGGCTGCATTTTGGCTGCATTTTGGGCTGGAGCTTCTCGTGCTTTGAGGCCTGGCTTGCTCCAGCCCCTGCTCTTGATATTCTCCCGGATGTGGGCTGGCATTTGGCTGCCTTTTGGGCTGGAGCTTCTCGTGGTTTGAGGCCTGGCTTGCTCCACCTCCTGCTCTTGATTTTCTCCTGGATGTGGGCTGCATTTTGGCTGCCTTTTGGGCTGGAGATTCTCGTGCTTTGGGGCCTGGCTTGCTCCACCCCCTGCTCTTGAGATTCTCCCGGATGTGGGCTGCATTTTGGCTGCCTTTTCGGCTTCAGCTTTTCGGGGTTTGAGGCCTGGCTTGCTCCACCCCCTGCTCTTGAGATTCTCCCGGAGGTGGGCTGGATTTTGTCTGCATTTTGGGCTGGAGATTCTCGTGGTTTGAGGCCTGGCTTGCTCCAGCCCCTGCTCTTGATATTCTCCCCGAAGTGGGCTGTATTTTGGCTGCATTTTGGGCTGGAGCTTCTCGTGGTTTGAGGCCTGGCTTGCTCCACCCCCTGCTCTTGATATTTTCCTTGATGTGGGCTGGATTTTGGCTGCCTTTTGGGCTGGAGCTTCTCGTGGTTTGGGGGCTGGCTTGCTCCACCCCCTGCTCTTGAGATTCTCCCGGATGTGGGCTGCATTTTGGCTGCCTTTTGGGGTCTAGATTCTCGTGGTTTGAGGCCTGGCTTGCTCCACCTCCTGCTCTTGATATTCTCCCGGATGTGGGCTGCATTTTGGCTGCCTTTTGGGCTGGAGCTTCTCGTGGTTTGAGCCCTGGCTTGCTCCACCCCCTGCTCTTGAGATTCTCCCGGATGTGGGCTGGATTTTGGCTGCATTTTGGTCTGGAGCTTCTCGTGGTTTGAGGCCTGGCTTGCTCCACCCCCTGCTCTTGAGATTCTCCCGGATGTGGGCTGCATTTTGGCTGCCTTTTGGGCTGGAGCTTCTCGTGGTTTGGGGCCTGGCTTGCTCCACCCCCTGCTCTTGATATCCTCCGGGAGTTGGGCTGGATTTTGGCTGCCGTATGGGCTGGAGCTTCTCGTGGTTTGAGGCCTGGCTTGCTCCACCCCCTGCTCTTGATATTCTCCCGGAGGTGGGCTGCATTTTGGCTGCCTTTTGGGCTGGAGCTTCTCGTGGTTTGAGGCCTGGCTTGCTCCACCCCCTGCTCTTGAGATTCTCCCGGATGTGGGCTGCATTTTGGCTGCCTTTTGGGCTGGAGCTTCTCGTGGTTTGAGGCCTGGCTTGCTCCACCCCCTGCTCTTGAGATTCTCCCGGATGTGGGCTGGCATTTGGCTGCCTTTTGGGCTGGAGCTTCTCGTGGTTTGAGGCCTGGCTTGCTCCACCCCCTGCTCTTGAGATTCTCCCGGATGTGGGCTGCATTTTGGCTGCCTTTTGGGGTCTAGCTTCTCGTGGTTTGAGGCCTGGCTTGCTCCACCCCCTGCTCTTGAGATTCTCCCGGATGTGGGCTGCATTTTGGCTGCATTTTGGGCTGGAGCTTCTCGTGGTTTGAGGCCTGGCTTGCTCCACCCCCTGCTCTTGATATTCTCCCGGAGGTGGGCTGCATTTTGGCTGCCTTTTGGGCTGGAGCTTCTCGTGGTTTGAGGCCTGGCTTGCTCCACCCCCTGCTCTTGAGATTCTCCCGGATGTGGGCTGCATTTTGGCTGCATTTTGGGCTGGAGCTTCTCGTGCTTTGAGGCCTGGCTTGCTCCAGCCCCTGCTCTTGATATTCTCCCGGATGTGGGCTGGCATTTGGCTGCCTTTTGGGCTGGAGCTTCTCGTGGTTTGAGGCCTGGCTTGCTCCACCTCCTGCTCTTGATTTTCTCCCGGATGTGGGCTGCATTTTGGCTGCCTTTTGGGCTGGAGATTCTCGTGCTTTGGGGCCTGGCTTGCTCCACCCCCTGCTCTTGAGATTCTCCCGGAGGTGGGCTGCATTTTGGCTGCCTTTTCGGCTTCAGCTTTTCGGGGTTTGAGGCCTGGCTTGCTCCACGCCCTGCTCTTGAGATTCTCCCGGAGGTGGGCTGGATTTTGTCTGCATTTTGGGCTGGAGATTCTCGTGGTTTGAGGCCTGGCTTGCTCCAGCCCCTGCTCTTGATATTCTCCCCGAAGTGGGCTGTATTTTGGCTGCATTTTGGGCTGGAGCTTCTCGTGGTTTGAGGCCTGGCTTGCTCCACCCCCTGCTCTTGAGATTCTCCCCGAAGTGGGCTGGATTTTGGCTGCCTTTTGGGCTGGAGCTTCTCGTGGTTTGGGGGCTGGCTTGCTCCACCCCCTGCTCTTGAGATTCTCCCGGATGTGGGCTACATTTTGGCTGCCTTTTGGGGTCTAGATTCTCGTGGTTTGAGGCCTGGCTTGCTCCACCTCCTGCTCTTGATATTCTCCCGGATGTGGGCTGCATTTTGGCTGCCTTTTGGGCTGGAGCTTCTCGTGGTTTGAGCCCTGGCTTGCTCCACCCCCTGCTCTTGAGATTCTCCCGGATGTGGGCTGGATTTTGGCTGCATTTTGGTCTGGAGCTTCTCGTGGTTTGAGGCCTGGCTTGCTCCACCCCCTGCTCTTGAGATTCTCCCGGATGTGGGCTGCATTTTGGCTGCCTTTTGGGCTGGAGCTTCTCGTGGTTTGGGGCCTGGCTTGCTCCACCCCCTGCTCTTGATATCCTCCGGGAGTTGGGCTGGATTTTGGCTGCCGTATGGGCTGGAGCTTCTCGTGGTTTGAGGCCTGGCTTGCTCCACCCCCTGCTCTTGATATCCTCCGGGAGTTGGGCTGGATTTTGGCTGCCGTATGGGCTGGAGCTTCTCGTGGTTTGAGGCCTGGCTTGCTCCACCCCCTGCTCTTGATATTCTCCCGGAGGTGGGCTGCATTTTGGCTGCCTTTTGGGCTGGAGCTTCTCGTGGTTTGAGGCCTGGCTTGCTCCACCCCCTGCTCTTGAGATTCTCCCGGATGTGGGCTGCATTTTGGCTGCATTTTGGGCTGGAGCTTCTCGTGCTTTGAGGCCTGGCTTGCTCCAGCCCCTGCTCTTGATATTCTCCCGGATGTGGGCTGGCATTTGGCTGCCTTTTGGGCTGGAGCTTCTCGTGGTTTGAGGCCTGGCTTGCTCCACCTCCTGCTCTTGATTTTCTCCTGGATGTGGGCTGCATTTTGGCTGCTTTTTGGTCTGGAGCTTCTCGTGGTTTGGGGCCTGGCTTGCTCCACCCCCTGCTCTTGAGATTCTCCCGGATGTGGGCTGCATTTTCGCTGCCTTTTCGGCTTCAGCTTTTCGGGGTTTGAGGCCTGGCTTGCTCCACCCCCTGCTCTTGAGATTCTCCCGGAGGTGGGCTGGATTTTGTCTGCATTTTGGGCTGGAGATTCTCGTGGTTTGAGGCCTGGCTTGCTCCAGCCCCTGCTCTTGATATTCTCCCCGAAGTGGGCTGTATTTTGGCTGCATTTTGGGCTGGAGCTTCTCGTGGTTTGGGGGCTGGCTTGCTCCACCCCCTGCTCTTGAGATTCTCCCCGAAGTGGGCTGGATTTTGGCTGCCTTTTGGGCTGGAGCTTCTCGTGGTTTGGGGGCTGGCTTGCTCCACCCCCTGCTCTTGAGATTCTCCCCGAAGTGGGCTGCATTTTGGCTGCCTTTTGGGGTCTAGATTCTCGTGGTTTGAGGCCTGGCTTGCTCCACCTCCTGCTCTTGATATTCTCGTGGATGTGGGCTGCATTTTGGCTGCCTTTTGGGCTGGAGCTTCTCGTGGTTTGAGGCCTGACTTGCTCCACCCAATGCTCTTGAGATTCTCCCGGATGTGGGCTGCATTTTGGCTGCCTTTTGGGCTGGAGCTTCTCGTGGTTTGAGGCCTGGCTTGCTCCACCCCCTGCTCTTGAGTTTCTCCCTGATGTGGTCTGCATTTTGGCTGCCTTTTGGGATGGAGCTTCTCGTGGTTTGAGGCCTGGCTTGCTCCACCTCCTGCTCTTGATTTTCTCCTGGATGTGGGCTGCATTTTGGCTGCCTTTTGGGCTGGAGCTTCTCGTGCTTTGGGGCCTGGCTTGCTCCACCCCTTGCTCTTGAAATTCTCCCGGATGTGGGCTGCATTTTGGCTGCCTTTTCGGCTTCAGCTTTTCGGGGTTTGAGGCCTGGCTTGCTCCACCCCCTGCTCTTGAGATTCTCCCGGAGGTGGGCTGGATTTTGTCTGCATTTTGGGCTGGAGATTCTCGTGGTTTGGGGGCTGGCTTGCTCCACCCCCTGCTCTTGAGATTCTCCCGGATGTGGGCTGCATTTTGGCTGCCTTTTGGGCTGGAGCTTCTCGTGGTTTGGGGGATGGCTTGTTCCACCCCCTGCTCTTGAGATTCTCCAGGAGGTGGGCTGCATTTTGGCTGCCTTTTGGGTTGCAGCTTCTCGTGGTTTGAGGCCTGGCTTGCTCCACCCCCTGCTCTTGAGATTCTCCCGGATGTGGGCTGGCTTTTGGCTGCATTTTGGCTGGAGCTTCTCGTGGTTTGGGGGCTTTCTTGTTCCACCCACTGCTCTTGAGATTCTCCAGGAGGTGGGCTGCATTTTGGCTGCCTTTTGGGTTGCAGCTTCTAGTGGTTTGAGGCCTGGCTTGCTCCAAGCCCTGCTCTTGAGATTCTCCCGGATGTGGGCTGCATTTTGGCTGCCTTTTGGGCTGGAGCTTCACGTGGTTTGAGGCCTGGCTTGCTCCACACCCTGCTCTTGACATTCTCCCGGATGTGGGCTGGATTTTGGCTGCCTTTTGGGCTGGAGCTTCTCGAGGTTTGAGGCCTGGCATGCTCCACCCCCTGCTCTTGATATTCTCCCGGATGTGGGCTGCATTTTGGCTGCATTTTGGGCTGGAGCTTCTCGTGGTTTGAGGCCTGGCTTGCTCCACCCCCTGCTCTAGATATTCTCCCGGATGTGGGCTGCATTTTGGCTGCCTTTTCGGCTTCAGCTTCTCGTGGTTTGAGGCCTGGCTTGCTCCACCCCCTGCTCTTGATATTCTCCCGGATGTGGGCTGGAATTTGGCTGCCTTTTTGGCTGGAGCTTCTCGTGCTTTGGGGCCTGGATTGCTCCACCCCCTGCTCTTGATATTCTCCCGGATGTGGGCTGCATTTTGGCTGCCTTTTGGGCTGGAGCTTCACGTGGTTTGAGGCCTGGCTTGCTCCACCTCCTGCTCTTGATATTTTCCTGGATGTGGGCTGGATTTTGGCTGCCTTTTGGGCTGGAGCTTCTCATGGTTTGAGGCCTGGCTTGCTCCACCCCCTGCTCTTGAGATTCTCCAGGAGGTGGGCTGCATTTTGGCTGCCTTTTGGGTTGCAGCTTCTAGTGGTTTGAGGCCTGGCTTGCTCCAAGCCCTGCTCTTGAGATTCTCCCGGATGTGGGCTGCATTTTGGCTGCCTTTTGGGCTGGAGCTTCACGTGGTTTGAGGCCTGGCTTGCTCCACACCCTGCTCTTGACATTCTCCCGGATGTGGGCTGGATTTTGGCTGCCTTTTGGGCTGGAGCTTCTCGAGGTTTGAGGCCTGGCATGCTCCACCCCCTGCTCCTGAAATTCTCCCGGATGTGGGCTGCATTTTGGCTTTCTTTTGGGCTGGAGCTTCTCGTGGTTTGAGGCCTGGCTTGCTCCACCCCCTGCTCTTGAGATTCTCCCGGATATGGGCTGCATTTTGGCTGCCTTTTGGGGTCTAGCTTCTTGTGGTTTGAGGCCTGGATTGCTCCACCCCCTGCTCTTGAGATTCTCCAGGAGGTGGGCTGCATTTTGGCTGCATTTTGGGGTCTAGCTTCTTGTGGTTTGAGGCCTGGCTTGCTCCACCCCCTGCTCTTGAGATTCTCCCGGATGTGGGCTGCATTTTGGCTGCCTTTTGGGCTGGAGCTTCTCGTGGTTTGAGGCCTGGCTTGCTCCACCCCCTGCTCTTGAAATTCTTCCCGACGTGGGCTGGATTTTTGGGTGAGTTTTGGGCTTGACATTCTCGTGCTTTGGGGCCTGGCTTGCTCCACCCCCTGCTCCTGAAATTCTCCCGGATGTGGGCTGCATTTTGGCTTTCTTTTGGGCTGGAGCTTCTCGTGGTTTGAGGCCTGGCTTGCTCCACCCCCTGCTCCTGAAATTCTCCCGGATGTGGGCTGCATTTTGGCTTTCTTTTGGGCTGGAGCTTCTCGTGGTTTGAGGCCTGGCTTGCTCCACCCCCTGCTCTTGAGATTCTCCCGGATGTAGGGCTGGATTTTGTCTGCATTTTGGGCTGGAGCTTCTCGTGGTTTGAGGCCTGGCTTGCTCCACCCCCTGCTCTTGATATTCTCCCGGATATGGGCTGCATTTTGGCTGCTTTTTCGGCTTCAGCTTCCCGTGGTTTGAGGCCTGGCTTGCTCCACCCCCTGCTCTTGAGATTCTCCCGGATGTGGGCTGGATTTTGGCTGCCTTTTGGGCTGGAGCTTCTCGAGGTTTCAGGCCTGGCTTGCTCCACCCCCTGCTCTTGATATTTTCCTGGATGTGGGCTGGATTTTGGCTGCCTTTTGGGCTGGAGCTTCTCGTGGTTTGAGGCCTGGCTTGCTCCACCCCCTGCTCTTGAGATTCTCCAGGAGGTGGGCTGCATTTTGGCTGCCTTTTGGGGTCTAGCTTCTTGTGGTTTGAGGCCTGGCTTGCTCCACCCCCTGCTCTTGAGATTCTCCCGGAAGTGGGCTGGATTTTGGCTGCCTTTTGGGCAGGAGCTTCTCGTGGTTTGAGGCCTGCCTTGCTCCACCCCCTGCTCTTGATTTTCTCCCGGATGTGGGCTGCATTTTTGCTGCATTTTGGGCTGGAGCTTCTCGTGCTTTGGGGCCTGGCTTGCTCCACCCCCTGCTCTTGATATTCTCCCAGATGTGGTCTGGAATTTGGCTGCATTTTGGGCTGGAGCTTCTCGTGGTTTGGGGCCTGGCTTGCTCCACCCCCTGCTCTTGAGCTTCTCCCGGATGTGGGCTGCATTTTGGCTGCCTGTTGGGCTGGAGCTTCTCGTGGTTTGAGGCCTGGCTTGCTCCACCCCCTGCTCTTGAGATTCTCCCGGATGTGGGCTGCATTTTGGCTGCTTTTTGGGCTGGAGCTTCTCGTGGTTTGAGGCCTGGCTTGCTCCACCCCCTGCTCTTGATATTTTCCTGGATGTGGGCTGGATTTTGGCTGCCTTTTGGGCTGGAGCTTCTCGTGGTTTGAGGCCTGGCTTGCTCCACCCCCTGCTCTTGAGATTCTCCATGAGGTGGGCTGGCATTTGGCTGCCTTTTGGGCTGGAGCTTCTCGTGGTTTGAGGCCTGGCTTGCTCCACCCCCTGCTCTTGAGATTCTCCCGGAGGTGGGCTGCATTTTGGCTGCCTTTTCGGCTTCAGCTTCTCGTGGTTTGAGGCCTGGCTTGCTCCACCCCCTGCTCTTGAGATTCTCCCGGATGTCGGCTGGATTTTGGCTGCCTTTTTGGCTGGAGCTTCTCGTGCTTTGGGGCCTGGCTTGCTCCACCCCCTGCTCTTGAGATTCTCCCGGATATGGGCTGCATTTTGGCTGCCTTTTGGGGTCTAGCTTCTTGTGGTTTGAGGCCTGGATTGCTCCACCCCCTGCTCTTGAGATTCTCCAGGAGGTGGGCTGCATTTTGGCTGCATTTTGGGGTCTACCTTCTTGTGGTTTGAGGCCTGGCTTGCTCCACCCCCTGCTCTTGAGATTCTCCCGGATGTGGGCTGCATTTTGGCTGCCTTTTGGGCTGGAGCTTCTCGTGGTTTGAGGCCTGGCTTGCTCCACCCCCTGCTCTTGAAATTCTTCCCGACGTGGGCTGGATTTTTGGGTGAGTTTTGGGCTTGACATTCTCGTGCTTTGGGGCCTGGCTTGCTCCACCCCCTGCTCCTGAAATTCTCCCGGATGTGGGCTGCATTTTGGCTTTCTTTTGGGCTGGAGCTTCTCGTGGTTTGAGGCCTGGCTTGCTCCACCCCCTGCTCCTGAAATTCTCCCGGATGTGGGCTGCATTTTGGCTGCCTTTTGGGCTGGAGCTTCTCGTGGTTTGAGGCCTGGCTTGCTCCACCCCCTGCTCTTGAGATTCTCCCGGATGTAGGGCTGGATTTTGTCTGCATTTTGGGCTGGAGCTTCTCGTGGTTTGAGGCCTGGCTTGCTCCACCCCCTGCTCTTGAGATTCTCCCGGATATGGGCTGCATTTTGGCTGCTTTTTCGGCTTCAGCTTCCCGTGGTTTGAGGCCTGGCTTGCTCCACCCCCTGCTCTTGAGATTCTCCTGGATGTGGGCTGCATTTTGGCTGCCTTTTGGGGTCTAGCTTCTTGTGGTTTGAGGCCTGGCTTGCTCCACCCCCTGCTCTTGAGATTCTCCCGGATGTGGGCTGCATTTTGGCTGCCTTTTGGGCTTCAGCTTCTCGTGGTTTGAGGCCTGGCTTGCTCCACCCCCTGCTCTTGAAATTCTTCCCGACGTGGGCTGGATTTTTGGGTGAGTTTTGGGCTTGAGATTCTCGTGCTTTGGGGCCTGGCTTGCTCCACACCCTGCTCCTGAAATTCTCCCGGATGTGGGCTGCATTTTGGCTGCATTTTGGGCTGGAGCTTCTCGTGGTTTGAGGCCTGCCTTGCTCCAGCTCCTGCTCTTGATTTTCTCCTGGATGTGGGCTGCATTTTGGCTGCATTTTGGGCTGGAGCTTCTCGTGCTTTGGGGCCTGCCTTGCTCCACCCCCTGCTCTTGATATTCTCCCGGATGTGGGCTGGAATTTGGCTGCATTTTGGGCTGGAGCTTCTCGTGGTTTGGGGCCTGGCTTGCTCCACCCCCTGCTCTTGAGCTTCTCCCGGATGTGGGCTGCATTTTGGCTGCCTGTTGGGCTGGAGCTTCTCGTGGTTTGAGGCCTGGCTTGCTCCACCCCCTGCTCTTGAGCTTCTCCCGGATGTGGGCTGGATTTTGGCTGCCTTTTGGGCTGGAGCTTCTCGTGGTTTGAGGCCTGGCTTGCCCCACCCCCTGCTCATGAGATTCTCCCTGAAGTGGGCTGCATTTTGACTACATTTTGGGCTGGAGCTTCTCGTGGTTTGAGGCCTGGCTTGCTCCACCCCCTGCTCTTGAGATTCTCCCGGATGTGTTTTGGATTTTGGCTGCATTTTGGGCTGGAGCTTCTCGTGGTTTGAGGCCTGGCTTGCACCACCCCCTGCTCTTGAGATTCTCCCGGATGTGGGCTGCATTTTTGCTGCCTTTTGGGCTGGAGCTTCTCGTGGTTTGGGGCCTGGCTTGCTCCACCCCCTGCTCCTGAAATTCTCCCGGATGTGGGCTGGATTTTGGCTGCCTTTTGGGCAGGAGCTTCTCGTGGTTTGAGGCCTGGCTTGCTCCACCTCCTTCTCTTGATTTTCTCCTGGATGTGGGCTGCATTTTGGCTGCATTTTGGGCTGGAGCTTCTCGAGGTTTGAGGCCTGGCTTGCTCCACCCCCTGCTCTTGAGATTCTCCCCGAAGTGGGCTGCATTTTGACTATATTTTCGGCTTCAGCTTTTTCGGGTTTGAGGCCTGGCTTGCTCCACCCCCTGCTCTTGGGATTCTCCCGGATGTGGGCTGCATTTTGGCTGCATTTTGGGCTGGAGCTTCTCGTGGTTTGAGGCCTGGCTTGCTCCACCCCCTGCTCTTGAGATTCTCCCGGATGTGGGCTGCATTTTGGCTGCCTTTTGGGCTGGAGCTTCTCGTGGTTTGAGGCCTGGCTTGCTCCACCTCCTGCTCTTGATATTCTCCTGGATGTGGGCTGGATTTTGGCTGCCTTTTGGGCTGGAGCTTCTCGTGCTTTGGGGCCTGGCTTGCTCCACCCCCTGCTCTTGATATTCTCCCGGATGTGGGCTGCATTTTGGCTGCAGTTTGGGCTGGAGCTTCTCGTGGTTTGAGGCCTGCCTTGCTCCACCCCCTGCTCTTGAGATTCTCCCGGAGGTGGGCTGGATTTTGGCTGCTTTTTGGGCTGGAGCTTCTCGTGGTTTGGGGGCTGGCTTGTTAAACCCCCTGCTCTTGAGATTCTCCAGGAGGTGGGCTGCATTTTGGCTGCCTTTTGGGCTGTAGATTCTCGTGGTTTGAGGCCTGGCTTGCCCCACCCCCTGCTCATGAGATTCTCCCTGAAGTGGGCTGCATTTTGACTACATTTTGGGCTGGAGCTTCTCGTGGTTTGAGGCCTGGCTTGCACCAACCCCTGCTCTTGAGATTCTCCCGGATGTGGGCTGCATTTTGGCTGCCTTTTGGGCTGGAGCTTCTCGTGGTTTGGGGCCTGGCTTGCTCCACCCCCTGCTCCTGAAATTCTCCCGGATGTGGGCTGGATTTTGGCTGCCTTTTGGGCAGGAGCTTCTCGTGGTTTGAGGCCTGGCTTGCTCCACCTCCTGCTCTTCATTTTCTCCTGGATGTGGGCTGCATTTTGGCTGCATTTTGGGCTGGAGCTTCTCGTGGTTTGAGGCCTGGCTTGCTCCACCCCCTGCTCTTGAGATTCTCTTTCATGTGGGCTGCATTTTGGCTGCCTTTTCTGCTGGAGCTTCTCGTGGTTTGAGGCCTGGCTTGCTCCACCCCCTGCTCTTGAGATTCTCCCGCATGTGGGCTGCATTTTGGCTGCCTTTTGGGCTGGAGCTTCTTGTGGTTTGAGGCCTGGCTTGCCCCACCCCCTGCTCTTGAGATTCTCCCCGAAGTGGGCTGCATTTTGACTATATTTTCGGCTTCAGCTTTTTCTGGTTTGAGGCCTGGCTTGCTCCACCCCCTGCTCTTGGGATTCTCCCGGATGTGGGCTGCATTTTGGCTGCATTTTGGGCTGGAGCTTCTCGTGGTTTGAGGCCTGGCTTGCTCCACCCCCTGCTCTTGAGATTCTCCCGGATGTGGGCTGGCATTTGGCTGCCTTTTGGGCTGGAGCTTCTCGTGGTTTGAGGCCTGGCTTGCTCCACCCCCTGCTCTTGAGATTCTCCAGGAGGTGGGCTGGCATTTGGCTGCCTTTTGGGCTGGAGCTTCCCGTGGTTTGAGGCCTGGCTTGCTCCACCCACTGCTCTTGATATTCTCCCGGATGTGGGCTGGATTTTGGCTGCATTTTGGGCTGGAGCTTCTCGTGGTTTGAGGCCTGGCTTGCACCAACCCCTGCTCTTGAGATTCTCCCGGAGGTGGGCTGCATTTTGGCTGCATTTTGGGCTATAGCTTCTCGTGGTTTGGGGCCTGGCTTGCTCCACCCCCTGCTCCTGAAATTCTCCCGGATGTGGGCTGGATTTTGGCTGCCTTTTGGGCAGGAGCTTCTCGTGGTTTGAGGCCTGGCTTGCTCCAACTCCTGCTCTTGATTTTCTCCTGGATGTGGGCTGCATTTTGGCTGCATTTTGGGCTGGAGCTTCTAGTGCTTTGAGGCCTGGCTTTCTCCACCCCCTGCTCTTGAGATTCTCCCCGAAGTGGGCTGGATTTTGGCTGCCTTTTGGGCTGGAGCTTCTCGTGGTTTGAGGCCTGGCTTGCTCCACCCCCTGCTCTTGAGATTCTCCTGGATGTGGGCTGCATTTTGGCTGCCTTTTGGGCTGGAGCTTCTCGTGGTTTGAGGCCTGGCTTGCTCCACCTCCTGCTCTTGATATTCTCCTGGATGTGGGCTGGATTTTGGCTGCCTTTTGGGCTGGAGCTTCTCGTGGTTTGGGGCCTGGCTTGCTCCACCCCCTGCTCTTGATATTCTCCCGGATGTGGGCTGGATTTTGGCTGCAGTTTGGGCTGGAGCTTCTCGTGGTTTGAGGCCTGCCTTGCTCCACCCCCTGCTCTTGAGATTCTCCCGGAGGTGGGCTGGATTTTGGCTGCTTTTTGGGCTGGAGCTTCTCGTGGTTTGGGGGCTGGCTTGTTAAACCCCCTGCTCTTGAGATTCTCCAGGAGGTGGGCTGCATTTTGGCTGCCTTTTGGGCTGGAGCTTCTCGTGGTTTGAGGCCTGGCTTGCTCCACCCCCTGCTCTTGAGATTCTCCCGGATGTTGGCTGGCTTTTGGCTGTCTTTTGGGCTGGAGCTTCTCGTGGTTTGGGGCCTGGCTTGCTCCACCCCCTGCTCTTGAGATTCTCCCGGATGTGGGCTGGATTTTGGCTGCATTTTGGGCTGGAGCTTCTCGTGGTTTGAGGCCTGGCTTGCACCAACCCCTGCTCTTGAGATTCTCCTGGATGTGGGCTGCATTTTGTCTGCCTTTTGGGCTGGAGCTTCTCGTGGTTTGAGGCCTGGCTTGCTCCACCCCCTGCTCTTGAGATTCTCCCGGATGTGGGCTGCATTTTGGCTGCATTTTGGGCTGGAGCTTCTCGTGGTTTGAGGCCTGCCTTGCTCCACACCCTGCTCTTGAGATTCTCCTGGAGGTGGGCTGCATTTTGGCTGCATTTTGGGCTGGAGCTTCTCGTGGTTTGAGGCCTGGCTTGCTCCACCCCCTGCTCTTGATATTCTCCCGGATGTGGGCTGCATTTTGGCTGCATTTTCGGCTTCAGCTTCTCGTGGTTTGAGGCCTGGCTTGCTCCACCCCCTGCTCTTGAGATTCTCCCGGATGTGGGTGGATTTTGGCTGCCTTTTTGGCTGGAGCTTCTCGTGCTTTGGGGCCTGGCTTGCTCCACACCCTACTCTTGAGATTCTCCCCGAAGTGGGCTGGATTTTGGCTGCCTTTTGGGCTGGAGCTTCTCGAGGTTTGAGGCCTGGCTTGCTCCACCCCCTGCTCTTGATATTCTCCCGGATATGGGCTGCATTTTGGCTGCTTTTTCGGCTTCAGCTTCCCGTGGTTTGAGGCCTGGCTTGCTCCACCCCCTGCTCTTGAGATTCTCCCGGATATGGGCTGCATTTTGGCTGCTTTTTCGGCTTCAGCTTCCCGTGGTTTGAGGCCTGGCTTGCTCCACCCCCTGCTCTTGAGATTCTCCTGGATGTGGGCTGCATTTTGGCTGCCTTTTGGGGTCTAGCTTCTTGTGGTTTGAGGCCTGGCTTGCTCCACCCCCTGCTCTTGAGATTCTCCCGGATGTGGGCTGCATTTTGGCTGCCTTTTGGGCTGCAGCTTCTCATGCTTTGAGGCCTGGCTTGCTCCACCCCCTGCTCTTGAAATTCTTCCCGACGTGGGCTGGATTTTTGGGTGAGTTTTGGGCTGGAGATTCTCGTGCTTTGGGGCCTGGCTTGCTCCACACCCTGCTCCTGAAATTCTCCCGGATGTGGGCTGCATTTTGGCTGCATTTTGGGCTGGAGCTTCTCGTGGTTTGAGGCCTGCCTTGCTCCAGCTCCTGCTCTTGATTTTCTCCTGGATGTGGGCTGCATTTTGGCTGCATTTTGGGCTGGAGCTTCTCGTGCTTTGGGGCCTGCCTTGCTCCACCCCCTGCTCTTGATATTCTCCCGGATGTGGGCTGGAATTTGGCTGCATTTTGGGCTGGAGCTTCTCGTGGTTTGGGGCCTGGCTTGCTCCACCCCCTGCTCTTGAGCTTCTCCCGGATGTGGGCTGCATTTTGGCTGCCTGTTGGGCTGGAGCTTCTCGTGGTTTGAGGCCTGGCTTGCTCCACCCCCTGCTCTTGAGCTTCTCCCGGATGTGGGCTGGATTTTGGCTGCCTTTTGGGCTGGAGCTTCTCGTGGTTTGGGGCCTGGCTTGCTCCACCCCCTGCTCTTGAAATTCTACCGGAGGTGGGCTGGGTTTTGGCTGCCTTTTGGGCTGGAGCTTCTCGTGGTTTGAGGCCTGGCTTGCCCCACCCCCTGCTCATGAGATTCTCCCTGAAGTGGGCTGCATTTTGACTACATTTTGGGCTGGAGCTTCTCGTGGTTTGAGGCCTGGCTTGCTCCACCCCCTGCTCTTGAGATTCTCCCGGATGTGTTTTGGATTTTGGCTGCATTTTGGGCTGGAGCTTCTCGTGGTTTGAGGCCTGGCTTGCACCACCCCCTGCTCTTGAGATTCTCCCGGATGTGGGCTGCATTTTTGCTGCCTTTTGGGCTGGAGCTCCTCGTGGTTTGGGGCCTGGCTTGCTCCACCCCCTGCTCCTGAAATTCTCCCGGATGTGGGCTGGATTTTGGCTGCCTTTTGGGCAGGAGCTTCTCGTGGTTTGAGGCCTGGCTTGCTCCACCTCCTTCTCTTGATTTTCTCCTGGATGTGGGCTGCATTTTGGCTGCATTTTGGGCTGGAGCTTCTCGAGGTTTGAGGCCTGGCTTGCTCCACCCCCTGCTCTTGAGATTCTCCCCGAAGTGGGCTGCATTTTGACTATATTTTCGGCTTCAGCTTTTTCGGGTTTGAGGCCTGGCTTGCTCCACCCCCTGCTCTTGGGATTCTCCCGGATGTGGGCTGCATTTTGGCTGCATTTTGGGCTGGAGCTTCTCGTGGTTTGAGGCCTGGCTTGCTCCACCCCCTGCTCTTGAGATTCTCCCGGATGTGGGCTGCATTTTGGCTGCCTTTTGGGCTGGAGCTTCTCGTGGTTTGAGGCCTGGCTTGCTCCACCTCCTGCTCTTGATATTCTCCTGGATGTGGGCTGGATTTTGGCTGCCTTTTGGGCTGGAGCTTCTCGTGCTTTGGGGCCTGGCTTGCTCCACCCCCTGCTCTTGATATTCTCCCGGATGTGGGCTGCATTTTGGCTGCAGTTTGGGCTGGAGCTTCTCGTGGTTTGAGGCCTGCCTTGCTCCACCCCCTGCTCTTGAGATTCTCCCGGAGGTGGGCTGGATTTTGGCTGCTTTTTGGGCTGGAGCTTCTCGTGGTTTGGGGGCTGGCTTGTTAAACCCCCTGCTCTTGAGATTCTCCAGGAGGTGGGCTGCATTTTGGCTGCCTTTTGGGCTGTAGATTCTCGTGGTTTGAGGCCTGGCTTGCCCCACCCCCTGCTCATGAGATTCTCCCTGAAGTGGGCTGCATTTTGACTACATTTTGGGCTGGAGCTTCTCGTGGTTTGAGGCCTGGCTTGCTCCACCCCCTGCTCTTGAGATTCTCCCGGATGTGGGCTGGATTTTGGCTGCATTTTGGGCTGGAGCTTCTCGTGGTTTGAGGCCTGGCTTGCACCAACCCCTGCTCTTGAGATTCTCCCGGATGTGGGCTGCATTTTGGCTGCCTTTTGGGCTGGAGCTTCTCGTGGTTTGGGGCCTGGCTTGCTCCACCCCCTGCTCCTGAAATTCTCCCGGATGTGGGCTGGATTTTGGCTGCCTTTTGGGCAGGAGCTTCTCGTGGTTTGAGGCCTGGCTTGCTCCACCTCCTGCTCTTCATTTTCTCCTGGATGTGGGCTGCATTTTGGCTGCATTTTGGGCTGGAGCTTCTCGTGGTTTGAGGCCTGGCTTGCTCCACCCCCTGCTCTTGAGATTCTCTTTCATGTGGGCTGCATTTTGGCTGCCTTTTCTGCTGGAGCTTCTCGTGGTTTGAGGCCTGGCTTGCTCCACCCCCTGCTCTTGAGATTCTCCCGCATGTGGGCTGCATTTTGGCTGCCTTTTGGGCTGGAGCTTCTTGTGGTTTGAGGCCTGGCTTGCCCCACCCCCTGCTCTTGAGATTCTCCCCGAAGTGGGCTGCATTTTGACTATATTTTCGGCTTCAGCTTTTTCTGGTTTGAGGCCTGGCTTGCTCCACCCCCTGCTCTTGGGATTCTCCCGGATGTGGGCTGCATTTTGGCTGCATTTTGGGCTGGAGCTTCTCGTGGTTTGAGGCCTGGCTTGCTCCACCCCCTGCTCTTGAGATTCTCCCGGATGTGGGCTGGCATTTGGCTGCCTTTTGGGCTGGAGCTTCTCGTGGTTTGAGGCCTGGCTTGCTCCACCCCCTGCTCTTGAGATTCTCCAGGAGGTGGGCTGGCATTTGGATGCCTTTTGGGCTGGAGCTTCCCGTGGTTTGAGGCCTGGCTTGCTCCACCCACTGCTCTTGATATTCTCCCGGATGTGGGCTGGATTTTGGCTGCATTTTGGGCTGGAGCTTCTCGTGGTTTGAGGCCTGGCTTGCACCAACCCCTGCTCTTGAGATTCTCCCGGAGGTGGGCTGCATTTTGGCTGCATTTTGGGCTATAGCTTCTCGTGGTTTGGGGCCTGGCTTGCTCCACCCCCTGCTCCTGAAATTCTCCCGGATGTGGGCTGGATTTTGGCTGCCTTTTGGGCAGGAGCTTCTCGTGGTTTGAGGCCTGGCTTGCTCCAACTCCTGCTCTTGATTTTCTCCTGGATGTGGGCTGCATTTTGGCTGCATTTTGGGCTGGAGCTTCTAGTGCTTTGAGGCCTGGCTTTCTCCACCCACTGCTCTTGAGATTCTCCCCGAAGTGGGCTGGATTTTGGCTGCCTTTTGGGCTGGAGCTTCTCGTGGTTTGAGGCCTGGCTTGCTCCACCCCCTGCTCTTGAGATTCTCCTGGATGTGGGCTGCATTTTGGCTGCCTTTTGGGCTGGAGCTTCTCGTGGTTTGAGGCCTGGCTTGCTCCACCTCCTGCTCTTGATATTCTCCTGGATGTGGGCTGGATTTTGGCTGCCTTTTGGGCTGGAGCTTCTCGTGGTTTGGGGCCTGGCTTGCTCCACCCCCTGCTCTTGATATTCTCCCGGATGTGGGCTGGATTTTGGCTGCAGTTTGGGCTGGAGCTTCTCGTGGTTTGAGGCCTGCCTTGCTCCACCCCCTGCTCTTGAGATTCTCCCGGAGGTGGGCTGGATTTTGGCTGCTTTTTGGGCTGGAGCTTCTCGTGGTTTGGGGGCTGGCTTGTTAAACCCCCTGCTCTTGAGATTCTCCAGGAGGTGGGCTGCATTTTGGCTGCCTTTTGGGCTGGAGCTTCTCGTGGTTTGAGGCCTGGCTTGCTCCACCCCCTGCTCTTGAGATTCTCCCGGATGTTGGCTGGCTTTTGGCTGTCTTTTGGGCTGGAGCTTCTCGTGGTTTGGGGCCTGGCTTGCTCCACCCCCTGCTCTTGAGATTCTCCCGGATGTGGGCTGGATTTTGGCTGCATTTTGGGCTGGAGCTTCTCGTGGTTTGAGGCCTGGCTTGCACCAACCCCTGCTCTTGAGATTCTCCTGGATGTGGGCTGCATTTTGTCTGCCTTTTGGGCTGGAGCTTCTCGTGGTTTGAGGCCTGGCTTGCTCCACCCCCTGCTCTTGAGATTCTCCCGGATGTGGGCTGCATTTTGGCTGCATTTTGGGCTGGAGCTTCTCGTGGTTTGAGGCCTGCCTTGCTCCACACCCTGCTCTTGAGATTCTCCTGGAGGTGGGCTGCATTTTGGCTGCATTTTGGGCTGGAGCTTCTCGTGGTTTGAGGCCTGGCTTGCTCCACCCCCTGCTCTTGATATTCTCCCGGATGTGGGCTGCATTTTGGCTGCATTTTCGGCTTCAGCTTCTCGTGGTTTGAGGCCTGGCTTGCTCCACCCCCTGCTCTTGAGATTCTCCCGGATGTGGGTGGATTTTGGCTGCCTTTTTGGCTGGAGCTTCTCGTGCTTTGGGGCCTGGCTTGCTCCACACCCTACTCTTGAGATTCTCCCCGAAGTGGGCTGGATTTTGGCTGCCTTTTGGGCTGGAGCTTCTCGAGGTTTGAGGCCTGGCTTGCTCCACCCCCTGCTCTTGATATTCTCCCGGATGTGGGGTGCATTTTGGCTGCTTTTTGGGCTGGAGCTTCTCGTGGTTTGAGGCCTGGCTTGCTCCACCCCCTGCTCTTGATATTTTCCTTGATGTGGGCTGGATTTTGGCTGCCTTTTGGGCTGGAGCTTCTCGTGGTTTGAGGCCTGGCTTGCTCCACCCCCTGCTCTTGAGATTCTCCAGGAGGTGGGCTGGCATTTGGCTGCCTTTTGGGCTGGAGATTCTCGTGGTTTGAGGCCTGGCTTGCTCCACCCCCTGCTCTTGAGATTCTCCCGGATGTTTACTGCATTTTGGCTGCCTTTTCGGATTCAGCTTCTCGTGGTTTGAGGCCTGGCTTGCTCCACCCCCTGCTCTTGAGATTCTCCCGGATGTGGGCTGGATTTTGGCTGCCTTTTGGGCTGGAGCTTCTCGTGGTTTGAGGCCTGGCTTGCTCCACCCCCTGCTCTTGAGATTCTCCAGGAGGTGGGCTGCATTTTGGCTGCATTTTGGGCTGGAGCTTCTCGTAGTTTGGGGGCTGGCTTGCTCCACCCCCTGCTCTTGAGATTCTCCCGGATGTGGGCTGCATTTTGGCTGCCTTTTGGGCTGGAGCTTCTCGTGGTTTGAGGCCTGGCTTGCTCCACCCCCTGCTCTTGAAATTCTTCCCGAGGTGGGCTGGATTTTTGGGTGAGTTTTGGGCTTGAGATTCTCGTGCTTTGGGGCCTGGCTTGCTCCACCCCCTGCTCCTGAAATTCTCCCGGATGTGGGCTCTATTTTGGCTGCCTTTTGGGCAGGAGCTTCTCGTGGTTTGAGGCCTGCCTTGCTCCACCTCCTGCTCTTGATTTTCTCCTGGATGTGGGCTGCATTTTGGCTGCATTTTGGGCTGGAGCTTCTCGTGCTTTGGGGCCTGGATTGCTCCACCCCCTGCTCTTGATATTCTCCCGGATGTGGTCTGGAATTTGGCTGCATTTTGGGCTGGAGCTTCTCGTGGTTTGGGGCCTGGCTTGCTCCACCCCCTGCTCTTGAGCTTCTCCCGGATGTGGGCTGCATTTTGGCTTTCTTTTGGGCTGGAGCTTCTCGTGGTTTGAGGCCTGGCTTGCTCCACCCCCTGCTCTTGATATTCTCCCGGATGTGGGCTGGATTTTGGCTGCAGTTTGGGCTGGAGCTTCTCGTGGTTTGAGGCCTGGCTTGCTCCACCCCCTGCTCTTGAGATTCTCCCGGAGGTGGGCTGCATTTTGGCTGCCTTTTGGGCTGGAGCTTCTCGTGGTTTGAGGCCTGGCTTGCTCCACACCCTGCTCTTGAGATTCTCCCGGATGTTGGCTGGCTTTTGGCTGTCTTTTGGGCTGGAGCTTCTCGTGGTTTGAGGCCTGGCTTGCTCCACCCCCTGCCCTTGAGATTCTCCCGGATGTGGGCTGCATTTTGGCTGCCTTTTGGGGTCTAGCTTCTCGTGGTTTGAGGCCTGCCTTGCTCCACAGCCTGCTCTTGAGATTCTCCTGGAGGTGGGCTGCATTTTGGCTGCATTTTGGGCTTCAGCTTTTTGGGGTTTGAGGCCTGGCTTGCTCCACCCCCTGCTCTTGAGATTCTCCTGGAGGTGGGCTGGATTTTGGCTGCCTTTAGGGCTGGAGCTTCTCGTGGTTTGAGGCCTGGCTTGCTCCACCCCCTGCTCTTGATATTCTCCCGGATGTGGGCTGCATTTTGGCTGCATTTTCGGCTTCAGCTTCTCGTGGTTTGAGGCCTGGCTTGCTCCACCCCCTGCTCTTGAGATTCTCCTGGATGTGGGCTGCATTTTGGCTGCCTTTTGGGCTGGAGCTTCTCGTGGTTTGAGGCCTGGCTTGCTCCACCTCCTGCTCTTGATATTCTCCTGGATGTGGGCTGGATTTTGGCTGCCTTTTGGGCTGGAGCTTCTCGTGCTTTGGGGCCTGGCTTGCTCCACCCCCTGCTCTTGATATTCTCCCGGATGTGGGCTGGATTTTGGCTGCAGTTTGGGCTGGAGCTTCTCGTGGTTTGAGGCCTGCCTTGCTCCACTCCCTGCTCTTGAGATTCTCCCGGAGGTGGGCTGGATTTTGGCTGCATTTTGGGCTGGAGCTTCTCGTGGTTTGAGGCCTGGCTTGCACCAACCCCTGCTCTTGAGATTCTCCTGGATGTGGGCTGCATTTTGTCTGCCTTTTGGGCTGGAGCTTCTCGTGGTTTGAGGCCTGGCTTGCTCCACCCCCTGCTCTTGAGATTCTCCCGGATGTGGGCTGCATTTTGGCTGCCTTTTGGGGTCTAGCTTCTCGTGGTTTGAGGCCTGGCTTGCTCCACACCCTGCTCTTGAGATTCTCCTGGAGGTGGGCTGCATTTTGGCTGCATTTTGGGCTGGAGCTTCTCGTGGTTTGAGGCCTGGCTTGCTCCACCCCCTGCTCTTGATATTCTCCCGGATGTGGGCTGCATTTTGGCTGCATTTTCGGCTTCAGCTTCTCGTGGTTTGAGGCCTGGCTTGCTCCACCCCCTGCTCTTGAGATTCTCCCGGATGTGGGCTGGATTTTGGCTGCCTTTTTGGCTGGAGCTTCTCGTGCTTTGGGGCCTGGCTTGCTCCACACCCTACTCTTGAGATTCTCCCCGAAGTGGGCTGGATTTTGGCTGCCTTTTGGGCTGGAGCTTCTCGAGGTTTGAGGCCTGGCTTGCTCCACCCCCTGCTCTTGATATTCTCCCGGATGTGGGCTGCATTTTGGCTGCTTTTTGGGCTGGAGCTTCTCGTGGTTTGAGGCCTGGCTTGCTCCACCCCCTGCTCTTGATATTTTCCTTGATGTGGGCTGGATTTTGGCTGCCTTTTGGGCTGGAGCTTCTCGTGGTTTGAGGCCTGGCTTGCTCCACCCCCTGCTCTTGAGATTCTCCAGGAGGTGGGCTGGCATTTGGCTGCCTTTTGGGCTGGAGATTCTCGTGGTTTGAGGCCTGGCTTGCTCCACCCCCTGCTCTTGAGATTCTCCCGGATATGGGCTGCATTTTGGCTGCCTTTTGGGGTCTAGCTTCTTGTGGTTTGAGGCCTGGCTTGCTCCACCCCCTGCTCTTGAGATTCTCCAGGAGGTGGGCTGCATTTTGGCTGCATTTTGGGCTGGAGCTTCTCGTAGTTTGGGGGCTGGCTTGCTCCACCCCCTGCTCTTGAGATTCTCCCGGATGTGGGCTGCATTTTGGCTGCCTTTTGGGCTGGAGCTTCTCGTGGTTTGAGGCCTGCCTTGCTCCACCCCCTGCTCTTGAAATTCTTCCCGACGTGGGCTGGATTTTTGGGTGAGTTTTGGGCTTGAGATTCTCGTGCTTTGGGGCCTGGCTTGCTCCACCCCCTGCTCCTGAAATTCTCCCGGATGTGGGCTCTATTTTGGCTGCCTTTTGGGCAGGAGCTTCTCGTGGTTTGAGGCCTGCCTTGCTCCACCTCCTGCTCTTGATTTTCTCCTGGATGTGGGCTGCATTTTGGCTGCATTTTGGGCTGGAGCTTCTCGTGCTTTGGGGCCTGGATTGCTCCACCCCCTGCTCTTGATATTCTCCCGGATGTGGTCTGGAATTTGGCTGCATTTTGGGCTGGAGCTTCTCGTGGTTTGGGGCCTGGCTTGCTCCACCCCCTGCTCTTGAGCTTCTCCCGGATGTGGGCTGCATTTTGGCTTTCTTTTGGGCTGGAGCTTCTCGTGGTTTGAGGCCTGCCTTGCTCCACCCCCTGCCCTTGAGATTCTCCCGGATGTGGGCTGCATTTTGGCTGCCTTTTGGGGTCTAGCTTCTCGTGGTTTGAGGCCTGCCTTGCTCCACACCCTGCTCTTGAGATTCTCCTGGAGGTGGGCTGCATTTTGGCTGCATTTTGGGCTTCAGCTTTTTGGGGTTTGAGGCCTGGCTTGCTCCACCCCCTGCTCTTGAGATTCTCCTGGAGGTGGGCTGGATTTTGGCTGCCTTTAGGGCTGGAGCTTCTCGTGGTTTGAGGCCTGGCTTGCTCCACCCCCTGCTCTTGATATTCTCCCGGATGTGGGCTGCATTTTGGCTGCATTTTCGGCTTCAGCTTCTCGTGGTTTGAGGCCTGGCTTGCTCCACCCCCTGCTCTTGAGATTCTCCCGGATGTGGGCTGGATTTTGGCTGCCTTTTTGGCTGGAGCTTCTCGTGCTTTGGGGCCTGGCTTGCTCCACACCCTACTCTTGAGATTCTCCCCGAAGTGGGCTGGATTTTGGCTGCCTTTTGGGCTGGAGCTTCTCGAGGTTTGAGGCCTGGCTTGCTCCACCCCCTGCTCTTGATATTCTCCCGGATGTGGGCTGCATTTTGGCTGCTTTTTGGGCTGGAGCTTCTCGTGGTTTGAGGCCTGGCTTGCTCCACCCCCTGCTCTTGATATTTTCCTTGATGTGGGCTGCATTTTGGCTGCCTTTTGGGCTGGAGCTTCTCGTGGTTTGAGGCCTGGCTTGCTCCACCCCCTGCTCTTGAGATTCTCCAGGAGGTGGGCTGGCATTTGGCTGCCTTTTGGGCTGGAGATTCTCGTGGTTTGAGGCCTGGCTTGCTCCACCCCCTGCTCTTGAGATTCTCCCGGATGTGGGCTGCATTTTGGCTGCCTTTTCGGCTTCAGCTTCTCGTGGTTTGAGGCCTGGCTTGCTCCACCCCCTGCTCTTGAGATTCTCCCGGATGTGGGTTGGATTTTGGCTGCCTTTTGGGCTGGAGCTTCTCGTGGTTTGAGGCCTGGCTTGCTCCACCCCCTGCTCTTGAGATTCTCCCGGATATGGGCTGCATTTTGGCTGCCTTTTGGGGTCTAGCTTCTTGTGGTTTGAGGCCTGGCTTGCTCCACCCCCTGCTCTTGAGATTCTCCAGGAGGTGGGCTGCATTTTGGCTGCATTTTGGGGTCTAGCTTCTTGTGGTTTGAGGCCTGGCTTGCTCCACCCCCTGCTCTTGAGATTCTCCCGGATGTGGGCTGCATTTTGGCTGCCTTTTGGGCTGGAGCTTCTCGTGGTTTGAGGCCTGGCTTGCTCCACCCCCTGCTCTTGAAATTCTTCCCGACGTGGGCTGCATTTTGGCTGCATTTTGGGCTGGAGCTTCTCGTGCTTTGGGGCCTGGCTTGCTCCACCCCCTGCTCTTGATATTCTCCCGGATGTGGTCTGGAATTTGGCTGCATTTTGGGCTGGAGCTTCTCGTGGTTTGGGGCCTGGCTTGCTCCACCCCCTGCTCTTGAGCTTCTCCCGGATGTGGGCTGCATTTTGGCTTTCTTTTGGGCTGGAGCTTCTCGTGGTTTGAGGCCTGGCTTGCTCCACCCCCTGCTCTTGATATTCTCCCGGATATGGGCTGCATTTTGGCTGCTTTTTCGGCTTCAGCTTCCCGTGGTTTGAGGCCTGGCTTGCTCCAGCCCCTGCTCTTGAGATTCTCCAGGAGGTGGGCTGGCATTTGGCTGCCTTTTGGGCTGGAGCTTCTCGTGGTTTGAGGCCTGGCTTGCTCCACCCCCTGCTCTTGAGATTCTCCCGGATGTGGGCTGCATTTTGGCTGCATTTTGGGCTGGAGCTTCTCGTGGTTTGAGGCCTGCCTTGCTCCACCCCCTGCTCTTGAAACTCTTCCCGACGTGGGCTGGATTTTTGGGTGAGTTATGGGCTTGAGATTCTCGTGGTTTGAGGCCTGCCTTGCTCCACCTCCTGCCCTTGATTTTCTCCTGGATGTGGGCTGCATTTTGGCTGCATTTTGGGCTGGAGCTTCTCGTGCTTTGGGGCCTGGCTTGCTCCACCCCCTGCTCTTGATATTCTCCCGGATGTGGTCTGGAATTTGGCTGCATTTTGGGCTGGAGCTTCTCGTGGTTTGGGGCCTGGCTTGCTCCACCCCCTGCTCTTGAGATTCTCCCGGATGTGGTCTGGATTTTGGCTGCCTTTTGGGCTGGAGCTTCTCGTGGTTTGGGGCCTGGCTTGCTCCACCCCCTGCTCTTGAAATTCTACCGGAGGTGGGCTGGGATTTGGCTGCCTTTTGGGCTGGAGCTTCTCGTGGTTTGGGGCCTGGCTTGCTCCACCCCCTGCTCCTGAAATTCTCCCGGATGTGGGCTGGATTTTTGCTGCCTTTTGGGCAGGAGCTTCTCGTGGTTTGAGGCCTGGCTTGCTCCACCTCCTGCTCTTGATTTTCTCCTGGATGTGGGCTGCATTTTGGCTGCATTTTGGGCTGGAGCTTCTCGTGCTTTGAGGCCTGGCTTGCTCCACCCCCTGCTCTTGAGATTCTCCCGGATGTGGGCTGGATTTTGGCTGCCTTTTGGGCTGGAGCTTCTCGTGGTTTGGGGCCTGGCTTGCTCCACCCCCTGCTCTTGAGATTCTCCCGGATGTGGGCTGCATTTTGGCTGCCTTTTGGGCTGGAGCTTCTTGTGGTTTGAGGCCTGGCTTGCCCCACCCCCTGCTCTTGAGATTCTCCTGGATGAGGGCTGCATTTTGACTATATTTTCGGCTTCAGCTTTTTCGGGTTTGAGGCCTGGCTTGCTCCACCCCCTGCTCTTGGGATTCTCCCGGATGTGGGCTGCATTTTGGCTGCATTTTGGGCTGGAGCTTCTCGTGGTTTGAGGCCTGGCTTGCTCCACCCCCTGCTCTTGAGATTCTCCCGGATGTGGGCTGGCATTTGGCTGCCTTTTGGGCTGGAGCTTCTCGTGGTTTGAGGCCTGGCTTGCTCCACCCCCTGCTCTTGATATTCTCCCGGATGTGGGCTGGATTTTGGCTGAATTTTGGGCTGGAGCTTCTCCTGGTTTGAGGCCTGGCTTGCACCAACCCTTGCTCTTGATATTCTCCTGGATGTGGGCTGCATTTTGGCTGTATTTTGGGCTGGAGCTTCTAGTGCTTTGAGGCCTGGCTTGCTCCACCCCCTGCTCTTGAGATTCTCCCGGATGTGGGCTGGATTTTGGCTGCCTTTTGGGCTGGAGCTTCTCGTGGTTTGGGGCCTGGCTTGCTCCACCCCCTGCTCTTGAGATTCTCCCGGATGTGGGCTGCATTTTGGCTGCCTTTTGGGCTGGAGCTTCTTGTGGTTTGAGGCCTGGCTTGCCCCACCCCCTGCTCTTGAGATTCTCCCCGAAGTGGGCTGCATTTTGACTATATTTTCGGCTTCAGCTTTTTCGGGTTTGAGGCCTGGCTTGCTCCACCCCCTGCTCTTGAGATTCTCCCGGAGGTGGGCTGGATTTTGGCTGCCTTTTGGGCTGGAGCTTCTCGTGGTTTGGGGGCTGGCTTGTTCCACCCCCTGCTCGTGAGATTCTCCAGGAGGTGGGCAGCATTTTGGCTGCCTTTTGGGCTGGAGCTTCTCGTGGTTTGAGGCCTGGCTTGCTCCACTCCCTGCTCTTGAGATTCTCCCGGATGTGGGCTGCATTTTGGCTGCCTTTTGGGCTGGAGCTTCTCGTGGTTTGGGGCCTGGCTTGCTCCACCTCCTGCTCTTGATTTTCTCCTGTATTTGGGCTGCATTTTGGCTGCCTTTTGGGCTGGAGCTTCTCGTGGTTTGAGGCCTGGCTTGCTCCACCCCCTGCTCTTGAGATTCTCCAGGAGGTGGGCTGCATTTTGGCTGCCTTGTGGGGTCTAGCTTCTTGTGGTTTGAGACCTGGCTTGCTCCACCCCCTGCTCTTGAGATTCTCCCGGATGTGGGCTGCATTTTGGCTGCCTTTTGGGCTGGAGCTTCTCGTGGTTTGAGGCCTGGCTTGCCCCACCCCCTGCTCTTGAGATTCTCCCTGAATTGGGCTGCATTTTGACTACATTTTGAGCTGGAGCTTCTCGTGGTTTGGGGGCTGGCTTGCTCCACTCCCTGCTCTTGAGATTATCCTGGATGTGGGCTGCATTTTGGCTTTCTTTTGGGCTGGAGCTTCTCGTGGTTTGAGGCCTGGCTTGCTCCACCTCCTGCTCTTGATATTCTCCCGGATGTGGGCTGCATTTTGGCTGATTCTTGGGCTGGAGCATCTCGTGGTTTGAGGCCTGGCTTGCTCCACCCCCTGCTCTTGAGATTCTCCCGGATGTGGGCTGCATTTTGGCTGCCTTTTGGGGTCTAGCTTCTCGTGGTTTGAGGCCTGGCTTGCTCCACCCCCTGCTCTTGAGATTCTCCCGGATGTGGGCTGCATTTTGGCTGCATTTTGGGCTGGAGCTTCTCGTGGTTTGAGGCCTGGCTTGCTCCACCCCCTGCTCTTGAGATTCTCCCGGATGTGGGCTGCATTTTGGCTGCATTTTGGGCTTCAGCTTTTTGGGGTTTGAGGCCTGGCTTGCTCCACCCCCTGCTCTTGAGATTCTCCCGGAGGTGGGCTGGATTTTGTTTGCATTTTGGGCTGGAGCTTCTTGTGGTTTGAGGCCTGGCTTGCTCCACCCCCTGCTCTTGATATTCTCCTGGAGGTGGGCTGCATTTTGGCTGCATTTTGGGCTGGAGCTTCTCGTGATTTGAGGCCTGGCTTGCTCCACCCCCTGCTCTTGAGATTCTCCCGGATGTGGGCTGGATTTTGGCTGCCTTTTTGGCTGGAGCTTCTCGTGCTTTGGGGCCTGGCTTGCTCCACCCCCTGCTCTTGAGATTCTCCCGGATGTGGGCTGCATTTTGGCTGCTTTTTGGGCTGGAGCTTCTCGTGGTTTGAGGCCTGGCTTGCTCCACCCCCTGCTCTTGAGATTCTCCCGGATGTGGGCTGCATTTTGGCTGCTTTTTGGGCTGGAGCTTCTCGTGGTTTGAGGCCTGGCTTGCTCCACCCCCTGCTCTTGAGATTCTCCAGGAGGTGGGCTGGCATTTGGCTGCCTTTTGGGCTGGAGCTTCTCGTGGTTTGAGGCCTGGCTTGCTCCACCCCCCGCTCTTGAGATTCTCCCGGATGTGGGCTGCATTTTGGCTGCCTTTTGGGCTGGAGCTTCTCGTGGTTTGAGGCCTGGCTTTCTCCACCCCCTGCTCTTGAGATTCTTCCCGACATGGGCTGGATTTTTGGGTGAGTTTTGGGCTTGAGATTCTCGTGATTTGAGGCCTGGCTTGCTCCACCCCCTGCTCTTGAGATTCTCCCGGATGTGGGCTGGATTTTGGCTGCCTTTTTGGCTGGAGCTTCTCGTGCTTTGGGGCCTGGCTTGCTCCATCCCCTGCTCTTGACATTCTCCCGGATGTGGGCTGCATTTTGGCTGCTTTTTGGGCTGGAGCTTCTCGTGGTTTGAGGCCTGGCTTGCTCCACCCCCTGCTCTTGAGATTCTCCCGGATGTGGGCTGGATTTTGGCTGTATTTTGGGCTGGAGCTTCTCGTGGTTTGGGGGCTGGCTTGTTCCACCCCCTGCTCGTGAGATTCTCCAGGAGGTGGGCAGCATTTTGGCTGCCTTTTGGGCTGGAGCTTCTCGTGGTTTGAGGCCTGGCTTGCTCCACCCCCTGCTCTTGAGATTCTCCCGGATGTGGGCTGCATTTTGGCTGCCTTTTGGGCTGGAGCTTCTCGTGGTTTGAGGCCTGGCTTGCCCCACCCCCTGCTCTTGAGATTCTCCCTGAATTGGGCTGCATTTTGACTACATTTTGAGCTGGAGCTTCTCGTGGTTTGGGGGCTGGCTTGCTCCACTCCCTGCTCTTGAGATTATCCTGGATGTGGGCTGCATTTTGGCTTTCTTTTGGGCTGGAGCTTCTCGTGGTTTGGGGCCTGGCTTGCTCCACCTCCTGCTCTTGATATTCTCCCGGATGTGGGCTGCATTTTGGCTGATTCTTGGGCTGGAGCATCTCGTGGTTTGAGGCCTGGCTTGCTCCACCCCCTGCTCTTGAGATTCTCCCGGATGTGGGCTGCATTTTGGCTGCCTTTTGGGGTCTAGCTTCTCGTGGTTTGAGGCCTGGCTTGCTCCACCCCCTGCTCTTGAGATTCTCCCGGATGTGGGCTGCATTTTGGCTGCATTTTGGGCTGGAGCTTCTCGTGGTTTGAGGCCTGGCTTGCTCCACCCCCTGCTCTTGAGATTCTCCCGGATGTGGGCTGCATTTTGGCTGCATTTTGGGCTTCAGCTTTTTGGGGTTTGAGGCCTGGCTTTCTCCACCACCTGCTCTTGAGATTCTCCCGGAGGTGGGCTGGATTTTGGCTGCATTTTGGGCTGGAGCTTCTCGTGGTTTGAGGCCTGGCTTGCTCCACCCCCTGCTCTTGAGATTCTCCTGGAGGTGGGCTGCATTTTGGCTGCCTTTTGGGCTGGAGCTTCTCGTGGTTTGAGGCCTGGCTTGCTCCACCTCCTGTTCTGGATATTCTCCTGGAGGTGGGCTGGATTTTGGCTGCCTTTTGGGCTGGAGCTTCTCGTGGTTTGAGGCCTGGCTTGCTCCACCCCCTGCTCTTGAGATTCTCCCGGATGTGGGCTGGATTTTGGCTGCCTTTTTGGCTGGAGCTTCTCGTGGTTTGAGGCCTGGCTTGCTCCACCCCCTGCTCTTGAGATTCTCCCGGATGTGGGCTGGATTTTGGCTGCATTTTGGGCTGGAGCTTCTCGTGGTTTGAGGCCTGGCTTGCTCCACCCCCTGCTCTTGAGATTCTCCCGGATGTGGGCTGGCATTTGGCTGCCTTTTGGGCTGGAGCTTCTCGTGGTTTGAGGCCTGGCTTGCTCCACCCCCTGCTCTTGAGATTGTCCCGGATGTGGGCTGCATTTTGGCTGCCTTTTCGGCTTCAGCTTCTCGTGGTTTGAGGCCTGGCTTGCTCCAGCCCCTGCTCTTGAGATTCTCCCCGAAGTGGGCTGGATTTGGCTGCATTTTGGGCTGGAGCTTCTCGTGGTTTGGGGGCTGGCTTGCTCCACCCCCTGCTCTTGAGATTCTCCCCGAAGTGGGCTGGATTTGGCTGCATTTTGGGCTGGAGCTTCTCGTGGTTTGGGGGCTGGCTTGCTCCACCCCCTGCTCTTGAGATTCTCCCGGATGTGGTCTGGATTTTGGCTACCTTTTGGGCTGGAGCTTCTCGTGGTTTGAGGCCTGGCTTGCTCCACCTCCTGCTCTTGATATTCTCCCGGATGTGGGTTGCATTTTGGCTGATTCTTGGGCTGGAGCATCTCGTGGTTTGAGGCCTGGCTTGCTCCACCCCCTGCTCTTGAGATTCTCCCGGATGTGGGCTGCATTTTGGCTGCCTTTTGGGGTCTAGCTTCTCGTGGTTTGAGGCCTGGCTTGCTCCACCCCCTGCTCTTGAGATTCTCCCGGATGTGGGCTGCATTTTGGCTGCATTTTGGGCTGGAGCTTCTCGTGGTTTGAGGCCTGGCTTGCTCCACCCCCTGCTCTTGAGATTCTCCCGGATGTGGGCTGCATTTTGGGCTTCAGCTTTTTGGGGTTTGAGGCCTGGCTTGCTCCACCACCTGCTCTTGAGATTCTCCCGGAGGTGGGCTGGATTTTGTCTGCATTTTGGGCTGGAGCTTCTCGTGGTTTGAGGCCTGGCTTGCTCCACCCCCTGCTCTTGAGATTCTCCTGGAGATAGGCTGCATTTTGGCTGCCTTTTGGGCTGGAGCTTCTCGTGGTTTGAGGCCTGGCTTGCTCCATCCCCTGCTCTTGAGATTCTCCCGGATGTGGGCTGGATTTTGGCTGCCTTTTGGGCTGGAGCTTCTCGTGGTTTGAGGCCTGGCTTGCTCCACCCCCTGCTCTTGAGATTCTCCCGGATGTGGGCTGGATTTTGGCTGCATTTTGGGCTGGAGCTTCTCGTGGTTTGAGGCCTGGCTTGCTCCACCCCCTGCTCTTGAGATTCTCCCGGATGTGGGCTGGCATTTGGCTGCCTTTTGGGCTGGAGCTTCTCGTGGTTTGAGGCCTGGCTTGCTCCACCCCCTGCTCTTGAGATTCTCCCGGATGTGGGCTGCATTTTGGCTGCCTTTTCGGCTTCAGCTTCTCGTGGTTTGAGGCCTGGCTTGCTCCACCCCCTGCTCTTGAGATTCTCCCGGAGGTGGGCTGCATTTTGTCTGCCTTTTGGGCTGGAGATTCTCGTGGTTTGAGGCCTGGCTTGCTCCAGCCCCTGCTCTTGATATTCTCCCCGAAGTGGGCTGGATTTGGCTGCATTTTGGGCTGGAGCTTCTCATGGTTTGGGGGCTGGCTTGCTCCACCCCCTGCTCTTGAGATTCTCCCGGAGGTGGGCTGCATTTTGGCTGCCTTTTGGGCTGGAGCTTCTCGTAGTTTGGGGGCTGGCTTGCTCCACCCCCTGCTCTTGAGATTCTCCAGGAGGTGAGCTGCATTTTGGCTGCCTTTTGGGGTCTAGCTTCTCGTGGTTTGAGGCCTGGTTTGCTATACCCCTGCTCTTGAGATTCTCCCGGAGGTGGGCTGCATTTTGGCTGCATTTTGGGCTGGAGCTTCTCGTGGTTTGGGGCCTGGCTTGCTCCACCCCCTGCTCTTGAGATTCTCCCGGAGTTGGGCTGCATTTTGGCTGCCTTTTGGGCTGGAGCTTCTCGTGGTTTGGGGGCTGGCTTGCTCCACCCCCTGCTCTTGAGATTCTCCTGGAGGTGGGCTGCATTTTGGCTGCATTTTGGGCTGGAGCTTCTCGTAGTTTGGGGGCTGGCTTGCTCCACCCCCTGCTCTTGAGATTCTCCAGGAGGTGAGCTGCATTTTGGCTGCCTTTTGGGGTCTAGCTTCCCGTGGTTTGAGGCCTGGCTTGCTCCACCCCCTGCTCTTGAGATTCTCCCGGATGTGGGCTGCATTTTGGTTGCCTTTTGGGCTGGAGCTTCTCGTGGTTTGAGGCCTGGCTTGCTCCACCTCCTGCTCTTGATATTCTCCTGGATGTGGGCTGCATTTTGGCTGCCTTTTGGGCTGGAGCTTCTCGTGGTTTGAGGCCTGGCTTGCTCTACCCCCTGCTCTTGAGATTCTCCTGGATGTGGGCTGCATTTTGGCTGCATTTTGGGCTGGAGCTTCTCGTGGTTTGAGGCCTGGCTTGCTCCACCCCCTGCTCCTGAGATTCTCCCGGATGTGGGCTGCATTTTGGCTGCCTTTTGGGGTCTAGCTTCTCGTGGTTTGAGGCCTGGCTTGCTCCACCCCCTGCTCTTGAGATTCTCCCGGATGTGGGCTGCATTTTGGCTGCATTTTGGGCTGGAGCTTCTCGTGGTTTGAGGCCTGTCGTGCTCCACCCCCTGCTCTTGAGATTCTCCCGGATGTGGGCTGCATTTTGGCTGCATTTTGGGCTTCAGCTTTTTGGGGTTTGAGGCCTGGCTTGCTCCACCCCCTGCTCTTGAGATTCTCCCGGAGGTGGGCTGGATTTTGTTTGCATTTTGGGCTGGAGCTTCTTGTGATTTGAGGCCTGGCTTGCTCCACCCCCTGCTCTTGATATTCTCCCCGAAGTGGGATGGATTTGGCTGCATTTTGGGCTGGAGCTTCTCGTGGTTTGGGGGCTGGCTTGCTCCACCCCCTGCTCTTGAGATTCTCCTGGAGGTGGGCTGCATTTTGGCTGCCTTTTGGGCTGGAGCTTCTCGTGGTTTGAGGCCTGGCTTGCTCCACCTCCTGCTCTGGATATTCTCCTGGAGGTGGGCTGCATTTTGGCTGCATTTTGGGCTGGAGCTTCTCGTGATTTGAGGCCTGGCTTGCTCCAACCCCTGCTCTTGAGATTCTCCCGGATGTGGGCTGGATTTTGGCTGCCTTTTTGGCTGGAGCTTCTCGTGCTTTGGGGCCTGGCTTGCTCCACCCCCTGCTCTTGAGATTCTCCCGGATGTGGGCTGCATTTTGGCTGCTTTTTGGGCTGGAGCTTCTCGTGGTTTGAGGCCTGGCTTGCTCCACCCCCTGCTCTTGAGATTCTCCCGGATGTGGGCTGCATTTTGGCTGCTTTTTGGGCTGGAGCTTCTCGTGGTTTGAGGCCTGGCTTGCTCCACCCCCTACTCTTGAGATTCTCCAGGAGGTGGTCTGGCATTTGGCTGCCTTTTGGGCTGGAGCTTCTCGTGGTTTGAGGCCTGGCTTGCTCCACCCCCTGCTCTTGAGATTCTCCCGGATGTGGGCTGGATTTTGGCTGCCTTTCTGGCTGGAGCTTCTCGTGCTTTGGGGCCTGGCTTGCTCCACCCCCTGCTCTTGAGATTGTCCCCTAAGTGGGCTGGATTTTGGCTGCATTTTGGGCTGGAGCTTCTCGAGGTTTGAGGCCTGGCTTGCTCCACCCCCTGCTCTTGAGATTCTCCCGGATGTGGGCTGCATTTTGGCTGCTTTTTGGGCTGGAGCTTCTCGTGGTTTGAGGCCTGGCTTGCTCCACCCCCTGCTCTTGAGATTTTCCAGGAGGTGGGCTGGCCTTTGGCTGCCTTTTGGGCTGGAGCTTCTCGTGGTTTGAGGCCTGGCTTGCTCCACCCCCTGCTCTTGAGATTCTCCCGGATGTGGGCTGCATTTTGGCTGCCTTTTCGGCTTCAGCTTCTCGTGGTTTGAGGCCTGGCTTGCTCCACCCCCTGCTCTTGAGTTTCTCCCGGATGTGGGCTGGATTTTGGCTGCCTTTTTGGCTGGAGCTTCTCGTGCTTTGGGGCCTGGCTTGCTCCACCCCCTGCTCTTGAGATTCTCCCGGATATGGGCTGCATTTTGGCTGCCTTTTGGGGTCTAGCTTCTTGTGGTTTGAGGCCTGTCTTGCTCCACCCCCTGCTCTTGAGATTCTCCCGGATATGGGCTGCATTTTGGCTGCCTTTTGGGCTGGAGCTTCTCGTGGTTTGAGGCCTGGCTTTCTCCACCCCCTGCTCTTGAGATTCTTCCCGACATGGGCTGGATTTTTGGGTGAGTTTTGGGCTTGAGATTCTCGTGCTTTGGGGCCTGGCTTGCTCGACCCCCTGCTCCTGAAATTCTCCCCGATGTGGGCTGCATTTTGGCTGCCTTTTGGGCAGGAGCTTCTCGTGGTTTGAGGCCTGGCTTGCTCCACCCCCTGCTCTTGATATTCTCCCGGATGTGGTCTGGAATTTGGCTGCATTTTGGGCTGGAGCTTCTCGTGGTTTGGGGCCTGGCTTGCTCCACCCCCTGCTCTTGAGATTCTCCTGTATGTGGGCTGCATTTTGGCTGCCTTTTGGGTTGCAGCTTCTCGTGGTTTGAGGCCTGGCTTGCTCCACCCCCTGCTCTTGAGATTCTCCCGGATGTGGGCTGGATTTTGGCTGCATTTTGGGCTGGAGCTTCTCGTGGTTTGAGGCTTGGCTTGCTCCATCCCCTGCTCTTGACATTCTCCCGGATGTGGGCTGGATTTTGGCTGCCTTTTTGGCTGGAGCTTCTCGTGGTTTGAGGCCTGGCTTGCTCCACCCCCTGCTCTTGAGATTCTCCCCGAAGTGGGCTGGATTTTGGCTGCCTTTTGGGCTGGAGCTTCTCGAGGTTTGAGGCCTGGCTTGCTCCAGCCCCTGCTCTTGAGATTCTCCAGGAGGTGGGCTGGCATTTGGCTGCCTTTTGGGCTGGAGCTTCTCGTGGTTTGAGGCCTGGCTTGCTCCAGACCCTGCTCTTGAGATTCTCCAGGAGGTGGGCTGGCATTTGGCTGCCTTTTGGGCTGGAGCTTCTCGTGGTTTGTGGCCTGGCTTGCTCCACCCCCTGCTCTTGAGATTCTCCTGTATGTGGGCTGCATTTTGGCTGCCTTTTGGGTTGCAGCTTCTCGTGGTTTGAGGCCTGGCTTGCTCCACCCCCTGCTCTTGAGATTCTCCCGGATGTGGGCTGGATTTTGGCTGATTTTTGGGCTGGAGCTTCTCGTGGTTTGGGGCCTGGCTTGCTCCACCCCCTGCTCTTGAAATTCTTCCCGACGTGGGCTGGATTTTTGGGTGAGTTTTGGGCTTGAGATTCTCGTGCTTTGGGGCCTGGCTTGCTCCACCCCCTGCTCCTGAAATTCTCCCGGATGTGGGCTGCATTTTGGCTGCCTTTTGGGCTGGAGCTTCTCGTGGTTTGGGGCCTGCCTTGCTCCACCTCCTGCTCTTGATTTTCTCCTGGATGTGGGCTGCATTTTGAGTGCATTTTGGGCTGGAGCTTCTCGTGCTTTGGGGCCTGGCTTGCTCCACCCCCTGCTCTTGATATTCTCCCGGATGTGGTCTGGAATTTGGCTGCATGTTGGGCTGGAGCTTCTCGTGGTTTTGGGCCTGGCTTGCTCCACCCCCTGCTCTTGAGCTTCTCCCGGATGTGGGCTGCATTTTGGCTGCCTTTTGGGCTGGAGCTTCTCGTGGTTTGAGGCCTGGCTTGCTCCACCCCCTGCTCTTGAGATTCTCCCGGTTGTGGGCTGCATTTTGACTACATTTTGGGCTGGAGCTTCTCGTGGTTTGGGGACTGGCTTGCTCCACTCCCTGCTCTTGAGATTCTCCTGGATGTGGGCTGCATTTTGGCTTTCTTTTGGGCTGGAGCTTCTCGTGGTTTGAGGCCTGGCTTGCTCCACCCCCTGCTCTTGAGATTCTCCCGGATGTGGGCTGGATTTTGTCTGCATTTTGGGCTTGAGCTTCTCGTGGTTTGAGGCCTGGCTTGCTCCACCCCCTGCTCTTGATATTCTCCCGGATATGGGCTGCATTTTGGCTGCCTTTTCGGCTTCAGCTTCCCGTGGTTTGAGGCCTGGCTTGCTCCACCCCCTGCTCTTGAGATTCTCCCCGAAGTGGGCTGGATTTTGGCTGCCTTTTGGGCTGGAGCTTCTCGAGGTTTGAGGCCTGGCTTGCTCCAGCCCCTGCTCTTGAGATTCTCCAGGAGGTGGGCTGGCATTTGGCTGCCTTTAGGGCTGGAGCTTCTCGTGGTTTGAGGCCTGGCTTGCTCCAGCCCCTGCTCTTGAGATTCTCCAGGAGGTGGGCTGGCATTTGGCTGCCTTTAGGGCTGGAGCTTCTCGTGGTTTGAGGCCTGGCTTGCTCCAGCCCCTGCTCTTGAGATTCTCCAGGAGGTGGGCTGGCATTTGGCTGCCTTTTGGGCTGGAGCTTCTCGTGGTTTGTGGCCTGGCTTGCTCCACCCCCTGCTCTTGAGATTCTCCAGGAGGTGGGCTGCATTTTGGCTGCCTTTTGGGGTCTAGCTTCTTGTGGTTTGAGGCCTGGCTTGCTCCACCCCCTGCTCTTGAGATTCTCCCGGATGTGGGCTGCATTTTGGCTGCCTTTTAGGCTGGAGCTTCTCGTGGTTTGAGGCCTGGCTTGCTCCACCCCCTGCTCTTGATATTCTCCCGGATGTGGTCTGGAATTTGGCTGCATTTTGGGCTGGAGCTTCTCGTGGTTTGGGGCCTGGCTTGCTCCACCTCCTGCTCTTGAGCTTCTCCCGGATGTGGGCTGCATTTTGGCTGCCTTTTGGGCTGGAGCTTCTCGTGGTTTGAGGCCTGGCTTGCTCCACCCCCTGCTCTTGAGATTCTCCCGGATGTGGGCTGGATTTTGGCTGCCTTTTGGGCTGGAGCTTCTCGTGGTTTGGGGCCTGGCTTGCTCCACCCCCTGCTCTTGAGATTCTCCCGGATGTGGGCTGCATTTTGGCTGCCTTTTGGGCTGGAGCTTCTTGTGGTTTGAGGCCTGGATTGCCCCACCCCCTGCTCTTGAGATTCTCCCCGAAGTGGGCTGCATTTTGACTATATTTTCGGCTTTAGCTTTTTCGGGTTTGAGGCCTGGCTTGCTCCACCCCCTGCTCTTGAGATTCTCCCGGATGTGGGCTGGCATTTGGCTGCCTTTTGGGCTGGAGCTTCTCGTGGTTTGAGGCCTGGCTTGCTCCACCCCCTGCTCTTGAGATTCTCCAGGAGGTGGGCTGGCATTTGGCTGCATTTTGGGCTGGAGCTTCTCGTGGTTTGAGGCCTGGCTTGCTCCACCCCCTGCTCTTGATATTCTCCCGGATGTGGGCTGGATATTGGCTGCATTTTGGGCTGGAGCTTCTCGTGGTTTGAGGCCTGGCTTGCACCAACCCCTGCTCTTGAGATTCTCCCGGATGTGGGCTGCATTTTGGCTGCCTTTTGGGCTGGAGCTTCTCGTGGTTTGGGGCCTGGCTTGCTCCACCCCCTGCTCCTGAAATTCTCCCGGATGTGGGCTGGATTTTGGCTGCCTTTTGGGCAGGAGCTTCTCGTGGTTTGAGGCCTGGCTTGCTCCACCTCCTGCTCTTGATTTTCTCCTGGATGTGGGCTGCATTTTGGCTGCATTTTGGGCTGGAGCTTCTCGTGCTTTGAGGCCTGGCTTGCTCCACCCCCTGCTCTTGAGATTCTCCCGGATGTGGGCTGGATTTTGGCTGCCTTTTGGGCTGGAGCTTCTCGTGGTTTGGGGCCTGGCTTGCTCCACCCCCTGCTCTTGAGATTCTCCCGGATGTGGACTGCATTTTGGCTGCCTTTTGGGCTGGAGCTTCTTGTGGTTTGAGGCCTGGCTTGCCCCACCCCCTGCTCTTGAGATTCTCCCCGAAGTGGGCTGCATTTTGACTATATTTTCGGCTTCAGCTTTTTCGGGTTTGAGGCCTGGCTTGCTCCACCCCCTGCTCTTGAGATTCTCCAGGAGGTGGGCTGCATTTTGGCTGCATTTTGGGCTGGAGCTTCTCGTGGTTTTGGGCCTGGCTTGCTCCACCTCCTGCTCTTGATTTTCTCCTGGATGTGGGCTGCATTTTGGCTGCCTTTTGGGGTCTAGCTTCTCGTGGTTTGAGGCCTGGCTTGCTCCACCCCCTGCTCTTGAGATTCTCCCGGATGTGGGCTGCATTTTGGCTGCCTTTTGGGGTCTAGCTTCTCGTGGTTTGAGGCCTGGCTTGCTCCACCCCCTGCTCTTGAGATTCTCCCGGATGTGGGCTGCATTTTGGCTGCATTTTTGGCTGGAGCTTCTCGTGGTTTGAGGCCTGGCTTGCTCCACCCCCTGCTCTTGAGATTCTCCCGGATGTGGGCTGCATTTTGGCTGCATTTTGGGCTTCAGCTATTTGGGGTTTGAGGCCTGGCTTGCTCCACCCCCGGCTCTTGAGATTCTCCCGGAGTTGGGCTGGATTTTGTCTGCATTTTGGGCTGGAGCTTCTCGTGGTTTGAGGCCTGGCTTGCTCCACCCCCTGCTCTTGATATTCTCCCCGAAGTGGGCTGGATTTGGCTGCATTTTGGGCTGGAGCTTCTCGTGGTTTGGGGGCTGGCTTGCTCCACCCCCTGCTCTTGAGATTCTCCGGGAGTTGGGCTGCATTTTGGCTGCCTTTTGGGCTGGAGCTTCTCGTGGTTTGAGGCCTGGCTTGCTCCACCTCCTGCTCTGGATATTCTCCTGGAGGTGGGCTGCATTTTGGCTGCCTTTTGGGCTGGAGCTTCTCGTGGTTTGAGGCCTGGCTTGCTCCACCCCCTGCTCTTGAGATTCTCCCGGATGTGGGCTGCATTTTGGCTGCCTTTTGGGCTGGAGCTTCTCGTGGTTTGAGGCCTGGCTTGCTCCACCCCCTGCTCTTGAGATTCTCCCGGATGTGGGCTGGATTTTGGCTCACTTTTAGGCTGGAGCTTCTCGTGCTTTGAGGCCTGGCTTGCTCCACCCCCTGCTCTTGAGATTCTCCCGGATGTGGGCTGGCATTTGGCTGCTTTTTGGGCTGGAGCTTCTCGTGGTTTGAGGCCTGCCTTGCTCCACCCCCTGCTCTTGAGATTCTCCCGGAGGTGGGCTGCATTTTGGCTGCCTTTTGGGCTGGAGCTTCTCGTGGTTTGGGGCCTGGCTTGCTCCACCCCGTGCTCTTGAGATTCTCCCGGAGTTGGGCTGCATTTTGGCTGCCTTTTGGGCTGGAGCTTCTCGTGGTTTGGGGGCTGGCTTGCTCCACCCCCTGCTCTTGAGATTCTCCCGGATGTGGGCTGCATTTTGACTACATTTTGGGCTGGAGCTTCTCGTGGTTTGGGGACTGGCTTGCTCCACTCCCTGCTCTTGAGATTCTCCTGGATGTGGGCTGCATTTTGGCTTTCTTTTGGGCTGGAGCTTCTCGTGGTTTGAGGCCTGGCTTGCTCCACCCCCTGCTCTTGAGATTCTCCCGGATGTGGGCTGGATTTTGTCTGCATTTTGGGCTTGAGCTTCTCGTGGTTTGAGGCCTGGCTTGCTCCACCCCCTGCTCTTGATATTCTCCCGGATATGGGCTGCATTTTGGCTGCCTTTTCGGCTTCAGCTTCCCGTGGTTTGAGGCCTGGCTTGCTCCACCCCCTGCTCTTGAGATTCTCCCCGAAGTGGGCTGGATTTTGGCTGCCTTTTGGGCTGGAGCTTCTCGAGGTTTGAGGCCTGGCTTGCTCCAGCCCCTGCTCTTGAGATTCTCCAGGAGGTGGGCTGGCATTTGGCTGCCTTTAGGGCTGGAGCTTCTCGTGGTTTGAGGCCTGGCTTGCTCCAGCCCCTGCTCTTGAGATTCTCCAGGAGGTGGGCTGGCATTTGGCTGCCTTTAGGGCTGGAGCTTCTCGTGGTTTGAGGCCTGGCTTGCTCCAGCCCCTGCTCTTGAGATTCTCCAGGAGGTGGGCTGGCATTTGGCTGCCTTTTGGGCTGGAGCTTCTCGTGGTTTGTGGCCTGGCTTGCTCCACCCCCTGCTCTTGAGATTCTCCAGGAGGTGGGCTGCATTTTGGCTGCCTTTTGGGGTCTAGCTTCTTGTGGTTTGAGGCCTGGCTTGCTCCACCCCCTGCTCTTGAGATTCTCCCGGATGTGGGCTGCATTTTGGCTGCCTTTTAGGCTGGAGCTTCTCGTGGTTTGAGGCCTGGCTTGCTCCACCCCCTGCTCTTGATATTCTCCCGGATGTGGTCTGGAATTTGGCTGCATTTTGGGCTGGAGCTTCTCGTGGTTTGGGGCCTGGCTTGCTCCACCTCCTGCTCTTGAGCTTCTCCCGGATGTGGGCTGCATTTTGGCTGCCTTTTGGGCTGGAGCTTCTCGTGGTTTGAGGCCTGGCTTGCTCCACCCCCTGCTCTTGAGATTCTCCCGGATGTGGGCTGGATTTTGGCTGCCTTTTGGGCTGGAGCTTCTCGTGGTTTGGGGCCTGGCTTGCTCCACCCCCTGCTCTTGAAATTCTACCGGAGGTGGGCTGGGTTTTGGCTGCCTTTTGGGCTGGAGCTTCTCGTGGTTTGGGGCCTGGCTTGCTCCACCCCCTGCTCTTGAGATTCTCCCGGATGTGGGCTGCATTTTGGCTGCCTTTTGGGCTGGAGCTTCTTGTGGTTTGAGGCCTGGATTGCCCCACCCCCTGCTCTTGAGATTCTCCCCGAAGTGGGCTGCATTTTGACTATATTTTCGGCTTTAGCTTTTTCGGGTTTGAGGCCTGGCTTGCTCCACCCCCTGCTCTTGAGATTCTCCCGGATGTGGGCTGGCATTTGGCTGCCTTTTGGGCTGGAGCTTCTCGTGGTTTGAGGCCTGGCTTGCTCCACCCCCTGCTCTTGAGATTCTCCAGGAGGTGGGCTGGCATTTGGCTGCATTTTGGGCTGGAGCTTCTCGTGGTTTGAGGCCTGGCTTGCTCCACCCCCTGCTCTTGATATTCTCCCGGATGTGGGCTGGATATTGGCTGCATTTTGGGCTGGAGCTTCTCGTGGTTTGAGGCCTGGCTTGCACCAACCCCTGCTCTTGAGATTCTCCCGGATGTGGGCTGCATTTTGGCTGCCTTTTGGGCTGGAGCTTCTCGTGGTTTGGGGCCTGGCTTGCTCCACCCCCTGCTCCTGAAATTCTCCCGGATGTGGGCTGGATTTTGGCTGCCTTTTGGGCAGGAGCTTCTCGTGGTTTGAGGCCTGGCTTGCTCCACCTCCTGCTCTTGATTTTCTCCTGGATGTGGGCTGCATTTTGGCTGCATTTTGGGCTGGAGCTTCTCGTGCTTTGAGGCCTGGCTTGCTCCACCCCCTGCTCTTGAGATTCTCCCGGATGTGGGCTGGATTTTGGCTGCCTTTTGGGCTGGAGCTTCTCGTGGTTTGGGGCCTGGCTTGCTCCACCCCCTGCTCTTGAGATTCTCCCGGATGTGGACTGCATTTTGGCTGCCTTTTGGGCTGGAGCTTCTTGTGGTTTGAGGCCTGGCTTGCCCCACCCCCTGCTCTTGAGATTCTCCCCGAAGTGGGCTGCATTTTGACTATATTTTCGGCTTCAGCTTTTTCGGGTTTGAGGCCTGGCTTGCTCCACCCCCTGCTCTTGAGATTCTCCAGGAGGTGGGCTGCATTTTGGCTGCATTTTGGGCTGGAGCTTCTCGTGGTTTTGGGCCTGGCTTGCTCCACCTCCTGCTCTTGATTTTCTCCTGGATGTGGGCTGCATTTTGGCTGCCTTTTGGGGTCTAGCTTCTCGTGGTTTGAGGCCTGGCTTGCTCCACCCCCTGCTCTTGAGATTCTCCCGGATGTGGGCTGCATTTTGGCTGCATTTTTGGCTGGAGCTTCTCGTGGTTTGAGGCCTGGCTTGCTCCACCCCCTGCTCTTGAGATTCTCCCGGATGTGGGCTGCATTTTGGCTGCATTTTGGGCTTCAGCTATTTGGGGTTTGAGGCCTGGCTTGCTCCACCCCCGGCTCTTGAGATTCTCCCGGAGTTGGGCTGGATTTTGTCTGCATTTTGGGCTGGAGCTTCTCGTGGTTTGAGGCCTGGCTTGCTCCACCCCCTGCTCTTGAGATTCTCCCCGAAGTGGGCTGGATTTGGCTGCATTTTGGGCTGGAGCTTCTCGTGGTTTGGGGGCTGGCTTGCTCCACCCCCTGCTCTTGAGATTCTCCGGGAGTTGGGCTGCATTTTGGCTGCCTTTTGGGCTGGAGCTTCTCGTGGTTTGAGGCCTGGCTTGCTCCACCTCCTGCTCTGGATATTCTCCTGGAGGTGGGCTGCATTTTGGCTGCCTTTTGGGCTGGAGCTTCTCGTGGTTTGAGGCCTGGCTTGCTCCACCCCCTGCTCTTGAGATTCTCCCGGATGTGGGCTGCATTTTGGCTGCCTTTTGGGCTGGAGCTTCTCGTGGTTTGAGGCCTGGCTTGCTCCACCCCCTGCTCTTGAGATTCTCCCGGATGTGGGCTGGATTTTGGCTCACTTTTAGGCTGGAGCTTCTCGTGCTTTGAGGCCTGGCTTGCTCCACCCCCTGCTCTTGAGATTCTCCCGGATGTGGGCTGGCATTTGGCTGCCTTTTGGGCTGGAGCTTCTCGTGGTTTGGGGCCTGGCTTGCTCCACCCCGTGCTCTTGAGATTCTCCCGGAGTTGGGCTGCATTTTGGCTGCCTTTTGGGCTGGAGCTTCTCGTGGTTTGGGGGCTGGCTTGCTCCACCCCCTGCTCTTGAGATTCTCCCGGATGTGGGCTGCATTTTGGCTGCCTTTTGGGCTGGAGCTTCTCGTAGTTTGGGGGCTGGCTTGCTCCACCCCCTGCTCTTGAGATTCTCCAGGAGGTGAGCTGCATTTTGGCTGCCTTTTGGGGTCTAGCTTCCCGTGGTTTGAGGCCTGGCTTGCTATAACCCCTGCTCTTGAGATTCTCCCGGAGTTGGGCTGCATTTTGGCTGCCTTTTGGGCTGGAGCTTCTCGTGGTTTGAGGCCTGGCTTGCTCCACCTCCTGCTCTTGATATTCTCCTGGATGTGGGCTGCATTTTGGCTGCCTTTTGGGCTGGAGCTTCTCGTGGTTTGGGGCCTGGCTTGCTCCACCCCCTGCTCTTGAGATTCTCCTGGATGTGGGCTGCATTTTGGCTGCCTTTTGGGCTGGAGCTTCTCGTGGTTTGAGGCCTGGCTTGCTCCACCCCCTGCTCTTGAGATTCTCCCGGATGTGGGCTGCATTTTGGCTGCCTTTTGGGGTCTAGCTTCTCGTGGTTTGAGGCCTGGCTTGCTCCATCCCCTGCTCTTGAGATTCTCCCGGATGTGGGCTGCATTTTGGCTGCATTTTGGTCTGGAGCTTCTCGTGGTTTGAGGCCTGCCTTCCTCCACCCCCTGCTCTTGAGATTCTCCCGGATGTGGGCTGCATTTTGTTTGCATTTTGGGCTGGAGCTTCTTGTGGTTTGAGGCCTGGCTTGCTCCACCCCCTGCTCTTGATATTCTCCCCGAAGTGGGCTGGATTTGGCTGCATTTTGGGCTGGAGCTTCTCGTGGTTTGGGGCCTGGCTTGCTCCACCTCCTGCTCTGGATATTCTCCTGGAGGTGGGCTGCATTTTGGCTGCCTTTTGGGCTGGAGCTTCTCGTGGTTTGGGGCCTGGCTTGCTCCACCCACTGCTCCTGAAATTCTCCCGGATGTGGGCTGGATTTTGGCTGCCTTTTGGGCAGGAGCTTCTCGTGGTTTGGGTCCTGGCTTGCTCCACCCCCTTCTCTTGAGATTCTCCCGCATGTGGGCTGCATTTTGGCTGCCTTTTGGGCTGGAGCTTCTTGTGGTTTGAGGCCTGGCTTGCCCCACCCCCTGCTCTTGAGATTCTCCCCGAAGTGGGCTGCATTTTGACTATATTTTCGGCTTCAGCTTTTTCGGGTTTGAGGCCTGGCTTGCTCCACCCCCTGCTCTTGAGATTCTCCCGGAGGTGGGCTGGATTTTGGCTGCATTTTGGGCTGGAGCTTCTCGTGGTTTGGGGCCTGGCTTGCTCCACCTCCTGCTCTTGATTTTCTCCTGGATGTGGGCTGCATTTTGGCTGCCTTGTGGGGTCTAGCTTCTTGTGGTTTGAGGCCTGGCTTGCTCCACCCCCTGCTCTTGAGATTGTCCCTGAATTGGGCTGCATTTTGACTACATTTTGGGCTGGAGCTTCTCGTGGTTTGAGGCCTGGCTTGCTCCACCCCCTGCTCTTGAGATTCTCCCGGATGTGGGCTGCATTTTGGCTGCCTTTTGGGGTCTAGCTTCTCGTGGTTTGAGGCCTGGCTTGCTCCACCCCCTGCTCTTGAGATTCTCCCGGATGTGGGCTGCATTTTGGCTGCATTTTGGGCTGGAGCTTCTCGTGGTTTGAGGCCTGGCTTGCTCCACCCCCTGCTCTTGAGATTCTCCAGGAGGTGGGCTGCATTTTGGCTGCATTTTGGGCTTCAGCTATTTGGGGTTTGAGGCCTGGCTTGCTCCACCCCCGGCTCTTGAGTTTCTCCCGGAGTTGGGCTGGATTTTGTCTGCATTTTGGGCTGGAGCTTCTCGTGGTTTGAGGCCTGGCTTGCTCCACCCCCTGCTCTTGATATTCTCCCCGAAGTGGGCTTGATTTGGCTGCATTTTGGGCTGGAGCTTCTCGTGGTTTGAGGCCTGGCTTGCTCCACCTCCTGCTCTGGATATTCTCCTGGAGGTGGGCTGCATTTTGGCTGCCTTTTGGGCTGGAGCTTCTCGTGGTTTGAGGCCTGGCTTGCTCCACCCCCTGCTCTTGAGATTCTCCCGGATGTGGGCTGGCATTTGGCTGCTTTTTGGGCTGGAGCTTCTCGTGGTTTGAGGCCTGGCTTGCTCCACCCCCTGCTCTTGATATTCTCCCGGATGTGGGCTGCATTTTGGCTGCCTTTTCGGCTTCAGCTTCTCGTGGTTTGAGGCCTGGCTTGCTATAACCCCTGCTCTTGAGATTCTCCTGGAGGTGGGCTGCATTTTGGCTGCATTTTGGGCTGGAGCTTCTCGTAGTTTGGGGGCTGGCTTGCTCCACCCCCTGCTCTTGAGATTCTCCAGGAGGTGAGCTGCATTTTGGCTGCCTTTTGGGGTCTAGCTTCCCGTGGTTTGAGGCCTGGCTTGCTATAACCCCTGCTCTTGAGATTCTCCCGGAGTTGGGCTGCATTTTGGCTGCCTTTTGGGCAGGAGCTTCTCGTGGTTTGAGGCCTGGCTTGCTCCACCTCCTGCTCTTGATATTCTCCTGGATGTGGGCTGCATTTTGGCTGCCTTTTGGGCTGGAGCTTCTCGTGGTTTGGGGCCTGGCTTGCTCCACCCCCTGCTCTTGAGATTCTCCTGGATGTGGGCTGCATTTTGGCTGCCTTTTGGGCTGGAGCTTCTCGTGGTTTGAGGCCTGGCTTGCTCCACCCCCTGCTCTTGAGATTCTCCCGGATGTGGGCTGCATTTTGGCTGCCTTTTGGGCTGGAGCTTCTCGTGGTTTGAGGCCTGGCTTGCTCCATCCCCTGCTCTTGATATTCTCCCCGAAGTGGGCTGCATTTTGGCTGCATTTTGGGCTGGAGCTTCTCGTGGTTTGGGGGCTGGCTTGCTCCACCCCCTGCTCTTGAGATTCTCCTGGAGGTGGGCTGCATTTTGGCTGCCTTTTGGGCTGGAGCTTCTCGTGGTTTGAGGCCTGGCTTGCTCCACCCCCTGCTCTTGAGATTCTCCCGGATGTGGGCTGGATTTTGGCTGCCTTTCTGGCTGGAGCTTCTCGTGCTTTGGGGCCTGGCTTGCTCCACCCCCTGCTCTTGAGATTCTCCCGGATGTGGGCTGCATTTTGGCTGCTTTTTATGCTGGAGCTTCTCGTGGTTTGAGGCCTGGCTTGCTCCACCCCCTGCTCTTGATATTTTCCAGGAGGTGGGCTGGCCTTTGGCTGCCTTTTGGGCTGGAGCTTCTCGTGGTTTGAGGCCTGGCTTGCTCCACCCCCTGCTCTTGAGATTCTCCCGGATGTGGGCTGCATTTTGGCTGCCTTTTCGGCTTCAGCTTCTCGTGGTTTGAGGCCTGGCTTGCTCCACCCCCTGCTCTTGAGATTCTCCCGGATGTGGGCTGGATTTTGGCTGCCTTTTTGGCTGGAGCTTCTCGTGCTTTGGGGCCTGGCTTGCTCCACCCCCAGCTCTTGAGATTCTCCCGGATATGGGCTGCATTTTGGCTGCCTTTTGGGGTCTAGCTTCTTGTGGTTTGAGGCCTGGCTTGCTCCACCCCCTGCTCTTGAGATTCTCCCGGATGTGGGCTGGATTTTGGCTGCCTTTTTGGCTGGAGCTTCTCGTGCTTTGGGGCCTGGCTTGCTCCACCCCCTGCTCTTGAGATTGTCCCCGAAGTGGGCTGGATTTTGGCTGCCTTTTGGGCTGGAGCTTCTCGAGGTTTGAGGCCTGGCTTGCTCCACCCCCTGCTCTTGATATTCTCCAGGAGGTGGGCTGCATTTTGGCTGCCTTTTGGGGTCTAGCTTCTTGTGGTTTGAGGCCTGGCTTGCTCCACCCCCTGCTCTTGAGATTGTCCCGGATGTGGGCTGCATTTTGGCTGCCTTTTGGGCTGGAGCTTCTCGTGGTTTGAGGCCTGGCTTGCTCCACCCCCTGCTCTTGAAATTCTTCCCGACGTGGGCTGGATTTTTGGGTGAGTTTTGGGCTTGAGATTCTCGTGCTTTGGGGCCTGGCTTGCTCCACACCCTGCTCCTGAAATTCTCCCGGATGTGGGCTGCATTTTGGCTACCTTTTGGGCAGGAGCTTCTCGTGGTTTGAGGCCTGCCTTGCTCCACCTCCTGCTCTTGATTTTCTCCTGGATGTGGGCTGCATTTTGGCTGCATTTTGGGCTGGAGCTTCTCGTGCTTTGGGGCCTGGCTTGCTCCACCCCCTGCTCTTGATATTCTCCCGGATGTGGTCTGGAATTTGGCTGCATTTTGGGCTGGAGCTTCTCGTGGTTTGGGGCCTGGCTTGCTCCACCACCTGCTCTTGAGCTTCTCCCGGATGTGGGCTGCATTTTGGCTGCATTTTGGGCTGGAGCTTCTCGTGGTTTGAGGCCTGGCTTGCACCAAACCCTGCTCTTGAGATTCTCCCGGATGTGGGCTGCATTTTGGCTGCCTTTTGGGCTGGAGCTTCTCGTGGTTTGAGGCCTGGCTTGCTCCACCCCCTGCTCCTGAAATTCTCCCGCATGTGGGCTGGATTTTGGCTGCCTTTTGGGCTGAAGGTTTTCGAGGTATGAAGCCTGGCTTGCTCCACCCCCTGCTCTTGAGATTCTCCCGGATGTGGGCTGCATTTTGACTATATTTTCGGCTTCAGCTTTTTCGGGTTTTAGGCCTGGCTTGCTCCACCCCCTGCTCTTGAGATTCTCCCGGAGGTGGGCTGGATTTTGGCTGCCTTTTGGGCTGGATCTTCTCGTGGTTTGGGGCCTGGCTTGCTCCACCCCCTGCTCTTGAGATTCTCCCGGAGTTGGGCTGCATTTTGGCTGCCTTTTGGGCAGGAGCTTCTCGTGGTTTGAGGCCTGGCTTTCTCCACCTCCTGCTGTTGATATTTTCCTGGATGTGGGCTGCATTTTGACTGCCTTTTGGGCTGGAGCTTCTCGTGGTTTGAGGCCTGGCTTGCTCCACCCCCTGCTCTTGAGATTCTCCAGGAGGTGGGCTGCATTTTGGCTGCCTTGTGGGGTCTAGCTTCTTGTGGTTTGAGGCCTGGCTTGCTCCACCCCCTGCTCTTGATATTCTCCCGGATGTGGGCTGCATTTTGGCTGCCTTTTGGGCTGGAGCTTCTCGTGGTTTGAGGCCTGGCTTGCCCCACCCCCTGCTCTTGAGATTCTCCCTGAATTGGGCTGCATTTTGACTACATTTTGGGCTGGAGCTTCTCGTGGTTTGAGGCCTGGCTTGCTCCACCTCCTGCTCTTGATATTCTCCCGGATGTGGGCTGCATTTTGGCTGCCTTTTGGGCTGGAGCTTTTTGGGGTTTGAGGCCTGGCTTGCTCCACCCCCTGCTCTTGAGATTCTCCCGGAGGTGGGCTGGATTTTGTCTGCATTTTGGGCTGGAGCATCTCGTGGTTTGAGGCCTGGCTTGCTCCACCCCCTGCTCTTGATATTCTCCCCGAAGTGGGCTGGATTTGGCTGCATTTTGGGCTGGAGCTTCTCGTGGTTTGGGGGCTGGCTTGCTCCACCCCCTGCTCTTGAGATTCTCCCGGATGTGGGCTGCATTTTGGCTGCCTTTTGGGCTGGAGCTTCTCGTGGTTTGAGGCCTGGCTTGCTCCACCCCCTGCTCTTGAGATTCTCCCGGATGTGGGCTGCATTTTGGCTGCCTTTTCGGCTTCAGCTTCTCATGGTTTGAGGCCTGGCTTGCTCCACCCCCTGCTCTTGAGATTCTCCCGGATGTGGGCTGGATTTTGGCTGCCTTTTTGGCTGGAGCTTCTCGTGCTTTGGGGCCTGGCTTGCTCCACGACCTGCTCTTGAGATTCTCCCGGATATGGGCTGCATTTTGGCTGCCTTTTGGGCTGGAGCTTCTCGTGGTTTGAGGCCTGGCTTGCTCCACCCCCTGCTCTTGAGATTCTCCCGGATGTGGGCTGCATTTTGGCTGCCTTTTGGGCTGGAGCTTTTTGGGGTTTGAGGCCTGGCTTGCTCCACCCCCTGCTCTTGAGATTCTCCCGGAGGTGGGCTGGATTTTGTCTGCATTTTGGGCTGGAGCATCTCGTGGTTTGAGGCCTGGCTTGCTCCACCCCCTGCTCTTGATATTCTCCCCGAAGTGGGCTGGATTTGGCTGCATTTTGGGCTGGAGCTTCTCGTGGTTTGGGGGCTGGCTTGCTCCACCCCCTGCTCTTGAGATTCTCCCGGATGTGGGCTGCATTTTGGCTGCCTTTTGGGCTGGAGCTTCTCGTGGTTTGAGGCCTGGCTTGCTCCACCCCCTGCTCTTGAGATTCTCCCGGATGTGGGCTGCATTTTGGCTGCCTTTTCGGCTTCAGCTTCTCATGGTTTGAGGCCTGGCTTGCTCCACCCCCTGCTCTTGAGATTCTCCCGGATGTGGGCTGGATTTTGGCTGCCTTTTTGGCTGGAGCTTCTCGTGCTTTGGGGCCTGGCTTGCTCCACGACCTGCTCTTGAGATTCTCCCGGATATGGGCTGCATTTTGGCTGCCTTTTGGGCTGGAGCTTCTCGTGGTTTGAGGCCTGGCTTGCTCCACCCCCTGCTCTTGAGATTCTCCCGGATGTGGGCTGCATTTTGGCTGCCTTTTGGGCTGGAGCTTCTCGTGGTTTGAAGCCTGGCTTGCTCCATCCCCTGCTCTTGACATTCTCCCGGATGTGGGCTGGATTTTGGCTGCCTTTTTGGCTGGAGCTTCTCGTGCTTTGAGGCCTGGCTTGCTCCACCCCCTGCTCTTGAGATTCTCCCCGAAGTGGGTTGGATTTTGGCTGCCTTTTGGGGTCTAGCTTCTTGTGGTTTGAGGCCTGGCTTGCTCCACCCCCTGCTCTTGAGATTCTCCCGGAGGTGGGCTGGATTTTGTTTGCATTTTGGGCTGGAGCTTCTCGTGGTTTGAGGCCTGGCTTGCTCCACCCCCTGCTCTTGATATTCTCCCGGATGTGGGCTGCATTTTGGCTTTCTTTTGGGCTGGAGCTTCTCGTGGTTTGAGGCCTGGCTTGCTCCACCTCCTGCTCTTGATATTCTCCCGGATGTGGGCTGCATTTTGGCTGCCTTTTGGGCTGGAGCTTCTCGTGGTTTGAGGCCTGGCTTGCTCCACCCCCTGCTCTTGAGATTCTCCCGGATGTGGGCTGCATTTTGGCTGCCTTTTGGGCTGGAGCTTCTCGTGGTTTGAGGCCTGGCTTGCTCCACCCCCTGCTCTTGATATTCTCCCCGAAGTGGGCTGGATTTGGCTGCCTTTTTGGCTGGAGCTTCTCGTGCTTTGGGGCCTGGCTTGCTCCACCCCCAGCTCTTGAGATTCTCCCGGATATGGGCTGCATTTTGGCTGCCTTTTGGGGTCTAGCTTCTTGTGGTTTGAGGCCTGGCTTGCTCCACCCCCTGCTCTTGAGATTCTCCCGGATGTGGGCTGGATTTTGGCTGCCTTTTTGGCTGGAGCTTCTCGTGCCTTGGGGCCTGGCTTGCTCCACCCCCTGCTCTTGAGATTGTCCCCGAAGTGGGCTGGATTTTGGCTGCCTTTTGGGCTGGAGCTTCTCGAGGTTTGAGGCCAGGCTTGCTCCACCCCCTGCTCTTGATATTCTCCAGGAGGTGGGCTGCATTTTGGCTGCCTTTTGGGGTCTAGCTTCTTGTGGTTTGAGGCCTGGCTTGCTCCACCCCCTGCTCTTGAGATTGTCCCGGATGTGGGCTGCATTTTGGCTGCCTTTTGGGCTGGAGCTTCTCGTGGTTTGAGGCCTGGCTTGCTCCACCCCCTGCTCTTGAAATTCTTCCCGACGTGGGCTGGATTTTTGGGTGAGTTTTGGGCTTGAGATTCTCGTGCTTTGGGGCCTGGCTTGCTCCACACCCTGCTCCTGAAATTCTCCCGGATGTGGGCTGCATTTTGGCTGCCTTTTGGGCTGGAGCTTTTTGGGGTTTGAGGCCTGGCTTGCTCCACCCCCTGCTCTTGAGATTCTCCCGGAGGTGGGCTGGATTTTGTCTGCATTTTGGGCTGGAGCATCTCGTGGTTTGAGGCCTGGCTTGCTCCACCCCCTGCTCTTGATATTCTCCCCGAAGTGGGCTGGATTTGGCTGCATTTTGGGCTGGAGCTTCTCGTGGTTTGGGGGCTGGCTTGCTCCACCCCCTGCTCTTGAGATTCTCCCGGATGTGGGCTGGATTTTGGCTGCCTTTTGGGCTGGAGCTTCTCGTGGTTTGAGGCCTGGCTTGCTCCACCCCCTGCTCTTGAGATTCTCCCGGATGTGGGCTGCATTTTGGCTGCCTTTTCGGCTTCAGCTTCTCATGGTTTGAGGCCTGGCTTGCTCCACCCCCTGCTCTTGAGATTCTCCCGGATGTGGGCTGGATTTTGGCTGCCTTTTTGGCTGGAGCTTCTCGTGCTTTGGGGCCTGGCTTGCTCCACGACCTGCTCTTGAGATTCTCCCGGATATGGGCTGCATTTTGGCTGCCTTTTGGGCTGGAGCTTCTCGTGGTTTGAGGCCTGGCTTGCTCCACCCCCTGCTCTTGAGATTCTCCTGGATGTGGGCTGCATTTTGGCTGCCTTTTGGGCTGGAGCTTCTCGTGGTTTGAGGCCTGGCTTGCTCCATCCCCTGCTCTTGACATTCTCCCGGATGTGGGCTGGATTTTGGCTGCCTTTTTGGCTGGAGCTTCTCGTGCTTTGGGGCCTGGCTTGCTCCACCCCCTGCTCTTGAGATTCTCCCCGAAGTGGGTTGGATTTTGGCTGCCTTTTGGGCTGGAGCTTCTCGTGGTTTGAGGCCTGGCTTGCTCCAGCCCCTGCTCTTGAGATTCTCCAGGAGGTGGGCTGGCATTTGGCTGCCTTTTGGGCTGGAGCTTCTCGTGGTTTGAGGCCTGGCTTGCTCCACCCCCTGCTCTTGAGATTCTCCTGGATGTGGGCTGGATTTTGGCTGCCTTTTTGGCTGGAGCTTCTCGTGGTTTGAGGCCTGGCTTGCTCCACCCCCTGCTCTTGAGATTCTCCCGGATATGGGCTGCATTTTGGCTGCCTTTTGGGGTCTAGCTTCTTGTGGTTTGAGGCCTGGCTTGCTCCACCCCCTGCTCTTGAGATTCTCCCGGAGGTGGGCTGGATTTTGTTTGCATTTTGGGCTGGAGCTTCTCGTGGTTTGAGGCCTGGCTTGCTCCACCCCCTGCTCTTGAGATTCTCCCGGAGTTGGGCTGCATTTTGGCTGCCTTTTGGGCAGGAGCTTCTCGTGGTTTGAGGCCTGGCTTGCTGCACCTCCTGCTGTTGATATTTTCCTGGATGTGGGCTGCATTTTGGCTGCCTTTTGGGCTGGAGCTTCTCGTGGTTTGAGGCCTGGCTTGCTCCACCCCCTGCTCTTGAGATTCTCCAGGAGGTGGGCTGCATTTTGGCTGCCTTGTGGGGTCTAGCTTCTTGTGGTTTGAGGCCTGGCTTGCTCCACCCCCTGCTCTTGATATTCTCCCGGATGTGGGCTGCATTTTGGCTGCCTTTTGGGCTGGAGCTTCTCGTGGTTTGAGGCCTGGCTTGCTCCACCCCCTGCTCTTGATATTCTCCCCGAAGTGGGCTGGATTTGGCTGCATTTTGGGCTGGAGCTTCTCGTGGTTTGGGGGCTGGCTTGCTCCACCCCCTGCTCTTGAGATTCTCCCGGATGTGGGCTGCATTTTGGCTGCCTTTTGGGCTGGAGCTTCTCGTGGTTTGAGGCCTGGCTTGCTCCACCCCCTGCTCTTGAGATTCTCCCGGATGTGGGCTGCATTTTGGCTGCCTTTTCGGCTTCAGCTTCTCATGGTTTGAGGCCTGGCTTGCTCCACCCCCTGCTCTTGAGATTCTCCCGGATGTGGGCTGGATTTTGGCTGCCTTTTTGGCTGGAGCTTCTCGTGCTTTGGGGCCTGGCTTGCTCCACGACCTGCTCTTGAGATTCTCCCGGATATGGGCTGCATTTTGGCTGCCTTTTGGGCTGGAGCTTCTCGTGGTTTGAGGCCTGGCTTGCTCCACCCCCTGCTCTTGAGATTCTCCCGGATGTGGGCTGCATTTTGGCTGCCTTTTGGGCTGGAGCTTCTCGTGGTTTGAGGCCTGGCTTGCTCCATCCCCTGCTCTTGACATTCTCCCGGATGTGGGCTGGATTTTGGCTGCCTTTTTGGCTGGAGCTTCTCGTGCTTTGGGGCCTGGCTTGCTCCACCCCCTGCTCTTGAGATTCTCCCCGAAGTGGGTTGGATTTTGGCTGCCTTTTGGGCTGGAGCTTCTCGTGGTTTGAGGCCTGGCTTGCTCCAGCCCCTGCTCTTGAGATTCTCCAGGAGGTGGGCTGGCATTTGGCTGCCTTTTGGGCTGGAGCTTCTCGTGGTTTGAGGCCTGGCTTGCTCCACCCCCTGCTCTTGAGATTCTCCTGGATGTGGGCTGGATTTTGGCTGCCTTTTTGGCTGGAGCTTCTCGTGGTTTGAGGCCTGGCTTGCTCCACCCCCTGCTCTTGAGATTCTCCCGGATATGGGCTGCATTTTAGCTGCCTTTTGGGGTCTAGCTTCTTGTGGTTTGAGGCCTGGCTTGCTCCACCCCCTGCTCTTGAGATTCTCCCGGAGGTGGGCTGGATTTTGTTTGCATTTTGGGCTGGAGCTTCTCGTGGTTTGAGGCCTGGCTTGCTCCACCCCCTGCTCTTGATATTCTCCCGGATGTGGGCTGCATTTTGGCTTTCTTTTGGGCTGGAGCTTCTCGTGGTTTGAGGCCTGGCTTGCTCCACCTCCTGCTCTTGATATTCTCCCGGATGTGGGCTGCATTTTGGCTGCCTTTTGGGCTGGAGCTTCTCGTGGTTTGAGGCCTGGCTTGCTCCACCCCCTGCTCTTGAGATTCTCCCGGATGTGGGCTGCATTTTGGCTGCCTTGTGGGGTCTAGCTTCTCGTGGTTTGAGGCCTGGCTTGCTCCACCCCCTGCTCTTGAGATTCTCCCGGATGTGGGCTGCATTTTGTCTGCATTTTGGGCTGGAGCTTCTCGTGGTTTGAGGCCTGGCTTGCTCCACCCCCTGCTCTTGATATTCTCCCCGAAGTGGGATGGATTTGGCTGTATTTTGGGCTGGAGCTTCTCGTGGTTTGGGGGCTGGCTTGCTCCACCCCCTGCTCTTGAGATTCTCCCGGATGTGGGCTGCATTTTGGCTGCCTTTTGGGCTGGAGCTTCTCGTGGTTTGAGGCCTGGCTTGCTCCACCCCCTGCTCTTGAGATTCTCCCGGATGTGGGCTGCATTTTGGCTGCCTTTTGGGCTGGAGCTTCTCATGGTTTGAGGCCTGGCTTGCTCCACCCCCTGCTCTTGAGATTCTCCCGGATGTGGGCTGGATTTTGGCTGCCTTTTTGGCTGGAGCTTCTCGTGCTTTGGGGCCTGGCTTGCTCCACCCCCTGCTCTTGAGATTCTCCCGGATATGGGCTGCATTTTGGGTGCCTTTTGGGGTCTAGCTTCTCGTGGTTTGAGGCCTGGCTTGCTCCACCCCCTGCTCTTGAGATTCTCCCGGATATGGGCTGCATTTTGGCTGCCTTTTGGGCCAGAGCTTCTCGTGGTTTGAGGCCTGGCTTGCTCCACCCCCTGCTCTTGAGATTCTCCCCGAAGTGGGCTGGATTTTGGCTGCCTTTTGGGCTGGAGCTTCTCGAGGTTTGAGGCCTGGCTTGCTCCACCCCCTGCTCTTGATATTTTCCTGGATGTGGCCTGCATTTTGGCTGCCTTTTGGGCTGGAGCTTCTCGTGGTTTGAGGCCTGGCTTGCTCCACCCCCTGCTCTTGAGATTCTCCAGTAGGTGGGCTGGCATTTGGCTGCCTTTTGGGCTGGAGCTTCTCATGGTTTGAGGCCTGGCTTGCTCCACCCCCTGCTCTTGAGATTCTCCCGGATGTGGGCTGGATTTTGGCTGCCTTTTTGGCTGGAGCTTCTCGTGCTTTGGGGCCTGGCTTGCTCCACACCCTGCTCTTGAGATTCTCCCGGATATGGGCTGCATTTTGGCTGCCTTTTGGGGTCTAGCTTCTTGTGGTTTGAGGCCTGGCTTGCTCCACCCCCTGCTCTTGAGATTCTCCCGGATATGGGCTGCATTTTGGCTGCCTTTTGGGCTGGAGCTTCTCGTGGTTTGAGGCCTGGCTTGCTCCACCCCCTGCTCTTGAGATTCTCCCGGATGTGGGCTGCATTTTGGCTGCCTTTTGGGCTGGAGCTTCTCGTGGTTTGAGGCCTGGCTTGCTCCATCCCCTGCTCTTGACATTCTCCCGGATGTGGGCTGGATTTTGGCTGCCTTTTTGGCTGGAGCTTCTCGTGCTTTGGGGCCTGGCTTGCTCCACCCCCTGCTCTTGAGATTATCCCCGAAGTGGGCTGGATTTTGGCTGCCTTTTGGGCTGGAGCTTCTCGAGGTTTGAGGCCTGGCTTGCTCCACCCCCTGCTCCTGATATTTTCCTGGATGTGGGCTGGATTTTGGCTGCCTTTTGGGCTGGAACTTCTCGTGGTTTGAGGCCTGGCTTGCTCCAGCCCCTGCTCTTGAGATTCTCCAGGAGGTGGGCTGGCATTTGGCTGCCTTTTTGGCTGGAGCTTCTCGTGGTTTGAGGCCTGGCTTGCTCCACCCCCTGCTCTTGAGATTCTCCCGGATGTGGGCTGCATTTTGGCTGCCTTTTGGGCTGGAGCTTCTCGTGGTTTGAGGCCTGGCTTGCTCCACGCCCTGCTCTTGAAATTCTCCCGGATGTGGTCTGGAATTTGGCTGCATTTTGGGCTGGAGCTTCTCGTGGTTTGGGGGCTGGCTTGCTCCACCCACTGCTCTTGAGATTCTCCCGGATGTGGGCTGGATTTTGTCTGCATTTTGGGCTGGAGCTTCTCGTGGTTTGAGGCCTGGCTTGCTCCACCCCCTGCTCTTGAGATTCTCCCGGATGTGGGCTGCATTTTGGCTGCCTTTTGGGCTGGAGCTTCTCGTGGTTTGAGGCCTGGCTTGCTCCAACCCCTGCTCTTGAGATTCTCCCGGATGTGGGCTGGATTTTGGCTGCCTTTTGGGCTGAAGCTTCTCGTGGTTTGGGGCCTGGCTTGCTCCACCCCCTGCTCTTGAGATTCTCCCGGAGGTGGGCTGGGTTTTGGCTGCCTTTTGGGCTGGAGCTTCTCGTGGTTTGAGGCCTGGCTTGCTCCACCCCCTGCTCTTGAGATTCTCCCGGATGTGGGCTGGATTTTGGCTGCATTTTGGGCTGGAGCTTCTCGTGGTTTGAGGCCTCGCTTGCACCAATCCCTGCTCTTGAGATTCTCCCGGATGTGGGCTGCATTTTGGCTGCCTTTTGGGCTGGAGCTTCTTGTGGTTTGAGGCCTGGCTTGCTCCACCCCCTGCTCTTGAGATTCTCCCGGAGGTGGGCTGCATTTTGGCTGATTCTTGGGCTGGAACTTCTCGTGGTTTGGGGCCTGGCTTGCTCCACCCCCTGCTCCTGAAATTCTCCCGGATGTGGGCTGGATTTTGGCTGCCTTTTGGGCAGCAGCTTCTCGTGGTTTGAGGCCTAGCTTGCCCCACCCCCTGCTCTTGAGATTCTCCCCGAAGTGGGCTGCATTTTGACTATATTTTGGGCTTCATCTTTTTCGGGTTTGAGGCCTGGCTTGCTCCACCCCCTGCTCTTGAGATTCTCCCGGAGGTGGGCTGGATTTTGGCTGCATTTTGGGCTGGAGCTTCTCGTGGTTTGGGGCCTGGCTTGCTCCACCCCCTGCTCTTGAGATTCTCCCGGATGTGGGCTGCATTTTGGCTGCCTTTTGGGCAGGAGCTTCTCGTGGTTTGAGGCCTGGCTTGCTCCACCTCCTGCTCTTGATATTCTCCTGGATGTGGGCTGCATTTTGGCTGCCTTTTGGGCTGGAGCTTCTCGTGGTTTGAGGCCTGGCTTGCTCCACCCCCTGCTCTTGAGATTCTCCAGGAGGTGGGCTGCATTTTGGCTGCCTTGTGGGGTCTAGCTTCTTGTGGTTTGAGGCCTGGCTTGCTCCACCCCCTGCTCTTGATTTTCTCCTGGATGTGGGCTGCATTTTGGCTGCATTTTGGGCTGGAGCTTCTCGTGGTTTGAGGCCTGGCTTGCTCCACCCCCTGCTCTTGATATTCTCCCGGATGTGGTCTGGAATTTGCCTGCATTTTGGGCTGGAGCTTCTCGTGGTTTGGGGCCTGGCTTGCTCCACCCCCTGCTCTTGAGCTTCTCCCGGATGTGGGCTGCATTTTGGCTGCCTTTTGGGCTGGAGCTTCTCGTGGTTTGAGGCCTGGCTTGCTCCACCCCCTGCTCTTGAGATTCTCCCGGATGTGGGCTGGATTTTGGCTGAATTTTGGGCTGGAGCTTCTCGTGGTTTGGGGCCTGGCTTGCTCCACCCCCTGCTCTTGAGATTCTCCCGGAGGTGGGCTGCATTTTGGCTGATTCTTGGGCTGGAACTTCTCGTGGTTTGGGGCCTGGCTTGCTCCACCCCCTGCTCCTGAAATTCTCCCGGATGTGGGCTGGATTTTGGCTGCCTTTTGGGCAGCAGCTTCTCGTGGTTTGAGGCCTGGCTTGCTCCACCTCCTGCTCTTGATTTTCTCCTGGATGTGGGCTGCATATTGGCTGCATTTTGGGCTGGAGCTTCTCGTGGTTTGAGGCCTGGCTTGCTCCACCCCCTGCTCTTGAGATTCTCCCGGATGTGGGCTGGATTTTGGCTGCCTTTTGGGCTGGAGCTTCTCGTGGTTTGGGGCCTGGCTTGCTCCACCCCCTGCTCTTGAGATTCTCCCGGATGTGGGCTGCATTTTGGCTGCCTTTTGGGCTGGAGCTTCTTGTGGTTTGAGGCCTAGCTTGCCCCACCCCCTGCTCTTGAGATTCTCCCCGAAGTGGGCTGCATTTTGACTATATTTTCTGCTTCAGCTTTTTCGGGTTTGAGGCCTGGCTTGCTCCACCCCCTGCTCTTGAGATTCTCCCGGAGGTGGGCTGGATTTTGGCTGCATTTTGGGCTGGAGCTTCTCGTGGTTTGGGGCCTGGCTTGCTCCACCCCCTGCTCTTGAGATTCTCCCGGATGTGGGCTGCATTTTGGCTGCCTTTTGGGCAGGAGCTTCTCGTGGTTTGAGGCCTGGCTTGCTCCACCTCCTGCTCTTGATATTCTCCTGGATGTGGGCTGCATTTTGGCTGCCTTTTGGGCTGGAGCTTCTCGTGGTTTGAGGCCTGGCTTGCTCCACCCCCTGCTCTTGAGATTCTCCAGGAGGTGGGCTGCATTTTGGCTGCCTTGTGGGGTCTAGCTTCTTGTGGTTTGAGGCCTGGCTTGCTCCACCCCCTGCTCTTGATTTTCTCCTGGATGTGGGCTGCATTTTGGCTGCCTTTTGGGCTGGAGCTTCTCGTGGTTTGAGGCCTGGCTTGCTCCACCCCCTGCTCTTGATATTCTCCCGGATGTGGTCTGGAATTTGCCTGCATTCTGGGCTGGAGCTTCTCGTGGTTTGGGGCCTGGCTTGCTCCACCCCCTGCTCTTGAGCTTCTCCCGGATGTGGGCTGCATTTTGGCTGCCTTTTGGGCTGGAGCTTCTCGTGGTTTGAGGCCTGGCTTGCTCCACCCCCTGCTCTTGAGATTCTCCCGGATGTGGGCTGCATTTTGGCTGACTTTTGGGCTGGAGCTTCTCGTGGTTTGGGGCCTGGCTTGCTCCACCCCCTGCTCTTGAGATTCTCCCGGAGGTGGGCTGCATTTTGGCTGATTCTTGGGCTGGAACTTCTCGTGGTTTGGGGCCTGGCTTGCTCCACCCCCTGCTCCTGAAATTCTCCCGGATGTGGGCTGGATTTTGGCTGCCTTTTGGGCAGCAGCTTCTCGTGGTTTGAGGCCTGGCTTGCTCCACCTCCTGCTCTTGATTTTCTCCTGGATGTGGGCTGCATTTTGGCTGCATTTTGGGCTGGAGCTTCTCGTGGTTTGAGGCCTGGCTTGCTCCACCCCCTGCTCTTGAGATTCTCCCGGATGTGGGCTGGATTTTGGCTGCCTTTTGGGCTGGAGCTTCTCGTGGTTTGGGGCCTGGCTTGCTCCACCCCCTGCTCTTGAGATTCTCCCGGATGTGGGCTGGATTTTGGCTGCCTTTTGGGCTGGAGCTTCTCGTGGTTTGGGGCCTGGCTTTCTCCACCCCCTGCTCTTGAGATTCTCCCCGAAGTGGGCTGCATTTTGACTATATTTTCGGCTTCAGCTTTTTCGGGTTTGAGGCCTGGCTTGCTCCACCCCCTGCTCTTGAGATTCTCCCGGAGGTGGGCTGGATTTTGGCTGCATTTTGGGCTGGAGCTTCTCGTGGTTTGGGGCCTGGCTTGCTCCACCCCCTGCTCTTGAGATTCTCCCGGATGTGGGCTGCATTTTGGCTGCCTTTTGGGCAGGAGCTTCTCGTGGTTTGAGGCCTGGCTTGCTCCACCCCCTGCTCTTGATTTTCTCCTGGATGTGGGCTGCATTTTGGCTGCATTTTGGGCTGGAGCTTCTCGTGGTTTGAGGCCTGGCTTGCTCCACCCCCTGCTCTTGATATTCTCCCGGATGTGGTCTGGAATTTGCCTGCATTTTGGGCTGGAGCTTCTCGTGGTTTGGGGCCTGGCTTGCTCCACCCACTGCTCTTGAGCTTCTCCCGGATGTGGGCTGCATTTTGGCTGCCTTTTGGGCTGGAGCTTCTCGTGGTTTGAGGCCTGGCTTGCTCCACCCCCTGCTCTTGAGATTCTCCCGGATGTGGGCTGGATTTTGGCTGACTTTTGGGCTGGAGCTTCTCGTGGTTTGGGGCCTGGCTTTCTCCACCCCCTGCTCTTAAGATTCTCCCGGAGGTGGGCTGCATTTTGGCTGATTCTTGGGCTGGAACTTCTCGTGGTTTGGGGCCTGGCTTGCTCCACCCCCTGCTCCTGAAATTCTCCCGGATGTGGGCTGGATTTTGGCTGCCTTTTGGGCAGCAGCTTCTCGTGGTTTGAGGCCTGGCTTGCTCCACCTCCTGCTCTTGATTTTCTCCTGGATGTGGGCTGCATTTTGGCTGCATTTTGGGCTGGAGCTTCTCGTGGTTTGAGGCCTGGCTTGCTCCACCCCCTGCTCTTGAGATTCTCCCGGATGTGGGCTGGATTTTGGCTGCCTTTTGGGCTGGAGCTTCTCGTGGTTTGGGGCCTGGCTTGCTCCACCCCCTGCTCTTGAGATTCTCCCGGATGTGGGCTGCATTTTGGCTGCCTTTTGGGCTGGAGCTTCTTGTGGTTTGAGGCCTAGCTTTCCCCACCCCCTGCTCTTGAGATTCTCCCCGAAGTGGGCTGCATTTTGACTATATTTTCGGCTTCAGCTTTTTCGGGTTTGAGGCCTGGCTTGCTCCACCCCCTGCTCTTGAGATTCTCCCGGAGGTGGGCTGGATTTTGTCTGCCTTTTGGGCTGGAGCTTCTCATGGTTTGAGGCCTGGCTTGCTCCACCCCCTGCTCTTGAGATTCTCCCGGATGTGGGCTGCATTTTGGCTGCCTTTTGGGCAGGAGCTTCTCGTGGTTTGAGGCCTGGCTTGCTCCACCTCCTGCTCTTGATATTCTCCTGGATGTGGGCTGCATTTTGGCTGCCTTTTGGGCTGGAGCTTCTCGTGGTTTGAGGCCTGGCTTGCTCCACCCCCTGCTCTTGAGATTCTCCAGGAGGTGGGCTGCATTTTGGCTGCCTTGTGGGGTCTAGCTTCTTGTGGTTTGAGGCCTGGCTTGCTCCACCCCCTGCTCTTGAGATTCTCCCGGATGTGGGCTGCATTTTGGCTGCCTTTTGGGCTGGAGCTTCTCGTGGTTTGAGGCCTGGCTTGCCCCACCCCCTGCTCTTGAGATTCTCCCTGAATTGGGCTGCATTTTGACTACATTTTGGGCTGGAGCTTCTCGTGGTTTGAGGCCTGGCTTGCTCCACTCCCTGCTCTTGAGATTCTCCTGGATGTGGGCTGCATTTTGGCTTTCTTTTGGGCTGGAGCTTCTCGTGGTTTGAGGCCTGGCTTGCTCCACCTCCTGCTCTTGATATTCTCCCGGATGTGGGCTGCATTTTGGCTGCCTTTTGGGGTCTAGCTTCTCGTGGTTTGAGGCCTGGCTTGCTCCACCCCCTGCTCTTGAGATTCTCCCGGATGTGGGCTGGATTTTGTCTGCATTTTGGGCTGGAGCTTCTCGTGGTTTGAGGCCTGGCTTGCTCCACCCCCTGCTCTTGAGATTCTCCCCGAAATGGGCTGGATTTGGCTGCATTTTGGGCTGGAGCTTCTCGTGGTTTGGGGGCTGGCTTGCTCCCCCCCCTGCTCTTGAGATTCTACTGGAGGTGGGCTGCATTTTGGCTGCCTTTTGGGCTGGAGCTTCTCGTGGTTTGAGGCCTGGCTTGCTCCACCTCCTGCTCTGGATATTCTCCTGGAGGTGGGCTGCATTTTGGCTGCCTTTTGGGCTGGAGCTTCTCGTGGTTTGAGGCCTGTCTTGCTCCACCCCCTGCTCTTGAGATTCTCCCGGATGTGGGCTGGATTTTGGCTGCCTTTTGGGCTGGAGCTTCTCGTGGTTTGAGGCCTGGCTTGCTCGACCCCCTGCTCTTGAGATTCTCCCGGATGTGGGCTGGATTTTGGCTGCATTTTGGGCTGGAGCTTCTCGTGCTTTGAGGCCTGGCTTGCTCCACCCCCTGCTCTTGAGATTCTCCCGGATGTGGGCTGGCATTTGGTTGCATTTTGGGCTGGAGCTTCTCATGGTTTGAGGCCTGGCTTGCTCCACCCCCTGCTCTTGATATTCTCCCGGATGTGGGCTGCATTTTGGCTGCCTTTTCGGCTTCAGCTTCTCGTGGTTTGAGGCCTGGCTTGCTCCACCCCCTGCTCTTGAGATTCTCCAGGAGGTGGGCTGTATTTTGTCTGCCTTTTGGGCTGGAGCTTCTCGTGGTTTGAGGCCTGGCTTGCTCCAGCCCCTGCTCTTGAGATTCTCCCCGAAGTGGGCTGGATTTGGCTGCATTTTGGGCTGGAGCTTCTCGTGGTTTGGGGGCTGGCTTGCTCCACCCCCTGCTCTTGAGATTCTCCCGGAGTTGGGCTGCATTTTGGCTGCCTTTTGGGCTGGAGCTTCTCGTGGTTTGGGGGCTGGCTTGCTCCACCCCCTGCTCTTGAGATTCTCCTGGAGGTGGGCTGCATTTTGGCTGCCTTTTGGGCTGGAGCTTCTCGTAGTTTGGGGGCTGGCTTGCTCCACCCCCTGCTCTTGAGATTCTCCAGGAGGTGAGCTGCATTTTGGCTGCCTTTTGGGGTCTAGCTTCTCGTGGTTTGAGGCCTGGCTTGCTCCACCTCCTGCTCTTGATATTCTCCTGGATGTGGGCTGCATTTTGGCTGCCTTTTGGGCTGGAGCTTCTCGTGGTTTGAGGCCTGGCTTGCTCCACCCCCTGCTCTTGAGATTCTCCCGGATGTGGGCTGCATTTTGGCTGCCTTTTGGGCTGGAGCTTCTCGTGGTTTGAGGCCTGGCTTGCTCCACCCCCTGCTCTTGAGATTCTCCCGGATGTGGGCTGCATTTTGGCTGCCTTTTGGGGTCTAGCTTCTCGTGGTTTGAGGCCTGGCTTGCTCCACCCCCTGCTCTTGAGATTCTCCCGGATGTGGGCTGCATTTTGGCTGCCTTTTGGGCTGGAGCTTCTCGTGGTTTGGGGGCTGGCTTGCTCCACCCCCTGCTCTTGAGATTCTCCGGGAGGTGGGCTGCATTTTGGCTGCATTTTGGGCTGGAGCTTCTCGTGGTTTGAGGCCTGGCTTGCTCCACCTCCTGCTCTGGATATTCTCCTGGAGGTGGGCTGCATTTTGGCTGCCTTTTGGGCTGGAGCTTCTCGTGGTTTGAGGCCTGGCTTGCTCCACCCCCTGCTCTTGAGATTCTCCCGGATGTGGGCTGCATTTTGGCTGCCTTTTGGGCTGGAGCTTCTCGTGGTTTGAGGCCTGGCTTGCTCCACCCCCTGCTCTTGAGATTCTCCCGGATGTGGGCTGCATTTTGGCTGCCTTTTGGGCTGGAGCTTCTCGTGGTTTGAGGCCTGGCTTGCTCCACCCCCTGCTCTTGATATTCTCCTGGATGTGGGCTGGATTTGGCTGCATTTTGGGCTGGAGCTTCTAGTGGTTTGGGGGCTGGCTTGCTCCACCCCCTGCTCTTGAGATTCTCCAGGAGGTGAGCTGCATTTTGGCTGCCTTTTGGGGTCTAGCTTCTCGTGGTTTGAGGCCTGGCTTGCTATAACCCCTGCTCTTGAGATTCTCCCGGAGGTGGGCTGCATTTTGGCTGCCTTTTGGGCTGGAGCTTCTCGTGGTTTGGGGCCTGGCTTGCTCCACCCCGTGCTCCTGAAATTCTCCCGGATGTGGGCTGCATTTTGGCTGCCTTTTGGGCAGGAGCTTCTCGTGGTTTGAGGCCTGGCTTGCTCCACCTCCTGCTCTTGATATTCTCCTGGATGTGGGCTGCATTTTGGCTTTCTTTTGGGCTGGAGCTTCTCGTGGTTTGAGGCCTGGCTTGCTCCACCTCCTGCTCTTGATATTCTCCCGGATGTGGGCTGCATTTTGGCTGCCTTTTGGGGTCTAGCTTCTCGTGGTTTGAGGCCTGGCTTGCTCCACCCCCTGCTCTTGAGATTCTCCCGGATGTGGGCTGGATTTTGGCTGCATTTTGGGCTGGAGCTTCTCGTGCTTTGAGGCCTGGCTTGCTCCACCCCCTGCTCTTGAGATTCTCCCGGATGTGGGCTGGCATTTGGTTGCCTTTTGGGCTGGAGCTTCTCATGGTTTGAGGCCTGGCTTGCTCCACCCCCTGCTCTTGATATTCTCCCGGATGTGGGCTGCATTTTGGCTGCATTTTGGGCTGGAGCTTCTCGTGGTTTGAGGCCTGGCTTGCTCCACCCCCTGCTCTTGAGATTCTCCCGGATGTGGGCTGCATTTTGGCTGCCTTTTGGGCTGGAGCTTCTCGTGGTTTGAGGCCTGGCTTGCTCCAGCCCCTGCTCTTGATATTCTCCCCGAAGTGGGCTGGATTTGGCTGCATTTTGGGCTGGAGCTTCTCGTGGTTTCGGGGCTGGCTTGCTCCACCCCCTGCTCTTGAGATTCTCCCGGAGTTGGGCTGGATTTTGGCTGCCTTTTGGGCTGGAGCTTCTCGTGGTTTGGGGGCTGGCTTGCTCCACCCCCTGCTCTTGAGATTCTCCTGGAGGTGGGCTGCATTTTGGCTGCCTTTTGGGCTGGAGCTTCTCGTAGTTTGGGGGCTGGCTTGCTCCACCCCCTGCTCTTGAGATTCTCCAGGAGGTGAGCTGCATTTTGGCTGCCTTTTGGGGTCTAGCTTCTCGTGGTTTGAGGCCTGGCTTGCTCCACCTCCTGCTCTTGATATTCTCCTGGATGTGGGCTGCATTTTGGCTGCCTTTTGGGCTGGAGCTTCTCGTGGTTTGAGGCCTGGCTTGCTCCACCCCCTGCTCTTGAGATTCTCCTGGATGTGGGCTGCATTTTGGCTGCCTTTTGGGCTGGAGCTTCTCGTGGTTTGAGGCCTGGCTTGCTCCACCCCCTGCTCTTGAGATTCTCCCGGATGTGGGCTGCATTTTGGCTGCCTTTTGGGGTCTAGCTTCTCGTGGTTTGAGGCCTGGCTTGCTCCACCCCCTGCTCTTGAGATTCTCCCGGATGTGGGCTGCATTTTGGCTGCCTTTTGGGCTGGAGCTTCTCGTGGTTTGGGGGCTGGCTTGCTCCACCCCCTGCTCTTGAGATTCTCCGGGAGGTGGGCTGCATTTTGGCTGCATTTTGGGCTGGAGCTTCTCGTGGTTTGAGGCCTGGCTTGCTCCACCTCCTGCTCTGGATATTCTCCTGGAGGTGGGCTGCATTTTGGCTGCCTTTTGGGCTGGAGCTTCTCGTGGTTTGGGGGCTGGCTTGCTCCACCCCCTGCTCTTGATATTCTCCAGGAGGTGGGCTGGCATTTTGGCTGCCTTTTGGGCTGGAGCTTCTCGTGGTTTGAGGCCTGGCTTGCTATAACCCCTGCTCTTGAGATTCTCCCGGAGGTGGGCTGCATTTTGGCTGCCTTTTGGGCTGGAGCTTCTCGTGGTTTGGGGCCTGGCTTGCTCCACCCCCTGCTCCTGAAATTCTCCCGGATGTGGGCTGCATTTTGGCTGCATTTTGGGCAGGAGCTTCTCGTGGTTTGAGGCCTGGCTTGCTCCACCTCCTGCTCTTGATTTTCTCCTGGATGTGGGCTGCATTTTGGCTGATTCTTGGGCTGGAGCTTCTCGTGCTTTGGGGCCTGGCTTGCTCCACCCCCTGCTCTTGATATTCTCCCGGATGTGGGCTGGAATTTGGCTGCTTTTTGGGCTGGAGCTTCTCGTGGTTTGGGGCCTGGCTTGCTCCACCCCCTGCTCTTGATATTCTCCTGGATGTGGGCTGCATTTTGGCTGCCTTGTGGGGTCTAGCTTCTTGTGGTTTGAGGCCTGGCTTGCTCCACCCCCTGCTCTTGAGATTCTCCCGGATGTGGGCTGCATTTTGGCTGCCTTTTGGGCTGGAGCTTCTCGTGGTTTGAGGCCTGGCTTGCCCCACCCCCTGCTCTTGAGATTCTCCCTGAATTGGGCTGCATTTTGACTACATTTTGGGCTGGAGCTTCTCGTGGTTTGAGGCCTGGCTTGCTCCACTCCCTGCTCTTGAGATTCTCCTGGATGTGGGCTGCATTTTGGCTTTCTTTTGGGCTGGAGCTTCCCGTGGTTTGAGGCCTGGCTTGCTCCACCTCCTGCTCTTGATATTCTCCCGGATGTGGGCTGCATTTTGGCTGCCTTTTGGGGTCTAGCTTCTCGTGGTTTGAGGCCTGGCTTGCTCCACCCCCTGCTCTTGAGATTCTCCCGGATGTGGGCTGGATTTTGGCTGCATTTTGGGCTGGAGCTTCTCGTGCTTTGAGGCCTGGCTTGCTCCACCCCCTGCTCTTGAGATTCTCCCGGATGTGGGCTGGCATTTGGTTGCCTTTTGGGCTGGAGCTTCTCATGGTTTGAGGCCTGGCTTGCTCCACCCCCTGCTCTTGATATTCTCCCGGATGTGGGCTGCATTTTGGCTGCCTTTTCGGCTTCAGCTTCTCGTGGTTTGAGGCCTGGCTTGCTCCACCCCCTGCTCTTGAGATTCTCCAGGAGGTGGGCTGTATTTTGTCTGCCTTTTGGGCTGGAGCTTCTCGTGGTTTGAGGCCTGGCTTGCTCCAGCCCCTGCTCTTGATATTCTCCCCGAAGTGGGCTGGATTTGGCTGCATTTTGGGCTGGAGCTTCTCGTGGTTTGGGGCCTGGCTTGCTCCACCCCCTGCTCTTGAGATTCTCCCGGAGTTGGGCTGCATTTTGGCTGCCTTTTGGGCTGGAGCTTCTCGTGGTTTGGGGGCTGGCTTGCTCCACCCCCTGCTCTTGAGATTCTCCTGGATGTGGGCTGCATTTTGGCTGCCTTTTGGGCTGGAGCTTCTCGTGGTTTGAGGCCTGGCTTGCTCCACCCCCTGCTCTTGAGATTCTCCTGTATGTGGGCTGCATTTTGGCTGCCTTTTGGGCTGGAGCTTCTCGTGGTTTGAGGCCTGGCTTGCTCCACCCCCTGCTCTTGAGATTCTCCCGGATGTGGGCTGCATTTTGGCTGCCTTTTGGGGTCTAGCTTCTCGTGGTTTGAGGCCTGGCTTGCTCCACCCCCTGCTCTTGAGATTCTCCCGGATGTGGGCTGCATTTTGGCTGCCTTTTGGGCTGGAGCTTCTCGTGGTTTGGGGGCTGGCTTGCTCCACCCCCTGCTCTTGAGATTCTCCGGGAGGTGGGCTGCATTTTGGCTGCATTTTGGGCTGGAGCTTCTCGTGGTTTGAGGCCTGGCTTGCTCCACCTCCTGCTCTGGATATTCTCCTGGAGGTGGGCTGCATTTTGGCTGCCTTTTGGGCTGGAGCTTCTCGTGGTTTGAGGCCTGGCTTGCTCCACCCCCTGCTCTTGAGATTCTCCCGGATGTGGGCTGCATTTTGGCTGCCTTTTGGGCTGGAGCTTCTCGTGGTTTGAGGCCTGGCTTGCTCCACCCCCTGCTCTTGAGATTCTCCCGGATGTGGGCTGCATTTTGGCTGCCTTTTGGGCTGGAGCTTCTCGTGGTTTGAGGCCTGGCTTGCTCCACCCCCTGCTCTTGATATTCTCCCCGAAGTGGGCTGGATTTGGCTGCATTTTGGGCTGGAGCTTCTAGTGGTTTGGGGGCTGGCTTGCTCCACCCCCTGCTCTTGAGATTCTCCAGGAGGTGAGCTGCATTTTGGCTGCCTTTTCGGGTCTAGCTTCTCGTGGTTTGAGGCCTGGCTTGCTATAACCCCTGCTCTTGAGATTCTCCCGGAGGTGGGCTGCATTTTGGCTGCCTTTTGGGCTGGAGCTTCTCGTGGTTTGGGGCCTGGCTTGCTCCACCCCCTGCTCCTGAAATTCTCCCGGATGTGGGCTGCATTTTGGCTTCATTTTGGGCAGGAGCTTCTCGTGGTTTGAGGCCTGGCTTGCTCCACCTCCTGCTCTTGATTTTCTCCTGGATGTGGGCTGCATTTTGGCTGCCTTTTGGGCTGGAGCTTCTCGTGGTTTGGGGCCTGGCTTGCTCCAACCCCTGCTCTTGAGATTCTCCCGGATGTGGGCTGGATTTTGTCTGCATTTTGGGCTGGAGCTTCTTGTGGTTTGAGGCCTGGCTTGCTACACCTCCTGCTCTTGATATTCTCCCCGAAGTGGGCTGGATTTGGCTGCATTTTGGGCTGGAGCTTCTCGTGGTTTGGGGGCTGGCTTGCTCCACCCCCTGCTCTTGAGATTCTCCTGGAGGTGGGCTGCATTTTGGCTGACTTTTGGGCTGGAGCTTCTCGTGGTTTGAGGCCTGGCTTGCTCCACCCCCTGCTCTTGAGATTCTCCTGGATGTGGGCTGCATTTTGGCTGCCTTTTGGGCTGGAGCTTCTCGTGCTTTGGGGCCTGGCTTGCTCCACACCCTGCTCTTGATCTTCTCCCGTATGTGGGCTGGAATTTGGCTGCTTTTTGGGCTGGAGCTTCTCGTGGTTTGGGGCCTGGCTTGCTCCACCCCCTGCTCTTGAGATTCTCCCGGATGTGGGCTGCATTTTGGCTGCCTTTTGGGTTCTAGCTTCTCGTGGTTTGAGGCCTGGCTTGCTCCACCCCCTGCTCTTGAGATTCTCCCGGAGGTGGGCTGGATTTTGGCTGCCTTTTGGGCTCGAGCTTCTCGTGTTTTGAGGCCTGGCTTGCTGAACCCCCTGCTCTTGAGATTCTCCCGGAGGTGGGCTGGATTTTGGCTGCCTTTTGGGCTGGAGATTGTCGTGGTTTGGGGGCTGGCTTGTTCCACCCCCTGCTCTTGAGATTCTCCAGGAGGTGGGCTGCATTTTGGCTGCATTTTGGGCTGGAGCTTCTCGTGGTTTGAGGCCTGGCTTGCTCCACCCCCTGCTCTTGAGATTCTCCCGGATGTGGGCTGCATTTTGGCTGCCTTTTGGGGTCTAGCTTCTCATGGTTTGAGGCCTGGCTTGCTCCACTCCCTGCTCTTGAGATTCTCCCGGATGTTGGCTGGCTTTTGGATGCCTTTTGGGCTGGAGCTTCTCTGGTTTGAGGCCTGGCTTGCTCCACCCCCTGCTCTTGAGATTCTCCCGGAGGTGGTCTGGATTTTGGCTGCATTTTGGGCTGGAGCTTCTCGTGGTTTGGGGCCTGGCTTGCTCCATCCCCTGCTCTTGAGATTCTCCCGGAGGTGGGCTGGATTTTGGCTGCCTTTTGGGCTGGAGCTTCTCGTGGTTTGAGGCCTGGCTTGCCCCACCCCCTGCTCTTGAGATTCTCCCCGAAGTGGGCTGCATTTTGACTACGTTTTCGGCTTCAGCTTTTTCGGGTTTGAGGCCTGGCTTGCTCCACCCCCTGCTCTTGAGATTCTCCAGGAGGTGGGCTGGCATTTGGCTGCCTTTTGGGGTCTAGCTTCTCGTGGTTTGAGGCCTGGCTTGCTCCAGCCCCTGCTCTTGATATTCTCCCCGAAGTGGGCTGGATTTGGCTGCATTTTGGGCTGGAGCTTCTCGTGGTTTGGGGCCTGGCTTGCTCCACCCCCTGCTCTTGAGATTCTCCCGGAGTTGGGCTGCATTTTGGCTGCCTTTTGGGCTGGAGCTTCTCGTGGTTTGGGGGCTGGCTTGCTCCACCCCCTGCTCTTGAGATTCTCCTGGATGTGGGCTGCATTTTGGCTGCCTTTTGGGCTGGAGCTTCTCGTGGTTTGAGGCCTGGCTTGCTGCACCCCCTGCTCTTGAGATTCTCCTGTATGTGGGCTGCATTTTGGCTGCCTTTTGGGCTGGAGCTTCTCGTGGTTTGAGGCCTGGCTTGCTCCACCCCCTGCTCTTGAGATTCTCCCGGATGTGGGCTGCATTTTGGCTGCCTTTTGGGGTCTAGCTTCTCGTGGTTTGAGGCCTGGCTTGCTCCACCCCCTGCTCTTGAGATTCTCCCGGATGTGGGCTGCATTTTGGCTGCCTTTTGGGCTGGAGCTTCTCGTGGTTTGGGGGCTGGCTTGCTCCACCCCCTGCTCTTGAGATTCTCCGGGAGGTGGGCTGCATTTTGGCTGCATTTTGGGCTGGAGCTTCTCGTGGTTTGAGGCCTGGCTTGCTCCACCTCCTGCTCTGGATATTCTCCTGGAGGTGGGCTGCATTTTGGCTGCCTTTTGGGCTGGAGCTTCTCGTGGTTTGAGGCCTGGCTTGCTCCACCCCCTGCTCTTGAGATTCTCCCGGATGTGGGCTGCATTTTGGCTGCCTTTTGGGCTGGAGCTTCTCGTGGTTTGAGGCCTGGCTTGCTCCACCCCCTGCTCTTGAGATTCTCCCGGATGTGGGCTGCATTTTGGCTGCCTTTTGGGCTGGAGCTTCTCGTGGTTTGAGGCCTGGCTTGCTCCACCCCCTGCTCTTGATATTCTCCCCGAAGTGGGCTGGATTTGGCTGCATTTTGGGCTGGAGCTTCTAGTGGTTTGGGGGCTGGCTTGCTCCACCCCCTGCTCTTGAGATTCTCCAGGAGGTGAGCTGCATTTTGGCTGCCTTTTCGGGTCTAGCTTCTCGTGGTTTGAGGCCTGGCTTGCTATAACCCCTGCTCTTGAGATTCTCCCGGAGGTGGGCTGCATTTTGGCTGCCTTTTGGGCTGGAGCTTCTCGTGGTTTGGGGCCTGGCTTGCTCCACCCCCTGCTCCTGAAATTCTCCCGGATGTGGGCTGCATTTTGGCTTCATTTTGGGCAGGAGCTTCTCGTGGTTTGAGGCCTGGCTTGCTCCACCTCCTGCTCTTGATTTTCTCCTGGATGTGGGCTGCATTTTGGCTGCCTTTTGGGCTGGAGCTTCTCGTGGTTTGGGGCCTGGCTTGCTCCAACCCCTGCTCTTGAGATTCTCCCGGATGTGGGCTGGATTTTGTCTGCATTTTGGGCTGGAGCTTCTTGTGGTTTGAGGCCTGGCTTGCTACACCTCCTGCTCTTGATATTCTCCCCGAAGAGGGCTGGATTTGGCTGCATTTTGGGCTGGAGCTTCTCGTGGTTTGGGGGCTGGCTTGCTCCACCCCCTGCTCTTGAGATTCTCCTGGAGGTGGGCTGCATTTTGGCTGACTTTTGGGCTGGAGCTTCTCGTGGTTTGAGGCCTGGCTTGCTCCACCCCCTGCTCTTGAGATTCTCCCGGATGTGGGCTGCATTTTGGCTGCCTTTTGGGTTCTAGCTTCTCGTGGTTTGAGGCCTGGCTTGCTCCACCCCCTGCTCTTGAGATTCTCCCGGAGGTGGGCTGGATTTTGGCTGCCTTTTGGGCTGGAGCTTCTCGTGTTTTGAGGCCTGGCTTGCTGAACCCCCTGCTCTTGAGATTCTCCCGGAGGTGGGCTGGATTTTGGCTGCCTTTTGGGCTGGAGATTGTCGTGGTTTGGGGGCTGGCTTGTTCCACCCCCTGCTCTTGAGATTCTCCAGGAGGTGGGCTGCATTTTGGCTGCATTTTGGGCTGGAGCTTCTCGTGGTTTGAGGCCTGGCTTGCTCCACCCCCTGCTCTTGAGATTCTCCCGGATGTGGGCTGCATTTTGGCTGCCTTTTGGGGTCTAGCTTCTCATGGTTTGAGGCCTGGCTTGCTCCACTCCCTGCTCTTGAGATTCTCCCGGATGTTGGCTGGCTTTTGGATGCCTTTTGGGCTGGAGCTTCTCTGGTTTGAGGCCTGGCTTGCTCCACCCCCTGCTCTTGAGATTCTCCCGGAGGTGGTCTGGATTTTGGCTGCATTTTGGGCTGGAGCTTCTCGTGGTTTGGGGCCTGGCTTGCTCCATCCCCTGCTCTTGAGATTCTCCCGGAGGTGGGCTGGATTTTGGCTGCCTTTTGGGCTGGAGCTTCTCGTGGTTTGAGGCCTGGCTTGCCCCACCCCCTGCTCTTGAGATTCTCCCCGAAGTGGGCTGCATTTTGACTACGTTTTCGGCTTCAGCTTTTTCGGGTTTGAGGCCTGGCTTGCTCCACCCCCTGCTCTTGAGATTCTCCAGGAGGTGGGCTGGCATTTGGCTGCCTTTTGGGGTCTAGCTTCTCGTGGTTTGAGGCCTGGCTTGCTCCACCCCCTGCTCTTGAGATTCTCCCCTAAGTGGGCTGCATTTTGGCTGCATTTTGGGCTGGAGCTTCTCGTGGTTTGAGGCCTGGCTTGCTCCACCCCCTGCTCTTGAGATTCTTCCCGACGTGGGCTGGATTTTTGGGTGAGTTTTGGGCTTGAGATTCTCGTGCTTTGGGGCCTGGCTTGCTCCACCCCCTGCTCCTGAAATTTTCCCGGATGTGGGCTGCATTTTGGCTGCATTTTGGGCAGGAGCTTCTCGTGGTTTGAGGCCTGGCTTGCTCCACACCCTGCTCTTGAGATTCTCCCCGAAGTGGGCTGGATTTGGCTGCCTTTTGGGCTGGAGCTTCTCGTGGTTTGGGGGCTGGCTTGCTCCACCCCCTGCTCTTGAGATTCTCCTGGAGGTGGGCTGCATTTTGGCTGCCTTTTGGGCTGGAGCTTCTCGTAGTTTGGGGGCTGGCTTGCTCCACCCCCTGCTCTTGAGATTCTCCAGGAGGTGAGCTGCATTTTGGCTGCCTTTTGGGGTCTAGCTTCTCGTGGTTTGAGGCCTGGCTTGCTATAACCCCTGCTCTTGAGATTCTCCCGGAGGTGGGCTGCATTTTGGCTGCATTTTGGGCTGGAGCTTCTCGTGGTTTGGGGCCTGGCTTGCTCTACCCCCTGCTCCTGAAATTCTCCCGGATGTGGGCTGCATTTTGGCTGCCTTTTGGGCAGGAGCTTCTCGTGGTTTGAGGCCTGGCTTGCTCCACCTCCTGCTCTTGATTTTCTCCTGGATGTGGGCTGCATTTTGGCTGCATTTTGGGCTGGATCTTCTCGTGCTTTGGGGCCTGGCTTGCTCCACCCCCTGCTCTTGATATTCTCCCGGATGTGGGCTGGAATTTGGCTGCTTTTTGGGCTGGAGCTTCTCGTGGTTTGAGGCCTGGCTTGCTCCACCCCCTGCTCTTGAGATTCTCCCGGATGTGGGCTGGATTTTGGCTGCCTTTTGGGCTGGAGCTTCTCGTGGTTTGAGGCCTGGCTTGCTCCACCCCCTGCTCTAGAGATTCTCCCAGATGTGGGCTGCATTTTGGCTGCCTTTTGGGCTGGAGCTTCTTGTGGTTTGAGGCCTGGCTTGCTCCACCCCCTGCTCTTGATATTCTCCCCGAAGTGGGCTGGATTTGGCTGCATTTTGGGCTGGAGCTTCTCGTGGTTTGGGGGCTGGCTTGCTCCACCCCCTGCTCTTGAGATTCTCCAGGAGGTGAGCTGCATTTTGGCTGCCTTTTGGGGTCTAGCTTCTCGTGGTTTGAGGCCTGGCTTGCTATAACCCCTCCTCTTGAGATTCTCCCGGAGGTGGGCTGCATTTTGGCTGCCTTTTGGGCTGGAGCTTCTCGTGGTTTGGGGCCTGGCTTGCTCCACCCCCTGCTCCTGAAATTCTCCCGGATGTGGGCTGGATTTTGGCTGCCTTTTGGGCTGGAGCTTCTCGTGGTTTGAGGCCTGGCTTGCTCCACCCCCTGCTCTTGAGATTCTCCTGGATGTGGGCTGCATTTTAGCTGCCTTTTGGGCTGGAGCTTCTCGTGCTTTGGGGCCTGGCTTGCTCCACACCCTGCTCTTGATCTTCTCCCGGATGTGGGCTGGAATTTGGCTGCTTTTTGGGCTGGAGCTTCTCGTGGTTTGGGGCCTGGCTTGCTCCACCCCCTGCTCTTGAGATTCTCCCGGATATGGGCTGCATTTTGGCTGCATTTTGGGCTGTAGCTTCTCGTGGTTTGAGGCCTGGCTTGCTCTACCCCCTGCTCTTGAGATTCTCCTGGATGTGGGCTGGATTTTGGCTGCCTTTTGGGTTGGAGATTGTCGTGGTTTGGGGGCTGGCTTGTTCCACCCCCTGCTCTTGAGTTTCTCCAGGAGGTGGGCTGCATTTTGGCTGCCTTTTGGGCTGGAGCTTGTCGTGGTTTGAGGCCTGGCTTGCTCCACCCCCTGCTCTTGAGATTCTCCCAGATGTGGGCTGCATTTTGGCTGCCTTTTGGGGTCTACCTTCTCATGGTTTGAGGCCTGGCTTGCTCCACCCCCTGCTCTTTAGATTCTCCCGGATGTTGGCTGGCTTTTGGCTGCCTTTTGGGCTGGAGCTTCTCTGGTTTGAGGCCTGGCTTGCTCCACCCCCTGCTCTTGAGATTCTCCCGGAGGTGGGCTGGATTTTGGCTGCATTTTGGGCTGGAGCTTCTCGTGGTTTGGGGCCTGGCTTGCTCCACCCCCTGCTCTTGAGATTCTCCCGGAGGTGGGCTGGATTTTGGCTGCCTTTTGGGCTGGAGCTTCTCGTGGTTTTTGGGCTGGCTTTTTCCACCCCCTGCTCTTGAGATTCTCCAGGATGTGGGCTGCATTTTGGCTGCCTTTTGGGCTGGAGCTTCTCGTGGTTTGAGGCCTGGCTTGCTCCACCCCCTGCTCTTGAGATTCTCCCGGATGTGGGCTGCATTTTGGCTGCCTTTTGGGGTCTAGCTTCTCGTGGTTTGAGGCCTGGCTTGCTCCACCCCCTGCTCTTGAGATTCTCCCGGATGTTGGCTGGCTTTTGGCTGCCTTTTGGGCTGGAGCTTCTCGTGGTTTGTGGCCTGGCTTGCTCCACCCCCTGCTCTTGATATTCTCCCGCAGGTGGGCTGGATTTTGTCTGCATTTTGGGCTGGAGCTTCTTGTGGTTTGAGGCCTGGCTTGCTCCACCCCCTGCTCTGGATATTCTCCTGGAGGTGGGCTGCATTTTGGCTGCCTTTTGGGCTGGAGCTTCTCGTGGTTTGAGGCCTGGCTTGCTCCACCCCCTGCTCTTGAGATTCTCCTGGATGTGGGCTGGAGTTTGGCTGCCTATTGGGCTGGAGCTTCTCGTGGTTTGAGGTCTGGCTTGCTCCACCCCCTGCTCTTGAGATTCTCCAGGAGGTGGGCTGGCATTTGGCTGCCTTTTGGGGTCTAGCTTCTCGTGGTTTGAGGCCTGGCTTGCTCCACCCCCTGCTCTTGAAATTCTCCCCTAAGTGGGCTACATTTTGGCTGCATTTTGGGCTGGAGCTTCTCGTGGTTTGAGGCCTGGCTTGCTCCACCCCCTGCTCTTGAGATTCTTCCCGACGTGGGCTGGATTTTTGGGTGAGTTTTGGGCTTGAGATTCTCGTGCTTTGGGGCCTGGCTTGCTCCACCCCCTGCTCCTGAAATTTTCCCGGATGTGGGCTGCATTTTGGCTGCATTTTGGGCAGGAGCTTCTCATGGTTTGAGGCCTGGCTTGCTCCACACCCTGCTCTTGAGATTCTCCCCGAAGTGGGCTGGATTTGGCTGCCTTTTGGGCTGGAGCTTCTCGTGGTTTGGGGGCTGGCTTGCTCCACCCCCTGCTCTTGAGATTCTCCTGGAGGTGGGCTGCATTTTGGCTGCCTTTTGGGCTGGAGCTTCTCGTAGTTTGGGGGCTGGCTTGCTCCACCCCCTGCTCTTGAGATTCTCCAGGAGGTGAGCTGCATTTTGGCTGCCTTTTGGGGTCTAGCTTCTCGTGGTTTGAGGCCTGGCTTGCTATAACCCCTGCTCTTGAGATTCTCCCGGAGGTGGGCTGCATTTTGGCTGCCTTTTGGGCTGGAGCTTCTCGTGGTTTGGGGCCTGGCTTGCTCCACCCCCTGCTCTTGAGATTCTCCCGGATGTGGGCTGCATTTTGGCTGCCTTTTGGGCAGGAGCTTCTCGTGGTTTGAGGCCTGGCTTGCTCCACCTCCTGCTCTTGATTTTCTCCTGGATGTGGGCTGCATTTTGGCTGCCTTTTGGGCTGGAGCTTCTCGTGCTTTGGGGCCTGGCTTGCTCCACCCCCTGCTCTTGATATTCTCCCGGATGTGGGCTGGAATTTGGCTGCTTTTTGGGCTGGAGCTTCTCGTGGTTTGAGGCCTGGCTTGCTCCACCCCCTGCTCTTGAGATTCTCCCGGAGGTGGGCTGCATTTTGGCTGCCTTTTGGGCTGGAGCTTCTCGTGGTTTGGGGCCTGGCTTGCTCCACCCCCTGCTCTTGAGATTCTCCCGGAGGTGGGCTGGATTTTGGCTGCCTTTTGGGCTGGAGCTTCTCGTGGTTTGAGGCCTGGCTTGCTCCACCCCCGCTCTTGAGATTCTCCCGGATGTGGGCTGCATTTTGGCTGCCTTTTGGGGTCTAGCTTCTCGTGGTTTGAGGCCTGGCTTGCTCCACCCCCTGCTCTTGAGATTCTCCCGGATGTTGGCTGGCTTTTGGCTGCCTTTTGGGCTGGAGCTTCTCGTGGTTTGAGGCCTGGCTTGCTCCACCCCCTGCTCTTGAGATTCTCCCGGATGTGGGCTGGATTTTGGCTGCCTTTTGGGCTGGAGCTTTTCGTGGTTTGGGGCCTGGCTTGCTCCACCCCCTGCTCTTGAAATTCTACCGGAGGTGGGCTGGATTTTGGCTGCCTTTTGGGCTGGAGCTTCTCGTGGTTTGGGGGCTGGCTCGTTCCAATCCCTGCTCTTGAGATTCTCCAGGATGTGGGCTGCATTTTGGCTGCCTTTTGGGGTCTAGCTTCTCGTGGTTTGAGGCCTGGCTTGCTCCACCCCCTGCTCTTGAGATTCTCCCGGATGTGGTCTGGAATTTGGCTGCATTTTGGGCTGGAGCTTCTCGTGGTTTGGGGGCTAACTTGTTCCACCCCCTGCTCTTGAGATTCTCCCGGAGGTGGGCTGCATTTTGGCTGCCTTTTGGGCTGGAGCTTCTCGTGGTTTGGGGCCTGGCTTGCTCCACCCCCTGCTCTTGATATTCTCCCGAACGTGGTCTGGAATTTGGCAGCTTTTTGGGCTGGAGCTTCTCGTGGTTTGAGGCCTGGCTTGCTCCACCCCCTGCTCTTGAGATTCTCCCGGATGTGGGCTGCATTTTGGCTGCCTTTAGGGCTGGAGATTCTCGTGGTTTGGGGCCTGGCTTACTCCACCCCCTGCTCTTGATATTCTCCCGGATGTGGTCTGGAATTTGGCAGCTTTTTGGGCTGGAGCTTCTCGTGGTTTGGGGGCTGGCTTGCTCCACCCCCTGCTCTTGATATTCTCCCCGAAGTGGGCTGCATTTTGACTACATTTTGGGCTGGAGCTTCTCGTGGTTTGGGGGCTGGCTTGCTCCACCCCATGCTCTTGAGATTCTCCAGGATATGGGCTGCATTTTGGCTGCCTTTTGGGCTGGAGCTTCTCGTGGTTTGAGTCTTGGCTTGCTCCACCCCCTGCTCCTGAAATTCTCCCGGATGTGGGCTGGATTTTGGCTGCCTTTTGGGGTCTAGCTTCTCGTGGTTTGAGGCCTGGCTTGCTCCACCCCCTGCTCTTGACATTCTCCCAGATGTGGGCTGGATTTTGGCTGCCTTTTTGGCTGGAGCTTCTCGTGGTTTGGGGCCTGGCTTGCTCCACCCCCAGCTCTTGATATTCTCCCAGATGTGGGCTGCATTTTGGCTGCCTTTTGGGCTGAAGCTTCTCGTGGTTTGAGGCCTGGCTTGCTCCACCCCCTGCTCTTGAGATTCTCCCAGATGTGGGCTGGATTTTGGCTGCCTTTTGGGCTGGAGCTTCTCGTGGTTTGAGGCCTGGCTTGCCCCACCCCCTGCTCTTGAGATTCTCCCTGAAGTGGGCTGCATTTTGACTACATTTTGGGCTGGAGCTTCTCGTGGTTTGGGGGCTGGCTTGCTCCACCCCCTGCTCTTGAGATTCTCCCGGATGTGGGCTGCATTTTGGCTGCCATTTGGGCTGGAGCTTCTCGTGGTTTGAGGCCTGGCTTGCTCCACCTCCTGCTCTTGATATTCTCCTGGATGTGGGCTGCATTTTGTCTGCCTTTTGGGGTCTAGCTTCTCGTGCTTTGAGGCCTGGCTTGCTCCACCCCCTGCTCTTGAGATTCTCCTGGATGTGGGCTGCATTTTGGCTGCCTTTTGGGCTGGAGCTTCTCGTGGTTTGAGGCCTGGCTTGCTCCACCCCCTGCTCTTGAGATTCTCCAGGAGGTGGGCTGGCATTTGGCTGCCTTTTGGGGTCTAGCTTCTCGTGGTTTGAGGCCTGGCTTGCTCCACCCCCTGCTCTTGAGATTCTCCTGGATGTGGGCTGCATTTTGGCTGCCTTTTGGGCTGGAGCTTCTCGTGGTTTGAGGCCTGGCTTGCTCCACCCCCTGCTCTTGAGATTCTTCCGGACGTGGGCTGGAATATTTGCGTGAGTTTTGCGCTTGAGATTCTCGTGCTTTGGGGCCTGGTTGCTCCACCCCCTGCTCCTGAAATTCTCCCGGATGTGGGCTGCATTTTGGCTGCATTTTGGGCAGGAGCTTCTCGTGGTTTGAGGCCTGGCTTGCTCCACCCCCTGCTCTTGATTTTCTCCTGGATGTGGGCTGAATTTTGGCTGCCTTTTGGGCTGGAGCTTCTCGTGCTTTGGGGCCTGGCTTGCTCCACCCCCTGCTCTTGAGATTCTCCCGGATGTGATCTGGAATTTGGCAGCTTTTTGGTCTGGAGCTTCTCGTGGTTTGGGGCCTGGCTTGCTCCACCCCCTGCTCTTGAGATTCTCCCGGATGTGGGCTGGATTTTGGCTGCCTTTTGGGCTGGAGCTTCTCGTGGTTTGGGGCCTGGCTTGCTCCACCCCCTGCTCTTGAGATTCTCCCGGAGGTGGGCTGGATTTTGGCTGCCTTTTGGGCTGGAGCTTCTCGTGGTTTGGGGGCTGGCTTGCTCCACCCTCTGCTCTTGAGATTCTCCTGGATGTGGGCTGCATTTTGGCTGCCATTTGGGCTGGAGCTTCTCGTGCTTTGGGGCCTGGCTTTCTCCACCTCCTGCTCTTGATATTCTCCTGGATGTGGGCTGCATTTTGGCTGCCTTTTGGGCTGGAGCTTCTCGTGGTTTGAGGCCTGGCTTGCTCCATCCCCTGCTCTTGAGATTCTCCCGGAGGTGGGCTGCATTTTGTCTGCATTTTGGGCTGGAGCTTCTCGTGGTTTGAGGCCTGGCTTGCTCCACCCCCTGCTCTTGAGATTCTCCCGGATGTGGGCTGCATTTTGGCTGCCTTTTGGGCTGGAGCTTCTCGTGGTTTGAGGCCTGGCTTGCTCCACCCCCTGCTCTTGAGATTCTCCCAGATGTGGGCTGGATTTTGGCTGCCTTTTGGGCTGGAGCTTCTCGTGGTTTGAGGTCTGGGTTGCCCCACCCCCTGCTCTTGAGATTCTCCCTGAAGTGGGCTGCATTTTGACTACATTTTGGGCTGGAGCTTCTCGTGGTTTGGGGCCTGGCTTGCTCCACCCCCTGCTCTTGAGATTCTCCCGGATGTGGGCTGCATTTTGGCTGCCATTTGGGCTGGAGCTTCTCATGGTTTGAGGCCTGGCTTGCTCCACCTCCTGCTCTTGATATTCTCCTGGATGTGGGCTGCATTTTGGCTGCCATTTGGGCTGGAGCTTCTCGTGGTTTGGGGGCTGGCTCGTTCCAATCCCTGCTCTTGAGATTCTCCAGGATGTGGGCTGCATTTTGGCTGCCTTTTGGGGTCTAGCTTCTCGTGGTTTGAGGCCTGGCTTGCTCCACCCCCTGCTCTTGAGATTCTCCCGGATGTGGTCTGGAATTTGGCTGCATTTTGGGCTGGAGCTTCTCGTGGTTTGGGGGCTAACTTGTTCCACCCCCTGCTCTTGAGATTCTCCAGGAGGTGGGCTGCATTTTGGCTGCCTTTTGGGCTGGAGCTTCTCGTGGTTTGGGGCCTGGCTTGCTCCACCCCCTGCTCTTGATATTCTCCCGAACGTGGTCTGGAATTTGGCAGCTTTTTGGGCTGGAGCTTCTCGTGGTTTGAGGCCTGGCTTGCTCCACCCCCTGCTCTTGAGATTCTCCCGGATGTGGGCTGCATTTTGGCTGCCTTTAGGGCTGGAGATTCTCGTGGTTTGGGGCCTGGCTTACTCCACCCCCTGCTCTTGATATTCTCCCGGATGTGGTCTGGAATTTGGCAGCTTTTTGGGCTGGAGCTTCTCGTGGTTTGGGGGCTGGCTTGCTCCACCCCCTGCTCTTGATATTCTCCCCGAAGTGGGCTGCATTTTGACTACATTTTGGGCTGGAGCTTCTCGTGGTTTGGGGGCTGGCTTGCTCCACCCCATGCTCTTGAGATTCTCCAGGATATGGGCTGCATTTTGGCTGCCTTTTGGGCTGGAGCTTCTCGTGGTTTGAGTCTTGGCTTGCTCCACCCCCTGCTCCTGAAATTCTCCCGGATGTGGGCTGGATTTTGGCTGCCTTTTGGGGTCTAGCTTCTCGTGGTTTGAGGCCTGGCTTGCTCCACCCCCTGCTCTTGACATTCTCCCAGATGTGGGCTGGATTTTGGCTGCCTTTTTGGCTGGAGCTTCTCGTGGTTTGGGGCCTGGCTTGCTCCACCCCCTGCTCTTGATATTCTCCCGGATGTGGGCTGCATTTTGGCTGCCTTTTCGGCTTCAGCTTTTCGGGGTTTGAGGCCTGGCTTGCTCCACCCCCTGCTCTTGAGATTCTCCCGGATGTGGGCTGGATTTTGGCTGCCTTTTCGGCTTCAGCTTTTCGGGGTTTGAGGCCTGGCTTGCTCCACCTCCTGCTCTTGAGATTCTCCCGGAGGTGGGCTGCGTTTTGGCTGCCTTTTGGGCTGGAGCTTCTCGTGGTTTGAGGCCTGGCTTGCTCCACCCCCTGCTCCTGAATTTCTCCCGGATGTGGGCTGGATTTTGGCTGCTTTTTGGGCTGGAGCTTCTCGTGGTTTGAGGCCTGGATTGCCCCAGCCCCTGCTCTTGAGATTCTCCCGCATGTGGCCTGCATTTTGTCTACATTTTGGGCTGGAGCTTCTCGTGGTTTGGGGGCTGGCTTGCTCCACCCCCTGCTCTTGAGATTCTCCTGGAGGTGGGCTGCATTTTGTCTGCCTTTTGGGCTGGAGCTTCTCGTGGTTTGAGGCCTGCCTTGCTCCACCCCCTGCTCTTGAGATTCTCCCGGATGTGGGTTGGATTTTGGCTGCCTTTTGGGCTGGAGCTTCTCGTGGTTTGAGGCCTGGCTTGCTCCACCCCCTGCTCTTGAGATTCTCCCAGATGTGGGCTGGATTTTGGCTGCCTTTTGGGCTGGAGCTTCTCGTGGTTTGAGGCCTGGCTTGCCCCACCCCCTGCTCCTGAGATTCTCCCTGAAGTGGGCTGCATTTTGACTACATTTTGGGCTGGAGCTTCTCATGGTTTGGGGGCTGGCTTGCTCCACCCCCTGCTCTTGAGATTCTCCTGGAGGTGGGCTGCATTTTGGCTGCCTTTTGGGCTGGAGCTTCTCGTGGTTTGAGGCCTGGCTTGCTCCACCCCCTGCTCTTGAGATTCTCCCGGATGTGGGCTGCATGTTGTCTGCTTTTTGGGCTGGAGCTTCTCGTGTTTTGAGGCCTGGCTTGCTCCACCCCCTGCTCTTGAGATTCTCCCAGATGTGGGCTGGATTTTGGCTGCATTTTGGGCTGGAGCTTCTCGTGGTTTGAGGCCTGGCTTGCCCCACCCCCTGCTCCTGAGATTCTCCCTGAAGTGGGCTGCATTTTGACTACATTTTGGGCTGGAGCTTCTCATGGTTTGGGGGCCTGGCTTGCTCCACCCCCTGCTCTTGAGATTCTCCTGGAGGTGGGCTGCATTTTGGCTGCCTTTTGGGCTGGAGCTTCTCGAGGTTTGAGGCCTGGCTTGCTCCACCCCCTGCTCGTGAGATTCTCCTGGATGTGGGCTGGCTTTTGGCTGCATTTTGGGCTGGAGCTTCTCGTGGTTTGGGGGCTGGCTTGTTCCAACCCCTGCTCTTGAGATTCTCCAGGAGGTGGCCTGCATTTTGGCTGCCTTTTGGGGTCTAGCTTCTCGTTTTTTGAGGCCTGTCTTTCTCCACCCCCTGCTCTTGAGATTCTCCCGGATGTGGGCTGCATTTTGGCTGCATTTTGGGCTGGAGCTTCTCGTGGTTTGAGGCCTGGCTTGCTCCACCTCCTGCTCTTGATATTCTCCTGGATATGGGCTGGATTTTGTCTGCCTTTTGGGCTGGAGCTTCTCGTGGTTTGGGGGCTGGCTTTTTCCAACCCCTGCTCTTGAGATTCTCCAGGAGGTGGCCTGCATTTTGGCTGCCTTTTGGGGTCTAGCTTCTCGTGGTTTGAGGCCTGGCTTGCCCCACCCCCTGCTCTTGAGATTCTCCCCGAAGTGGGCTGCATTTTGACTACATTTTGGTCTGGAGCTTCTCGTGGTTTGGGGGCTGGCTTGCTCCACCTCATGCTCTTGAGATTCTCCTGGATGTGGGCTGCATTTTGGCTGCCTTTTGGGCTGGAGCTTCTCGTGGTTTGAGGCCTGGCTTGCTCCACCACCAGCTCTTGATATTCTCCCGGATGTGGGCTGCATTTTGGCTGCCTTTTGGGCTGGAGCTTCTCGTGGTTTGGGGGCTGGCTTTCTCCACCCCCTGCTCTTGAGATTCTCCCGGATGTGGGCTGCATTTTGGCTGCCTTTTGGGCTGGAGCTTCTCGTGGTTTGAGGCCTGGCTTGCTCCACCCCCTGCTCTTGAGATTCTCCGCGAAGTGGGCTGGATTTTGGCTGCCTTTAAGGCTGGAGCTTCTCGTGGTTTGAGGCCTGGCTTGCTCCACCCCCTGCTCTTGAGATTCTCCCGGATGTGGGCTGCATTTTGGCTGCCTTTTGGGCTGGAGCTTCTCGTGGTTTGAGGCCTGGCTTGCTCCACCCCCTGCTCTTGAGATTCTCCCGGATGTGGGCTGCATTTTGGCTGCCTTTTAGGCTGGAGCTTCTCGTAGTTTGAGGCCTGGCTTGCTCCACCCCCTGCTCTTGAGATTCTCCCGGATGTGGGCTGCATTTTGGCTGCCTTTTGGGCTGCAGCTTCTCGTGGTTTGAGGCCTGGCTTGCTCCACCCCCTGCTCTTGAGATTCTCCTGGATGTGGGCTGCATATTGGCTGATTCTTGGGCTGGAGCTTCTCGTGGTTTGAGGCCTGGCTTGCTCCACCCCCTGCTCTTGAGATTCTCCCGGATGTGGGCTGCATTTTGGCTGTCTTTTGGGCTGGAGCTTCTCGTGGTTTGAGGCCTGGCTTGCTCCACCCCTGCTCTTGAGATTCTCCTGGATATGGGCTGGATTTTGGCTGCATTTTGGGCTGGAGCTTCTCGTGGTTTGAGGCCTGGCTTGCTCCACCCCCTGCTCTTGAGATTCTCCCGGATGTTGGCTGGCTTTTGGCTGCCTTTTGGGCTGGAGCTTCTCGTGGTTTGAGGCCTGGCTTGCTCCACCCCCTGCTCTTGAGATTCTCCCGGATGTTGGCTGGCTTTTGTCTGCATTTTGGGCTGGAGCTTCTCGTGGTTTGAGGCCTGGCTTGCTCCACCCCCTGCTCTTGATATTCTCCCCGAAGTGGGCTGGATTTTGGCTGCATTTTGGGCTGGAGCTTCTTGTGGTTTGAGGCCTGGCTTGCTCCACCCCCTGCTCTTGAGATTCTCCTGGATGTGGGCTGCATTTTGGCTGCCTTTTGGGGTCTAGCTTCTCGTGGTTTGAGGCCTGGCTTGCTCCACCCCCTGCTCTTGAGATTCTCCCGGATGTGGGCTGCATTTTGGTTGCATTTTGGGCTGGAGCTTCTCGTGGTTTGAGGCCTGGCTTGCTCCACCCCCTGCTCTTGAGATTCTCCCGGATGTGGGCTGCATTTTGGCTGCCTTTTGGGCTGGAGCTTCTCGTGGTTTGGGGGCTGGCTTTCTCCACCCCCTGCTCTTGAGATTCTCCCGGATGTGGGCTGCATTTTGGCTGCATTTTGGGCTGGAGCTTCTCGTGGTTTGAGGCCTGGCTTGCTCCACCCCCTGCTCTTGAGATTCTCCGCGAAGTGGGCTGGATTTTGGCTGCCTTTAAGGCTGGAGCTTCTCGTGGTTTGAGGCCTGGCTTGCTCCACCCCCTGCTCTTGAGATTCTCCCGGATGTGGGCTGCATTTTGGCTGCCTTTTGGGCTGGAGCTTCTCGTGGTTTGAGGCCTGGCTTGCTCCACCCCCTGCTCTTGATATTCTCCCGGATGTGGGCTGCATTTTGGCTGCCTTTTAGGCTGGAGCTTCTCGTAGTTTGAGGCCTGGCTTGCTCCACCCCCTGCTCTTGAGATTCTCCCGGATGTGGGCTGCATTTTGGCTGCCTTTTGGGCTGCAGCTTCTCGTGGTTTGAGGCCTGGCTTGCTCCACCCCCTGCTCTTGAGATTCTCCTGGATGTGGGCTGCATATTGGCTGATTCTTGGGCTGGAGCTTCTCGTGGTTTGAGGCCTGGCTTGCTCCACCCCCTGCTCTTGAGATTCTCCCGGATGTGGGCTGCATTTTGGCTGTCTTTTGGGCTGGAGCTTCTCGTGGTTTGAGGCTTGGCTTGCTCCACCCCTGCTCTTGAGATTCTCCTGGATGTGGGCTGGATTTTGGCTGCATTTTGGGCTGGAGCTTCTCGTGGTTTGAGGCCTGGCTTGCTCCACCCCCTGCTCTTGAGATTCTCCCGGATGTTGGCTGGCTTTTGGCTGCCTTTTGGGCTGGAGCTTCTCGTGGTTTGAGGCCTGGCTTGCTCCACCCCCTGCTCTTGAGATTCTCCCGGATGTTGGCTGGCTTTTGTCTGCATTTTGGGCTGGAGCTTCTCGTGGTTTGAGGCCTGGCTTGCTCCACCCCCTGCTCTTGATATTCTCCCCGAAGTGGGCTGGATTTTGGCTGCATTTTGGGCTGGAGCTTCTTGTGGTTTGAGGCCTGGCTTGCTCCACCCCCTGCTCTTGAGATTCTCCTGGATGTGGGCTGCATTTTGGCTGCGTTTTGGGGTCTAGCTTCTCGTGGTTTGAGGCCTGGCTTGCTCCACCCCCTGCTCTTGAGATTCTCCCGGATGTGGGCTGCATTTTGGTTGCATTTTGGGCTGGAGCTTCTCGTGGTTTGAGGCCTGGCTTGCTACACCCCCTGCTCTTGAGATTCTCCCGGATGTGGGCTGCATTTTGGCTGCCTTTTGGGCTGGAGCTTCTCGTGGTTTGAGGCTTGGCTTGCCCCACCCCCTGCTCTTGAGATTCTCCCCGAAGTGGGCTGCATTTTCACTACATTTTGGGCTGGAGCTTCTCGTGGTTTGAGGCCTGGCTTGCTACACCCCCTGCTCTTGAGATTCTCCCGGATGTGGGCTGCATTTTGGCTGCATTTTGGGCTGGAGCTTCTCGTGGTTTGAGGCCTGGCTTGCCCCACCCCCTGCTCTTGAGATTCTCCCGGATGTGGGCTGGATTTTGGCTGCCTTTTGGGCTGGAGCTTCTCGTGGTTTGAGGCCTGCCTTGCCCCACCCCCTGCTCTTGAGATTCTCCCCGAAGTGGGCTGCATTTTGACTACATTTTGGGCTGGAGCTTCTCGTGGTTTGGGGGCTGGCTTGCTCCACCTCATGCTCTTGAGATTCTCCTGGATGTGGGCTGCATTTTGGCTGCCATTTGGGCTGGAGCTTCTCGTGGTTTGAGGCCTGGCTTGCTCCACCTCCTGCTCTTGATATTCTCCTGGATGTGGGCTGCATTTTGTCTGCCTTTTGGGCTGGAGCTTCTCGTGGTTTGAGGCCTGGCTTGCTCCACCCCCTGCTCTTGAGATTCTCCCCGAAGTGGGCTGGATTTTGGCTGCATTTTGGACTGGAGCTTCTCGTGGTTTGGGGGCTGGCTTGCTCCACCTCCTGCTCTTGAGATTCTCCTGGATATGGGCTGCATTTTGGCTGCCTTTTGGGCTGGAGCTTCTCGTGGTTTGAGGCCTGGCTTGCTCCACCCCCTGCTCTTGAGATTCTCCCGGATGTGGGCTGCATTTTGGCTGCATTTTGTTCTGGAGCTTCTCGTGGTTTGGGGGCTGGCTTGTACCACCCCCTGCTTTTGAGATTCTCCAGGAGGTGGGCTGCATTTTGGCTGCATTTGGGGTCTAGCTTCTCGTGGTTTGAGGCCTGGCTTGCTCCACCCCCTGCTCTTGAGATTCTCCCGGAGGTGGGCTGCATTTTGGCTGCCTTTTGGGCTGGAGCTTCTCGTGGTTTGAGGCCTGGCTTGCTCCACCCCCTGCTCTTGAGATTCTCCCGGATGTGGGCTGCATTTTGGCTGCCTTTTGGGCTGGAGCTTCTTGTGGTTTGAGGCCTGGCTTGCTCCACCCCCTGCTCTTGATATTCTCCCCGAAGTGGGCTGGATTTTGGCTGCCTTTTGGGCTGGAGCTTCTCGTGGTTTGAGGCCTGGCTTGCTCCACCCCCTGCTCTTGATATTCTCCCCGAAGTGGGCTGGATTTTGGCTGCCTTTTGGGCTGGAGCTTCTCGTGGTTTGAGGCCTGGCTTGCTCCACCCCCTGCTCTTGAGATTCTCCCGGATGTGGACTGCATTTTGGCTGCCTTTTGGGCTGGAGCTTCTCATGGTTTGAGGCCTGGCTTGCTCCACCCCCTGCTCTTGAGATTCTCCCGGATGTGGGCTGCATTTTGGCTGCATTTTGGGCTGGAGCTTCTCGTGGTTTGAGGCCTGGCTTGCTCCACCCCCTGCTCTTGAGATTCTCCTGGATGTGGGCTGCATACTGGCTGATTCTTGGGCTGGAGCTTCTCGCGGTTTGAGGCCTGGCTTGCTCCACCCCCTGCTCTTGAGTTTCTCCTGGATGTGGGCTGGATTTTGGCTGTCTTTTGGGCTGGAGCTTCTCGTGGTTTGAGGCCTGGCTTGCTCCACCCCCTGCTCTTGAGATTCTCCCGGATGTGGGCTGCATTTTGGCTGCCTTTTGGGCTGGAGCTTCTCGTGGTTTGAGGCCTGGCTTGCTCCGCCCCCTGCTCTTGAAATTCTCCCGGATGTGGGCTGCATTTTGGCTGCATTTTGGGCTGGAGTTTCTCGTGGTTTGAGGCCTGGCTTGCTCCGCCCCCTGCTCTTGAAATTCTCCCGGATGTGGGCTGCATTTTGGCTGCATTTTGGGCTGGAGTTTCTCGTGGTTTGAGGCCTGGCTTGCTCCACCCCCTGCTCTTGATATTCTCCCGGATGTGGGCTGCATTTTGGCTGCCTTTTGGGCTGGAGCTTCTCGTGGTTTGAGGCCTGCCTTGCTCCAGCCCCTGCTCTTGATATTCTCCCGGATGTGGGCTGCATTTTGGCTGCCTTTTGGGGTGGAGCTTCTCGAGATTTGAGGCCTGGCTTGCTCCACCCCCTGCTCTTGAGACTCTCCCGGATGTGGGCTGGATTTTGGCTGCTTTTTGGGCTGGAGCTTCTCGTGGTTTGAGGCCTGGCTTGCTCCACCTCCTGCTCTTGAGATTCTCCCAGATGTGGGCTGCATTTTGGCTGATTCTTGGGCTGGAGCTTCTCGTGGTTTGAGGCCTGGCTTGCTCTACCCCCTGCTCTTGAGATTCTCCCGGAGGTGGGCTGCATTTTGGCTGCCTTTTGGGCTGGAGCTTCTCGTGGTTTGAGGCCTGGCTTGCTCCACCCCCTGCTCTTGAGATTCTCCCAGATGTGGGCTGCATTTTGGCTGCCTTTTGGGGTCTAGCTTCTCGTGGTTTGAGGCCTGGCTTACCCCACCCCCTGCTCTTGAGATTCTCCCGGATGTGGGCTGCATTTTGGCTGCCTTTTGGGCTGGAGCTTCTCGTGGTTTGAGGCTTGGCTTGCCCCACCCCCTGCTCTTGAGATTCTCCCCGAAGTGGGCTGCATTTTCACTACATTTTGGGCTGGAGCTTCTCGTGGTTTGAGGCCTGGCTTGCTACACCCCCTGCTCTTGAGATTCTCCCGGATGTGGGCTGCATTTTGGCTGCATTTTGGGCTGGAGCTTCTCGTGGTTTGAGGCCTGGCTTGCTCCACCTCATGCTCTTGAGATTCTCCTGGACGTGGGCTGCATTTTGGCTGCCATTTGGGCTGGAGCTTCTCGTGGTTTGAGGCCTGGCTTGCTCCACCTCCTGCTCTTGATATTCTCCTGGATGTGGGCTGCATTTTGTCTGCCTTTTGGGCTGGAGCTTCTCGTGGTTTGAGGCCTGGCTTGCTCCACCCCCTGCTCTTGAGATTCTCCCGGATGTGGGCTGGATTTTGGCTGCGTTTTGGGATGGAGCTTCTCGTGCTTTGAGGCCTGGCTTGCTCCACCCCCTGCTCTTGATATTCTCCTGGATGTGGGCTGGCTTTTGGCTGCATTTTGTTCTGGAGCTTCTCGTGGTTTGGGGGCTGGCTTGTACCACCCCCTGCTCTTGAGATTCTCCAGGAGGTGGGCTGCATTTTGGCTGCCTTTTGGGGTCTAGCTTCTCGTGGTTTGAGGCCTGGCTTGCTCCACCCCCTGCTCTTGAGATTCTCCCGGATGTTGGCTGGCTTTTGGCTGCCTTTTGGGCTGGAGCTTCTCGTGCTTTGGGGCCTGGCTTGCTCCTCCCCCTGCTCTTGATATTCTCCCGGATGTGGTCTGGAATTTGGCTGCTTTTTGGGCTGGAGCTTCTCGTGGTTTGGGGCCTGGCTTTCTCCACCCCCTGCTCTTGAGATTCTCCTGGATGTGGGCTGCATTTTGGCTGCCTTTTGGGCTGGAGCTTCTCGTGGTTTGAGGCCTGGCTTGCTCCACCCCCTGCTCTTGAGATTCTCCCGGATGTGGGCTGCATTTTGGCTGCCTTTTGGGCTGGAGCTTCTCGTGGTTTGGGGCCTGGCTTGCTCCACCCCCTGCTCTTGAGATTCTCCCGGAGGTGGGCTGCATTTTGGCTGCATTTTGGGCTGGAGCTTCTCGTGGTTTGAGGCCTGGCTTGCTCCACCCCCTGCTCTTGATATTCTCCCAGATGTGGGCTGCATTTTGGCTGCCTTTAAGGCTGGAGCTTCTCGTGGTTTGAGGCCTGGCTTGCTCCACCCCCTGCTCTTGAGATTCTCCCGGATGTGGGCTGCATTTTGGCTGCCTTTTGGGCTGGAGCTTCTCGTGGTTTGAGGCCTGGCTTGCTCCACCCCCTGCTCTTGAGATTCTCCCGGATGTGGGCTGCATTTTGGCTGCCTTTTGGGCTGGAGCTTCTCGTGGTTTGGGGCCTGGCTTGCTCCACCCCCTGCTCTTGAGATTCTCCCGGAGGTGGGCTGCATTTTGGCTGCATTTTGGGCTGGAGCTTCTCGTGGTTTGAGGCCTGGCTTGCTCCACCCCCTGCTCTTGATATTCTCCCGGATGTGGGCTGCATTTTGGCTGCCTTTTGGGCTGGAGCTTCTCGTGGTTTGAGGCCTGGCTTGCTCCACCCCCTGCTCTTGAGATTCTCCCGGATGTGGGCTGCATTTTGGCTGCCTTTTGGGCTGGAGCTTCTCGTGGTTTGAGGCCTGGCTTGCTCCACCCCCTGCTCTTGAGATTCTCCCGGATGTGGGCTGCATTTTGGCTGCATTTTGGGCGGGAGCTTCTCGTGGTTTGGGGGCTGGCTTGTTCCACCCCCTGCTCTTGAGATTCTCCTGGACGTGGGCTGCATTTTGGCTGCCTTTTGGGCTGGAGCTTCTCGTGGTTTGAGGCTTGGCTTGCCCCACCCCCTGCTCTTGAGATTCTCCCCGAAGTGGGCTGCATTTTGGCTGCATTTTGGGCTGGAGCTTCTCGTGGTTTGAGGCCTGGCTTGCTACACCCCCTGCTCTTGAGATTCTCCCGGATGTGGGCTGGATTTTGGCTGCGTTTTGGGATGGAGCTTCTCGTGCTTTGAGGCCTGGCTTGCTCCACCCCCTGCTCTTGATATTCTCCTGGATGTGGGCTGGCTTTTGGCTGCATTTTGTTCTGGAGCTTCTCGTGGTTTGGGGGCTGGCTTGTACCACCCCCTGCTCTTGAGATTCTCCAGGAGGTGGGCTGCATTTTGGCTGCCTTTTGGGGTCTAGCTTCTCGTGGTTTGAGGCCTGGCTTGCTCCACCCCCTGCTCTTGAGATTCTCCCGGATGTTGGCTGGCTTTTGGCTGCCTTTTGGGCTGGAGCTTCTCGTGCTTTGGGGCCTGGCTTGCTCCTCCCCCTGCTCTTGATATTCTCCCGGATGTGGTCTGGAATTTGGCTGCTTTTTGGGCTGGAGCTTCTCGTGGTTTGGGGCCTGGCTTTCTCCACCCCCTGCTCTTGAGATTCTCCTGGATGTGGGCTGCATTTTGGCTGCCTTTTGGGCTGGAGCTTCTCGTGGTTTGAGGCCTGGCTTGCTCCACCCTCTGCTCTTGAGATTCTCCCGGATGTGGGCTGCATTTTGGCTGCCTTTTGGGCAGGAGCTTCTCGTGGTTTGGGGCCTGGCTTGCTCCAACCCCTGCTCTTGAGATTCTCCCGGAGGTGGGCTGCATTTTGGCTGCATTTTGGGCTGGAGCTTCTCGTGGTTTGAGGCCTGGCTTGCTCCACCCCCTGCTCTTGATATTCTCCCAGATGTGGGCTGCATTTTGGCTGCCTTTAAGGCTGGAGCTTCTCGTGGTTTGAGGCCTGGCTTGCTCGACCCGCTGCTCTTGAGATTCTCCCGGATGTGGGCTGCATTTTGGCTGCCTTTTGGGCTGGAGCTTCTCGTGGTTTGAGGCCTGGCTTGCTCCACCCCCTGCTCTTGAGATTCTCCCGGATGTGGGCTGCATTTTGGCTGCCTTTTGGGCTGGAGCTTCTCGTGGTTTGGGGCCTGGCTTGCTCCACCCCCTGCTCTTGAGATTCTCCCGGAGGTGGGCTGCATTTTGGCTGCATTTTGGGCTGGAGCTTCTCGTGGTTTGAGGCCTGGCTTGCTCCACCCCCTGCTCTTGATATTCTCCCGGATGTGGGCTGCATTTTGGCTGCCTTTAAGGCTGGAGCTTCTCGTGGTTTGAGGCCTGGCTTGCTCCACCCCCTGCTCTTGAGATTCTCCCGGATGTGGGCTGCATTTTGGCTGCCTTTTGGGCTGGAGCTTCTCGTGGTTTGAGGCCTGGCTTGCTCCACCCCCTGCTCTTGAGATTCTCCCGGATGTGGACTGCATTTTGGCTGCCTTTTGGGCTGGAGCTTCTCGTGGTTTGAGGCCTGGCTTGCTCCACCCCCTGCTCTTGAGATTCTCCCGGATGTGGGCTGCATTTTGGCTGCCTTTTGGGCTGGAGCTTCTCGTGGTTTGAGGCCTGGCTTGCTCCACCCCCTGCTCTTGAGATTCTCCCGGATGTGGGCTGCATTTTGGCTGCCTTTTGGGCTGGAGCTTCTCGTGGTTTGAGGCCTGGCTTGCTCCACCCCCTGCTCTTGAGATTCTCCCGGATGTGGGCTGGATTTTGGCTGCATTTTGGGCGGGAGCTTCTCGTGGTTTGGGGGCTGGCTTGTTCCACCCCCTGCTCTTGAGATTCTCCTGGACGTGGGCTGCATTTTGGCTGCCTTTTGGGCTGGAGCTTCTCGTGGTTTGAGGCTTGGCTTGCCCCACCCCCTGCTCTTGAGATTCTCCCCGAAGTGGGCTGCATTTTGGCTGCATTTTGGGCTGGAGCTTCTCGTGGTTTGAAGCCTGGCTTGCTCCACCTCATGCTCTTGAGATTCTCCTGGACGTGGGCTGCATTTTGGCTGCCATTTGGGCTGGAGCTTCTCGTGGTTTGAGGCCTGGCTTGCTCCACCTCCTGCTCTTGAGATTCTCCTGGATGTGGGCTGCATTTTGTCTGCCTTTTGGGCTGGAGCTTCTCGTGGTTTGAGGCCTGGCTTGATCCACCCCCTGCTCTTGAGATTCTCCCGGATGTGGGCTGCATTTTGGCTGCCTTTTGGGATGGAACTTCTCGTGCTTTGAGGCCTGGCTTGCTCCACACCCTGCTCTTGAGATTCTCCCCGAAGTGGGCTGCATTTTCACTACATTTTGGGCTGGAGCTTCTCGTGGTTTGGGGCCTGGCTTTCTCCACCCCCTGCTCTTGAGATTCTCCTGGATGTGGGCTGCATTTTGGCTGCCTTTTGGGCTGGAGCTTCTCGTGGTTTGAGGCCTGGCTTGCTCCACCCCCTGCTCTTGAGATTCTCCCGGATGTGGGCTGCATTTTGGCTGCCTTTTGGGCTGGAGCTTCTCGTGGTTTGGGGCCTGGCTTGCTCCACCCCCTGCTCTTGAGATTCTCCCGGAGGTGGGCTGCATTTTGGCTGCATTTTGGGCTGGAGCTTCTCGTGGTTTGAGGCCTGGCTTGCTCCACCCCCTGCTCTTGAGATTCTCCCGGATGTGGGCTGCATTTTGGCTGCATTTGAGGCTGGAGCTTCTCGTGGTTTGAGGCCTGGCTTGCTCCACCCCCTGCTCTTGAGATTCTCCCGGATGTGGGCTGCATTTTGGCTGCCTTTTGGGCTGGAGCTTCTCGTGGTTTGAGACCTGGCTTGCTCCACCCCCTGCTCTTGAGATTCTCCCGGATGTGGACTGCATTTTGGCTGCCTTTTGGGCTGGAGCTTCTCGTGGTTTGAGACCTGGCTTGCTCCACCCCCTGCTCTTGAGATTCTCCCGGATGTGGCCTGGAATTTGGCTGCCTTTTGGGCAGGAGCTTCTCGTGGTTTGAGGCCTGGCTTGCTCCACCCCCTGCTCTTGAGATTCTCCTGGATGTGGGCTGCATTTTGGCTGCCTTTTGGGCTGGAGCTTCTCGTGGTTTGAGTCCTGGCTTGCTCCACCCCCTGCTCTTGAGATTCTCCCGGATGTGGGCTGCATTTTGGCTGCATTTTGGGCTGGAGCTTCTCGTGGTTTGAGGCCTGCCTTGCTCCACCCCCTGCTCTTGAGATTCTCGAGGAGGTGGGCTGCATTTTGGCTGCCTTTTGGGGTCTAGCTTCTCGTGGTTTGAGGCCTGGCTTGCTCCACCCCCTGCTCTTGAGATTCTCCCGGATGTTGGCTGGCTTTTGGCTGCCTTTTGGGCTGGAGCTTCTCGTGCTTTGGGGCCTGGCTTGCTCCACCCCCTGCTCTTGATATTCTCCCGGATGTGGGCTGGATTTTGGCTGCCTTTTGGGCTGGAGCTTCTCGTGGTTTGAGGCCTGGCTTGCTCCACCCCCTGCTCTTGAGATTCTCCAGGATGTGGACTGCATTTTGGCTGCCTTTCGGGCTGGAGCTTCTCGTGGTTTAGGGGCTGGCTTGTTCCACCCCCTGCTCTTGAGATTCTCCAGGAGGTGGGCTGCATTTTGGCTGCCTTTTGGGGTCTAGATTCTCGTGGTTTGAGGCCTGGCTTGCTCCACCCCCTGCTCTTGAGATTCTCCCGGATGTGGGCTGGCTTTTGGCTGCTTTTTGGGCTGGAGCTTCTCATGGTTGGAGTCCTGGCTTGCTCCACCCCCTGCTCTTGAGATTCTCCCAGATGTGGGCTGCATTTTGGCTGCATTTTGGGCTGGAGCTTCTCGTGGTTTGAGGCCTGGCTTGCTCCACCCCCTGCTCTTGAGATTCTCCCGGATGTGGGCTGCATTTTGGCTGCCTTTTTGGCTGGAGCTTCTCGTGGTTTGAGGCCTGACTTGCTCCACCCCCTGCTCTTGAGATTCTCCCGGATGTGGGCTGCATTTTGGCTGCCTTTTGGGCTGGAGCTTCTCGTGGTTTGAGGCCTGGCTTGCTCCACCCCCTGCTCTTGAGATTCTCCCGGATGTGGGCTGCATTTTGGCTGCCTTTTGGACTGGAGTTTCTCGTGGTTTGAGGCCTGGCTTGCTCCACCCCCTGCTTTTGATATTCTCCCGGATGTGGGCTGCATTTTGGCTGCCTTTTGGGCTGGAGCTTCTCGTGGTTTGAGGCCTGCCTTGCTCCACCACCTGCTCTTGAGATTCTCCCGGATGTGGGCTGGATTTTGGCTGCCTTTTGGGCTGGAGTTTCTCGTGGTTTGAGGCCTGGCTTGCTCCACCCCCTGCTCTTGAGATTCTCCCGGATGTGGGCTGCATTGTGGCTGATTCTTGGGCTGGAGCTTCTCGTGCTTTGAGGCCTGGCTTGCTCCACCCCCTGCTCTTGATATTCTCCCGGAGGTGGGCTGGATTTTGTCTGCCTTTTGGGCTGGAGCTTCTCGTGGATTGAGGCCTGGCTTGCTCCACCCCCTGCTCTTGATATTGTCCCAGATGTGGGCTGCATTTTCGCTAGTTTTTGGCTGGAACTTCTCGTGGTTTGGGGGCTGGCTTGTTCCACCCCCTGCTCTTGAGATTCTCCTGGACGTGGGCTGCATTTTGGCTGCCTTTTGGGCTGGAGCTTCTCGTGGTTTGAGGCTTGGCTTGCCCCACCCCCTGCTCTTGAGATTCTCCCCGAAGTGGGCTGCATTTTCACTACATTTTGGGCTGGAGCTTCTCGTGGTTTGAGGCCTGGCTTGCTACACCCCCTGCTCTTGATATTCTCCCGGATGTGGGCTGCATTTTGGCTGCATTTTGGGCTGGAGCTTCTCGTGGTTTGAAGCCTGGCTTGCTCCACCTCATGCTCTTGAGATTCTCCTGGACGTGGGCTGCATTTTGGCTGCCATTTGGGCTGGAGCTTCTCGTGGTTTGAGGCCTGGCTTGCTCCACCTCCTGCTCTTGAGATTCTCCTGGATGTGGGCTGCATTTTGTCTGCCTTTTGGGCTGGAGCTTCTCGTGGTTTGAGGCCTGGCTTGCTCCACCCCCTGCTCTTGAGATTCTCCCGGATGTGGGCTGCATTTTGGCTGCCTTTTGGGATGGAGCTTCTCGTGGTTTGAGGCCTGGTTTGCTCCACCCCCTGCTCTTGATATTCTCCCCGAAGTGGGCTAGATTTTGGCTGCCTTTTGGGCTGGAGCTTCTCGTGGTTTGGGGCCTGGCTTGCTCCACCCCCTGCTCTTGAGATTCTCCTGGATATGGGCTGCATTTTGGCTGCCTTTTGGGCTGTAGCTTCTCGTGGTTTGAGGCCTGGCTTGCTCGAGCCCCTGCTCTTGAGATTCTCCTGGATGTGGGCTGGCTTTTGGCTGCATTTTGTTCTGGAGCTTCTCGTGGTTTGGGGGCTGGCTTGTACCACCCCCTGCTCTTGAGATTCTCCAGGAGGTGGGCTGCATTTTGGCTGCCTTTGGGGGTCTAGCTTCTCGTGGTTTGAGGCCTGGCTTGCTCCACCCCCTGCTCTTGAGATTCTCCCGGATGTTGGCTGGCTTTTGGCTGCCTTTTGGGCTGGAGCTTCTCGTGCTTTGGGGCCTGGCTTGCTCCTCCCCCTGCTCTTGATATTCTCCCGGATGTGGTCTGGAATTTGGCTGCTTTTTGGGCTGGAGCTTCTCGTGGTTTGGGGCCTGGCTTTCTCCACCCCCTGCTCTTGAGATTCTCCTGGATGTGGGCTGCATTTTGGCTGCCTTTTGGGCTGGAGCTTCTCGTGGTTTGAGGCCTGGCTTGCTCCACCCCCTGCTCTTGAGATTCTCCCGGATGTGGGCTGCATTTTGGCTGCCTTTTGGGCTGGAGCTTCTCGTGGTTTGGGGCCTGGCTTGCTCCACCCCCTGCTCTTGAGATTCTCCCGGAGGTGGGCTGCATTTTGGCTGCATTTTGGGCTGGAGCTTCTCGTGGTTTGAGGCCTGGCTTGCTCCACCCCCTGCTCTTGAGATTCTCCCGGATGTGGGCTGCATTTTGGCTGCCTTTGAGGCTGGAGCTTCTCGTGGTTTGAGGCCTGGCTTGCTCCACCCCCTGCTCTTGAGATTCTCCCGGATGTGGGCTGCATTTTGGCTGCCTTTTGGGCTGGAGCTTCTCGTGGTTTGAGACCTGGCTTGCTCCACCCCCTGCTCTTGAGATTCTCCCGGATGTGGACTGCATTTTGGCTGCCTTTTGGGCTGGAGCTTCTCGTGGTTTGAGGCCTGGCTTGCTCCACCCCCTGCTCTTGATATTCTCCCGGAGGTGGCCTGGAATTTGGCTGCCTTTTGGGCAGGAGCTTCTCGTGGTTTGAGGCCTGGCTTGCTCCACCCCCTGCTCTTGAGATTCTCCAGGAGGTGGGCTGCATTTTGGCTGCCTTTTGGGGTCTAGCTTCTCGTGGTTTGAGGCCTGGCTTGCTCCACCACCTGCTCTTGAGATTCTCCCGGATGTTGGCTGGCTTTTGGCTGCCTTTTGGGCTGGAGCTTCTCGTGCTTTGGGGCCTGGCTTGCTCCACCCCCTGCTCTTGATATTCTCCCGGATGTGGGCTGCATTTTGGCTGCCTTTTGGGCTGGAGCTTCTCGTGGTTTGAGGCCTGGCTTGCTCCACCCCCTGCTCTTGAGATTCTCCAGGATGTGGACTGCATTTTGGCTGCCTTTCGGGCTGGAGCTTCTCGTGGTTTAGGGGCTGGCTTGTTCCACCCCCTGCTCTTGAGATTCTCCAGGAGGTGGGCTGCATTTTGGCTGCCTTTTGGGGTCTAGATTCTCGTGGTTTGAGGCCTGGCTTGCTCCACCCCCTGCTCTTGAGATTCTCCCGGATGTGGGCTGGCTTTTGGCTGCTTTTTGGGCTGGAGCTTCTCATGGTTGGAGGCCTGGCTTGCTCCACCCCCTGCTCTTGAGATTCTCCCAGATGTGGGCTGCATTTTGGCTGCATTTTGGGCTGGAGCTTCTCGTGGTTTGAGGCCTGGCTTGCTCCACCCCCTGCTCTTGAGATTCTCCCGGATGTGGGCTGCATTTTGGCTGCCTTTTGGGCTGGAGCTTCTCGTGGTTTGGGGCCTGGCTTGCTCCACCCCCTGCTCTTGAGATTCTCCCGGAGGTGGGCTGCATTTTGGCTGCATTTTGGGCTGGAGCTTCTCGTGGTTTGAGGCCTGGCTTGCTCCACCCCCTGCTCTTGAGATTCTCCCGGATGTGGGCTGCATTTTGGCTGCCTTTTGGGCTGGAGCTTCTCGTGGTTTGAGGCCTGGCTTGCTCCACCCCCTGCTCTTGAGATTCTCCCGGATGTGGGCTGCATTTTGGCTGCCTTTTGGGCTGGAGCTTCTCGTGGTTTGAGACCTGGCTTGCTCCACCCCCTGCTCTTGAGATTCTCCCGGATGTGGACTGCATTTTGGCTGCCTTTTGGGCTGGAGCTTCTCGTGGTTTGAGGCCTGGCTTGCTCCACCCCCTGCTCTTGATATTCTCCCGGAGGTGGCCTGGAATTTGGCTGCCTTTTGGGCAGGAGCTTCTCGTGGTTTGAGGCCTGGCTTGCTCCACCCCCTGCTCTTGAGATTCTCCAGGAGGTGGGCTGCATTTTGGCTGCCTTTTGGGGTCTAGCTTCTCGTGGTTTGAGGCCTGGCTTGCTCCACCCCCTGCTCTTGAGATTCTCCCGGATGTTGGCTGGCTTTTGGCTGCCTTTTGGGCTGGAGCTTCTCGTGCTTTGGGGCCTGGCTTGCTCCACCCCCTGCTCTTGATATTCTCCCGGATGTGGGCTGCATTTTGGCTGCCTTTTGGGCTGGAGCTTCTCGTGGTTTGAGGCCTGGCTTGCTCCACCCCCTGCTCTTGAGATTCTCCAGGATGTGGACTGCATTTTGGCTGCCTTTCGGGCTGGAGCTTCTCGTGGTTTAGGGGCTGGCTTGTTCCACCCCCTGCTCTTGAGATTCTCCAGGAGGTGGGCTGCATTTTGGCTGCCTTTTGGGGTCTAGATTCTCGTGGTTTGAGGCCTGGCTTGCTCCACCCCCTGCTCTTGAGATTCTCCCGGATGTGGGCTGGCTTTTGGCTGCTTTTTGGGCTGGAGCTTCTCATGGTTGGAGGCCTGGCTTGCTCCACCCCCTGCTCTTGAGATTCTCCCAGATGTGGGCTGCATTTTGGCTGCATTTTGGGCTGGAGCTTCTCGTGGTTTGAGGCCTGGCTTGCTCCACCCCCTGCTCTTGAGATTCTCCTGGACGTGGGCTGCATTTTGGCTGCCTTTTTGGCTGGAGCTTCTCGTGGTTTGAGGCCTGACTTGCTCCACCCCCTGCTCTTGAGATTCTCCCGGATGTGGGCTGCATTTTGGCTGCCTTTTGGGCTGGAGCTTCTCGTGGTTTGAGGCCTGGCTTGCTCCACCCCCTGCTCTTGAGATTCTCCCGGATGTGGGCTGCATTTTGGCTGCCATTTGGACTGGAGTTTCTTGTGGTTTGAGGCCTGGCTTGCTCCACCCCCTGCTTTTGATATTCTCCCGGATGTGGGCTGCATTTTGGCTGCCTTTTGGGCTGGAGCTTCTCGTGGTTTGAGGCCTGCCTTGCTCCACCACCTGCTCTTGAGATTCTCCCGGATGTGGGCTGGATTTTGGCTGCCTTTTGGGCTGGAGCTTCTCGTGGTTTGAGGCCTGGCTTGCTCCACCCCCTGCTCTTGAGATTCTCCCGGATGTGGGCTGCATTGTGGCTGATTCTTGGGCTGGAGCTTCTCGTGGTTTGAGGCCTGGCTTGCTCCACCCCCTGCTCTTGATATTCTCCCGGAGGTGGGCTGGATTTTGTCTGCCTTTTGGGCTGGAGCTTCTCGTGGATTGAGGCCTGGCTTGCTCCACCCCCTGCTCTTGATATTGTCCCAGATGTGGGCTGCATTTTCGCTAGTTTTTGGCTGGAACTTCTCGTGGTTTGAGACCTGGCTTTCTCCACCCCCTGCTCTTGAGATTCTCCCGGATGTGGGCTGCATATTGTCTGATTCTTGGGATGGAGCTTCTCGTGGTTTGAGGCCTGGCTTTCTCCACTCCCTGCTCTTGAGATTCTCCCGGATGTGGGCTGCATTTTGGCTGCCTTTTGGGCTGGAACTTCTCATGGTTTGAGGCCTGGCTTTCTCCACCCCCTGCTCTTGAGATTCTCCCGGATGTGGGCTGCATATTGGCTGATTCTTGGGCTGGAGCTTCTCGTGGTTTGAGGCCTGGCTTGCTCCACCCCCTGCTCTTGATATTTTCCCGGATGTGGGCTGCATTTTGGCTGCCTTTTGGGCTGGAGCTTCTCGTGGTTTGAGGCCTGGCTTGCTCCACCCCCTGCTCTTGAGATTCTCCCGGAGGTGATCTGCATTTTGGCTGCCTTTTGGGCTGGAGCTTCTCGTGGTTTGAGACCTGGCTTGCTCCACCCCCTGCTCTTGATATTCTCCCGGAGGTGGGCTGGATTTTGGCTGCCTTTTGGGCTGGAGCTTCTCGTGGTTTGAGGCCTGGCTTGCTCCACCCCCTGCTCTTGATATTGTCCCGGATGTGGGCTGCATTTTCGCTCGTTTCGGGCTGGAACTTCTCGTGGTTTGAGGCCTGGCTTGCTCCACCCCCTGCTCTTGAGATTCTCCCGGATGTGGGCTGCATTTTGGCTGATTCTTGGGCTGGAGCTTCTCGTGGTTTGAGGCCTGGCTTGCTCCACCCCCTGCTCTTGAGATTCTCCAGGAGGTGGGCTGGATTTTAGCTGCCTTTTATGCTGGAGCTTCTCGTGGTTTGAGGCCTGGCTTGCTCCACCCCCTGCTCTTGAGATTCTCCCGGATGTGGGCTGCATTTTGGCTGATTCTTGGGCTGCAGCTTCTCGTGGTTGGAGGCCTGGCTTGCTCCACCCCCTGCTCTTGAGATTCTCCCGGAGGTGGGCTGCATTTTGACTGATTCTTGGGCTGGAGCTTCTCGTGGTTTGAGGCCTGGCTTTCTCCACCCCCTGCTCTTGAGATTCTCCCGGATGTGGGCTGCATTTTGGCTGCCTTTTGGGCTGGAGCTTCTCGAGGTTTGAGGCCTGGCTTGCCCCACCCCCTGCTCTTGAGATTCTCCCGGATGTGGGCTGGATTTTGGCTGCCTTTTGGGCTGGAGCTTCTCGTGGTTTGAGGCCTGGCTTCCTCCACCCCCTGCTCTTGAGATTCTCCCGGATGTGGGCTGCATTTTGGCTGCCTTTTGGGCTGGAGCTTCTCGTGGTTTGAGGCCTGGCTTGCTCCACCCCCTACTCTTGAGATTCTCCCAGATGTAGGCTGCATTTTGGGTGATACTTGGGCTGGAGCTTCTCGTGGTTTGGGGCCTGGATTGCTCCACCCCCTGCTCTTGAGATTCTCCCGGATGTGGGCTGCATTTTGGCTGATTCTTGGGCTGGAGCTTCTCGTGGTTTGAGTCCTGGCTTGCTCCACCCCCTGCTCTTGAGATTCTCCCGGATGTGGGCTGCATTTTGGCTGCATTTTGGGCTGGAGCTTCTCGTGGTTTGAGACCTGGCTTGCTCCACCCCCTGCTCTTGAGATTCTCCCGGATGTGGGCTGCATTTTGGCTGATTCTTGGGCTGGAGCTTCTCGTGGTTTGAGGCCTGGCTTGCTCCACCGCTGCTGTTGAGATTCCCCCGGAGGTGGGCTGCATTTTGGCTGCCTTTTGGGCTGGAGCTTCTCGAGGTTTGAGGCCTGGCTTGCTCCACCCCCTGCTATTGATATTCTCCCGGATGTGGGCTGCATTTTGGCTGCATTTTGGGCTGGAGTTTCTCGAGGTTTGAGGCCTGGCTTGCTCCACCCCCTGCTCTTGAGATTCTCCCGGATGTGGGCTGCATTTTGGCTGCATTTTGGGCTGGAGCTTCTCATGGTTTGAGGCCTGGCTTGCTCCACCCCCTGCTCTTGATATTCTCCCGGATGTGGGCTGCATTTTGGCTGCCTTTTGGGCTGGAGCTTCTCGTGGTTTGAGGCCTGGCTTGCTCCACCCCCTGCTCTTGAGATTCTCCCGGATGTGGGCTGCATTTTGGCTGCCTTTTGGGCTGGAGCTTCTCGTGGTTTGAGGCCTGGCTTGCTCCACCCCCTGCTCTTGAGATTCTCCCAGATGTGGGCTGCATTTTGGCTGCCTTTTGGGCTGGAGCTTCTCGTGGTTTGAGGCCTGGCTTGCTCCACCCCCTGCTCTTGAGATTCTCCCGGAGGTGGGCTGCATTTTGACTGATTCTTGGGCTGGAGCTTCTCGTGGTTTGAGGCCTGGCTTGCTCCACCCCTGCTGTTGAGATTCCCCCGGAGGTGCGCTGCATTTTGGCTGCCTTTTGGGCTGGAGCTTCTCGAGGTTTGAGGCCTGGCTTGCTCCACCCCCTGCTCTTGAGATTCTCCCGGATGTGGGCTGCATTTTGGCTGCCTTTTGGGCTTGAGCTTCTCGTGGTTTGAGACCTCGCTTGCTCCACCCCCTGCTCTTGAGATTCTCCCGGATGTGGGCTGCATTTTGGCTGCCTCTTGGGGTGGAGTTTCTGGAGGTTTGAGGCCTGGCTTGCTCCACCCCCTGCTCTTGAGATTCTCCCGGAGGTGGGCTGGATTTTGGCTGAATTTTGGGCTGTAGCTTCTCGTGGTTTGAGGCCTGGCTTGCTCCACCCCCTGCTCTTGAGATTCTCCCGGATGTGGGCTGCATTTTGGCTGCCTTTTGGGCTGGAGCTTCTCGTGGTTTGAGGCCTGGCTTGCTCCACCCCCTGCTCTTGAGATTCTCCCGGATGTGGGCTGCATTTTGGGTGATACTTGGGCTGGAGCTTCTCGTGGTTTGGGGCCTGGCTTGCTCCACCCCCTGCTCTTGAGATTCTCCCGGATGTGGGCTGCATTTTGGCTGCATTTTGGGCTGGAGCTTCTCGTGGTTTGAGGCCTGGCTTGCTCCACCCCCTGCTCTTGAGATTCTCCCGGATGTGGCCTGCATTTTGGCTGCCTTTTGGGGTCTAGCTTCTCGTGGTTTGAGGCCTGCCTTGCTCCACCCCCTGCTCTTGAGATTCTCCCGGATGTGGGCTGCATTTTGGCTGCCTTTTGGGCTGGAGCTTCTCGTGGTTTGAGGCCTGGCTTGCTCCACCCCCTGCTCTTGAAATTCTCCCAGATGTGGGCTGCATTTTGGCTGCCTTTTGGGCTGGAGCTTCTCGTGGTTTGAGGCCTGGCTTGCTCCACCCCCTGCTCTTGAGATTCTCCCGGAGGTGGGCTGCATTTTGACTGATTCTTGGGCTGGAGCTTCTCGTGGTTTGAGGCCTGGCTTGCTCCACCCCTGCTGTTGAGATTCCCCCGGAGGTGGGCTGCATTTTGGCTGCATTTTGGGCTGGAGCTTCTCGTGGTTTGAGACCTGGCTTGCTCCACCCCCTGCTCTTGAGATTCTCCCGGATGTGGGCTGCATTTTGGCTGCATTTTGGGCCGGAGCTTCTCGTGGTTTGAGGCCTGGCTTGCTCCACCCCCTGCTATTGAGATTCTCCCGGATGTGGGCTGCATTTTGGCTGCCTTTTGGGCTGGAGCTTCTCGTGGTTTGAGACCTGGCTTGCTCCACCCCCTGCTCTTGAGATTCTCCCGGATGTGGGCTGCATTTTGGCTGCATTTTGGGCTGGAGCTTCTCGTGGTTTGAGGCCTGGCTTGCTCCACCCCCTGCTCTTGAGATTCTCCCGGATGTGGGCTGCATTTTGGGTGATACTTGGGCTGGAGCTTCTCGTGGTTTGAGGCCTGGCTTGCTCCACCCCCTGCTCTTGAGATTCTCCCGGATGTGGGCTGGATTTTGGCTTCCTTTTGGGCTGGAGCTTCTCGTGGTTTGAGGCCTGGCTTCCTCCACCCCCTGCTCTTGAGATTCTCCCGGATGTGGGCTGCATTTTGGCTGCATTTTGGGCTGGAGCTTCTCGTGGTTTGAGGCCTGGCTTGCTCCACCCCCTACTCTTGAGATTCTCCCGCATGTGGGCTGCATTTTGGCTGCATTTTGGGGTGGAGCTTCTCGTGGTTTGAGGCCTGGCTTGCTCCACCCCCTGCTCTTGATATTCTCCCGGAGGTGGGCTGGATTTTGGCTGCCTTTTGGGCTGGAGCTTCTCGTGGTTTGAGGCCTGGCTTGCCCCACCCCCTGCTCTTGAGATTCTCCCAGATGTGGGCTGTATTTTGGCTGCTTTTGGGCTGGAGCTTCTCGTGGTTTGAGGCCTGGCTTGCTCCACCCCCTACTCTTGAGATTCTCCCAGATGTAGGCTGCATTTTGGGTGATACTTGGGCTGGAGCTTCTCGTGGTTTGGGGCCTGGATTGCTCCACCCCCTGCTCTTGAGATTCTCCCGGATGTGGGCTGCATTTTGGCTGATTCTTGGGCTGGAGCTTCTCGTGGTTTGAGTCCTGGCTTGCTCCACCCCCTGCTCTTGAGATTCTCCCGGATGTGGGCTGCATTTTGGCTGCATTTTGGGCTGGAGCTTCTCGTGGTTTGAGACCTGGCTTGCTCCACCCCCTGCTCTTGAGATTCTCCCGGATGTGGGCTGCATTTTGGCTGATTCTTGGGCTGGAGCTTCTCGTGGTTTGAGGCCTGGCTTGCTCCACCGCTGCTGTTGAGATTCCCCCGGAGGTGGGCTGCATTTTGGCTGCCTTTTGGGCTGGAGCTTCTCGAGGTTTGAGGCCTGGCTTGCTCCACCCCCTGCTATTGATATTCTCCCGGATGTGGGCTGCATTTTGGCTGCATTTTGGGCTGGAGTTTCTCGAGGTTTGAGGCCTGGCTTGCTCCACCCCCTGCTCTTGAGATTCTCCCGGATGTGGGCTGCATTTTGGCTGCATTTTGGGCTGGAGCTTCTCATGGTTTGAGGCCTGGCTTGCTCCACCCCCTGCTCTTGATATTCTCCCGGATGTGGGCTGCATTTTGGCTGCCTTTTGGGCTGGAGCTTCTCGTGGTTTGAGGCCTGGCTTGCTCCACCCCCTGCTCTTGAGATTCTCCCGGATGTGGGCTGCATTTTGGCTGCCTTTTGGGCTGGAGCTTCTCGTGGTTTGAGGCCTGGCTTGCTCCACCCCCTGCTCTTGAGATTCTCCCAGATGTGGGCTGCATTTTGGCTGCCTTTTGGGCTGGAGCTTCTCGTGGTTTGAGGCCTGGCTTGCTCCACCCCCTGCTCTTGAGATTCTCCCGGAGGTGGGCTGCATTTTGACTGATTCTTGGGCTGGAGCTTCTCGTGGTTTGAGGCCTGGCTTGCTCCACCCCTGCTGTTGAGATTCCCCCGGAGGTGCGCTGCATTTTGGCTGCCTTTTGGGCTGGAGCTTCTCGAGGTTTGAGGCCTGGCTTGCTCCACCCCCTGCTCTTGAGATTCTCCCGGATGTGGGCTGCATTTTGGCTGCCTTTTGGGCTTGAGCTTCTCGTGGTTTGAGACCTCGCTTGCTCCACCCCCTGCTCTTGAGATTCTCCCGGATGTGGGCTGCATTTTGGCTGCCTCTTGGGGTGGAGTTTCTGGAGGTTTGAGGCCTGGCTTGCTCCACCCCCTGCTCTTGAGATTCTCCCGGAGGTGGGCTGGATTTTGGCTGAATTTTGGGCTGTAGCTTCTCGTGGTTTGAGGCCTGGCTTGCTCCACCCCCTGCTCTTGAGATTCTCCCGGATGTGGGCTGCATTTTGGCTGCCTTTTGGGCTGGAGCTTCTCGTGGTTTGAGGCCTGGCTTGCTCCACCCCCTGCTCTTGAGATTCTCCCGGATGTGGGCTGCATTTTGGGTGATACTTGGGCTGGAGCTTCTCGTGGTTTGGGGCCTGGCTTGCTCCACCCCCTGCTCTTGAGATTCTCCCGGATGTGGGCTGCATTTTGGCTGCATTTTGGGCTGGAGCTTCTCGTGGTTTGAGGCCTGGCTTGCTCCACCCCCTGCTCTTGAGATTCTCCCGGATGTGGCCTGCATTTTGGCTGCCTTTTGGGGTCTAGCTTCTCGTGGTTTGAGGCCTGCCTTGCTCCACCCCCTGCTCTTGAGATTCTCCCGGATGTGGGCTGCATTTTGGCTGCCTTTTGGGCTGGAGCTTCTCGTGGTTTGAGGCCTGGCTTGCTCCACCCCCTGCTCTTGAAATTCTCCCAGATGTGGGCTGCATTTTGGCTGCCTTTTGGGCTGGAGCTTCTCGTGGTTTGAGGCCTGGCTTGCTCCACCCCCTGCTCTTGAGATTCTCCCGGAGGTGGGCTGCATTTTGACTGATTCTTGGGCTGGAGCTTCTCGTGGTTTGAGGCCTGGCTTGCTCCACCCCTGCTGTTGAGATTCCCCCGGAGGTGGGCTGCATTTTGGCTGCATTTTGGGCTGGAGCTTCTCGTGGTTTGAGACCTGGCTTGCTCCACCCCCTGCTCTTGAGATTCTCCCGGATGTGGGCTGCATTTTGGCTGCATTTTGGGCCGGAGCTTCTCGTGGTTTGAGGCCTGGCTTGCTCCACCCCCTGCTATTGAGATTCTCCCGGATGTGGGCTGCATTTTGGCTGCCTTTTGGGCTGGAGCTTCTCGTGGTTTGAGACCTGGCTTGCTCCACCCCCTGCTCTTGAGATTCTCCCGGATGTGGGCTGCATTTTGGCTGCATTTTGGGCTGGAGCTTCTCGTGGTTTGAGGCCTGGCTTGCTCCACCCCCTGCTCTTGAGATTCTCCCGGATGTGGGCTGCATTTTGGGTGATACTTGGGCTGGAGCTTCTCGTGGTTTGAGGCCTGGCTTGCTCCACCCCCTGCTCTTGAGATTCTCCCGGATGTGGGCTGGATTTTGGCTTCCTTTTGGGCTGGAGCTTCTCGTGGTTTGAGGCCTGGCTTCCTCCACCCCCTGCTCTTGAGATTCTCCCGGATGTGGGCTGCATTTTGGCTGCATTTTGGGCTGGAGCTTCTCGTGGTTTGAGGCCTGGCTTGCTCCACCCCCTACTCTTGAGATTCTCCCGCATGTGGGCTGCATTTTGGCTGCATTTTGGGGTGGAGCTTCTCGTGGTTTGAGGCCTGGCTTGCTCCACCCCCTGCTCTTGATATTCTCCCGGAGGTGGGCTGGATTTTGGCTGAATTTTGGGCTGTAGCTTCTCGTGGTTTGAGGCCTGGCTTCCTCCACCCCCTGCTCTTGAGATTCTCCCGGATGTGGGCTGGATTTTGGCTGCCTTTTGGGCTGGAACTTCTCGTGGTTTGAGACCTGGCTTGCTCCACCCCCTACTCTTGAGATTCTCCCAGATGTGGGCTGTATTTTGGCTGCTTTTGGGCTGGAGCTTCTCGTGGTTTGAGGCCTGGCTTGCTCCACCCCCTGCTCTTGAGATTCTCCCGGATGTGGCCTGCATTTTGGCTGCCTTTTGGGGTCTACCTTCTCGTGGTTTGAGGCCTGCCTTGCTCCACCCCCTGCTCTTGATATACTCCCGGATGTGGGCTGCATTTTGGCTGCCTTTTGGGCTGGAGCTTCTCGTGGTTTGAGGCCTGGCTTGCTCCACCCCCTGCTCTTGAGATTCTCCCGGATGTGGGCTGCATTTTGGCTGCCTTTTGGGCTGGAGCTTCTCGTGGTTTGAGGCCTGGCTTGCTCCACCCCTGCTGTTGAGATTCCCACGGAGGTGGGCTGCATTTTGGCTGCCTTTAGGGCTGGAGCTTCTCGTGGTTTGAGACCTGGCTTGCTCGACCCGCTGCTCTTGAGATTCTCCCTGATGTGGGCTGCATTTTGGCTGCCTTTTGGGCTGGAGCTTCTCGTGGTTTGAGGCCTGGCTTGCTCCACCCCCTGCTCTTGAGATTCTCCCAGATGTGGGCTGCATTTTGGCTGCCTTTTGGGCTGGAGCTTCTCGTGGTTTGAGGCCTGGCTTCCTCCACCCCCTACTCTTGAGATTCTCCCAGATGTGGGCTGGATTTTGGCTGCCTTTTGGGCTGGAACTTCTCAAGGTTTGAGGACTGGCTTGCTCCACCCCCTACTCTTGAGTTTCTCCCAGATGTGGGCTGCATTTTGGGTGATACTTGGGCTGGAGCTTCTCGTGGTTTGAGGCCTGCCTTGCTCCACCCCCTGCTCTTGAGATTCTCCCAGATGTGGGCTGCATTTTGGCTGATTCTTGGGCTGGAGCTTCTCGAGGTTTGAGGCCTGGCTTGCTCCACCCCCTGCTCTTGAGATTCTCCCGGATGTGGGCTGCATTTTGGCTGCGTTTTGGGCTGGAGCTTCTCGTGGTTTGAGACCTGGCTTGCTCCACCCCCTGCTCTTGAGATTCTCCTGGATGTGGGCTGCATTTTGGCTGCCTTTTGGGCTGGAGCTTCTCGTGGTTTGAGGCCTGGCTTCCTCCACCCCCTGCTCTTGAGATTCTCCCGGATGTGGGCTGCATTTTGGCTGCCTTTTGGGCTGGAACTTCTCAAGGTTTGAGGCCTGGATTGCTCCACCCCCTACTCTTGAGATTCTCCCAGATGTGGGCTGCATTTTGGCTGCCTTTTGGGCTGGAGCTTCTCGAGGTTTGAGGCCTGGCTTGCTCCACCCCCTGCTCTTGAGTTTCTCCCGGAGGTGGGCTGCATTTTGGCTGCATTTTGGGCTGGAGCTTCTCGTGGTTTGAGGCCTGGCTTGCTCCACCCCCTGCTCTTGAGATTCTCCCGGATGTGGGCTGCATTTTGGCTCCCTTTTGGGCTGGAGCTTCTCGTGGTTTGAGGCCTGGCTTGCTCCACCCCCTGCTCTTGAGATTCTCCCGGATGTGGGCTGCATTTTGGCTGACTTTTGGGCTGGAGCTTCTTGTGGTTTGAGGTCTGGCTTGCTCCACCCCCTGCTCTTGATATTCTCCCAGAGGTGGGCTGCATTTTGGCTGACATTTTGGGCTGGAACTTCTCGAGGTTTGAAGCCAGGATTGCTCCACCCCCTGCTCTTGAGATTCTCCCGGATGTGGGCTGCATTTTGGCTGAATTTTGGGCTGGAGCTTCTCGTGGTTTGAGGCCTGGCTTGCTCCATCCCCTGCTCTTGAGATTCTCCCGGATGTGGGCTGCATTTTCGCTGCATTTTGGGCTGGAGCTTCTCGTGGTTTGAGGCCTGGCTTGCTCCACCCCCTGCTCCTGAGATTCTCCCGGATGTGGGCTGCATTTTGGCTGCCTTTTGGGCTGGAGCTTCTCGTGGTTTGAGTCCTGGCTTGCTCCAGCCCCTGCTCTTGAGATTGTCCCGGAGGTGGGCTGCATTTTGGCTGCCTTTTGGGCTGGAGCTTCTCGTGGTTTGAGGCCTGGCTTGCTCCACCCCCTGCTCTTGAGATTCTCCCGGATGTGGGGTGCATTTTGGTTGCCTTTTGGGCTGGAGCTTCTCGTGGTTTGAGGCCTGGCTTGCTCCACCCCCTGCTCTTGAGATTCTCCCGGATGTGGGCTGCATTTTGGCTGACTTTTGGGCTGGAGCTTCTCGAGGTTTGAGGCCTGGCTTGCTCCAACCCCTGCTCTTGAGATTCTCCCGGATGTGGGCTGCATTTTGGCTGCCTTTTGGGCTGGAGCTTCTCGTGGTTTGAGGCCTGGCTTCCTCCACCCCCTACTCTTGAGATTCTCCCGGATGTGGGCTGGATTTTGGCTGCCTTTTGGGCTGGAACTTCTCAAGGTTTGAGGACTGGCTTGCTCCACCCCCTACTCTTGAGTTTCTCCCAGATGTGGGCTGCATTTTGGGTGATACTTGGGCTGGAGCTTCTCGTGGTTTGAGGCCTGGCTTGCTCCACCCCCTGCTCTTGAGATTCTCCCAGATGTGGGCTGCATTTTGGCTGATTCTTGGGCTGGAGCTTCTCGAGGTTTGAGGCCTGGCTTGCTCCACCCCCTGCTCTTGAGATTCTCCCGGATGTGGGCTGCATTTTGGCTGCGTTTTGGGCTGGAGCTTCTCGTGGTTTGAGACCTGGCTTGCTCCACCCCCTGCTCTTGAGATTCTCCCGGATGTGGGCTGCATTTTGGCTGCCTTTTGGGCTGGAGCTTCTCGTGGTTTGAGGCCTGGCTTGCTCCATCCCCTGCTCTTGAGATTCTCCCGGATGTGGGCTGCATTTTCGCTGCCTTTTGGGCTGGAGCTTCTCGTGGTTTGAGGCCTGGCTTGCTCCACCCCCTGCTCCTGAGATTCTCCCGGATGTGGGCTGCATTTTGGCTGCCTTTTGGGCTGGAGCTTCTCGTGGTTTGAGTCCTGGCTTGCTCCACCCCCTGCTCTTGAGATTCTCCCGCATGTGGGCTGCATTTTGGCTGCATTTTGGGCAGGAGCTTCTCGTGGTTTGAGGCCTGGCTTGCTCCACCCCCTGCTCTTGATATTCTCCCGGATGTGGGCTGCATTTTGGCTGCCTTTTGGGCTGGAGCTTCTCGTGGTTTGAGGCCTGGCTTGCTCCACCCCCTGCTCTTGAGATTCTCCCGGATGTGGGCTGCATTTTGGCTGCCTTTTGGGCTGGAGCTTCTCGTGGTTTGAGGCCTGGCTTGCTCCACCCCCTGCTCTTGAGATTCTCCCAGATGTGGGCTGCATTTTGGCTGCCTTTTGGGCTGGAGCTTCTCGTGGTTTGAGGCCTGGCTTGCTCCACCCCCTGCTCTTGAGATTCTCCCGGAGGTGGGCTGCATTTTGACTGATTCTTGGGCTGGAGCTTCTCGTGGTTTGAGGCCTGGCTTGCTCCACCCCTGCTGTTGAGATTCCCCCGGAGGTGGGCTGCATTTTGGCTGCCTTTTGGGCTGGAGCTTCTCGAGGTTTGAGGCCTGGCTTGCTCCACCCCCTGCTCTTGAGATTCTCCCGGATGTGGGCTGCATTTTGGCTGCCTTTTGGGCTTGAGCTTCTCGTGGTTTGAGACCTCGCTTGCTCCACCCCCTGCTCTTGAGATTCTCCCGGATGTGGGCTGCATTTTGGCTGCATTTTGGGCTGGAGCTTCTCGTGGTTTGAGACCTGGCTTGCTCCACCCCCTGCTCTTGAGATTCTCCCGGATGTGGGCTGCATTTTGGCTGCATTTTGGGCCGGAGCTTCTCGTGGTTTGAGGCCTGGCTTGCTCCACCCCCTGCTATTGAGATTCTCCCGCATGTGGGCTGCATTTTGGCTGCATTTTGGGGTGGAGTTTCTGGAGGTTTGAGGCCTGGCTTGCTCCACCCCCTGCTCTTGAGATTCTCCCGGAGGTGGGCTGGATTTTGGCTGAATTTTGGGCTGTAGCTTCTCGTGGTTTGAGGCCTGGCTTGCTCCACCCCCTGCTCTTGAGATTCTCCCGGATGTGGGCTGCATTTTGGCTGCCTTTTGGGCTGGAGCTTCTCGTGGTTTGAGACCTGGCTTGCTCCACCCCCTGCTCTTGAGATTCTCCCGGATGTGGGCTGCATTTTGGCTGCATTTTGGGCTGGAGCTTCTCGTGGTTTGAGGCCTGGCTTGCTCCACCCCCTGCTCTTGAGATTCTCCCGGATGTGGGCTGCATTTTGGGTGATACTTGGGCTGGAGCTTCTCGTGGTTTGGGGCCTGGCTTGCTACACCCCCTGCTCTTGAGATTCTCCCGGATGTGGGCTGGATTTTGGCTTCCTTTTGGGCTGGAGCTTCTCGTGGTTTGAGGCCTGGCTTCCTCCACCCCCTGCTCTTGAGATTCTCCCGGATGTGGGCTGCATTTTGGCTGCATTTTGGGCTGGAGCTTCTCGTGGTTTGAGGCCTGGCTTGCTCCACCCCCTGCTCTTGAGATTCTCCCAGATGTGGCCTGCATTTTGGCTGCCTTTTGGGCTGGAGCTTCTCATGGTTTGAGGCCTGGCTTGCTCCACCCCTGCTGTTTAGATTCCCCCGGAGGTGGGCTGCATTTTGGCTGCCTTTTGGGCTGGAGCTTCTCGAGGTTTGAGGCCTGGCTTGCTCCACCCCCTGCTCTTGAGATTCTCCCGGATGTGGGCTGCATTTTGGCTGCATTTTGGGCCGGAGCTTCTCGTGGTTTGAGGCCTGGCTTGCTCCACCCCCTGCTATTGAGATTCTCCCGCATGTGGGCTGCATTTTGGCTGCATTTTGGGGTGGAGTTTCTGGAGGTTTGAGGCCTGGCTTGCTCCACCCCCTGCTCTTGAGATTCTCCCGGAGGTGGGCTGGATTTTGGCTGAATTTTGGGCTGTAGCTTCTCGTGGTTTGAGGCCTGGCTTGCTCCACCCCCTGCTCTTGAGATTCTCCCGGATGTGGGCTGCATTTTGGCTGCCTTTTGGGCTGGAGCTTCTCGTGGTTTGAGACCTGGCTTGCTCCACCCCCTGCTCTTGAGATTCTCCCGGATGTGGGCTGCATTTTGGCTGCATTTTGGGCTGGAGCTTCTCGTGGTTTGAGGCCTGGCTTGCTCCACCCCCTGCTCTTGAGATTCTCCCGGATGTGGGCTGCATTTTGGGTGATACTTGGGCTGGAGCTTCTCGTGGTTTGGGGCCTGGCTTGCTACACCCCCTGCTCTTGAGATTCTCCCGGATGTGGGCTGGATTTTGGCTTCCTTTTGGGCTGGAGCTTCTCGTGGTTTGAGGCCTGGCTTCCTCCACCCCCTGCTCTTGAGATTCTCCCGGATGTGGGCTGCATTTTGGCTGCATTTTGGGCTGGAGCTTCTCGTGGTTTGAGGCCTGGCTTGCTCCACCCCCTGCTCTTGAGATTCTCCCAGATGTGGCCTGCATTTTGGCTGCCTTTTGGGGTCTAGCTTCTCGTGGTTTGAGGCCTGGCTTGCTCCACCCCTGCTGTTTAGATTCCCCCGGAGGTGGGCTGCATTTTGGCTGCCTTTTGGGCTGGAGCTTCTCGAGGTTTGAGGCCTGGCTTGCTCCACCCCCTGCTCTTGAGATTCTCCCGGATGTGGGCTGCATTTTGGCTGCCTTTTGGGCTTGAGCTTCTCGTGGTTTGAGACCTCGCTTGCTCCACCCCCTGCTCTTGAGATTCTCCCGGATGTGGGCTGCATTTTGGCTGCATTTTGGGCTGGAGCTTCTCGTGGTTTGAGACCTGGCTTGCTCCACCCCCTGCTCTTGAGATTCTCCCGGATGTGGGCTGCATTTTGTCTGCATTTTGGGCCGGAGCTTCTCGTGGTTTGAGGCCTGGCTTGCTCCACCCCCTGCTATTGAGATTCTCCCGCATGTGGGCTGCATTTTGGCTGCATTTTGGGGTGGAGATTCTGGAGGTTTGAGGCCTGGCTTGCTCCACCCCCTGCTCTTGAGATTCTCCCGGAGGTGGGCTGGATTTTGGCTGAATTTTGGGCTGTAGCTTCTCGTGGTTTGAGGCCTGGCTTGCTCCACTCCCTGCTCTTGAGATTCTCCCGGAGGTGGGCTGCATTTTGGCTGCCTTTTGGGCTGGAGCTTCTCGTGGTTTGAGACCTGGCTTGCTCCACCCCCTGCTCTTGAGATTCTCCCGGATGTGGGCTGCATTTTGGCTGCATTTTGGGCTGGAGCTTCTCGTGGTTTGAGGCCTGGCTTGCTCCACCCCCTGCTCTTGAGATTCTCCCGGATGTGGGCTGCATTTTGGGTGATACTTGGGCTGGAGCTTCTCGTGGTTTGGGGCCTGGCTTGCTACACCCCCTGCTCTTGAGATTCTCCCGGATGTGGGCTGGATTTTGGCTTCCTTTTGGGCTGGAGCTTCTCGTGGTTTGAGGCCTGGCTTCCTCCACCCCCTGCTCTTGAGATTCTCCCGGATGTGGGCTGCATTTTGGCTGCATTTTGGGCTGGAGCTTCTCGTGGTTTGAGGCCTGGCTTGCTCCACCCCCTGCTCTTGAGATTCTCCCAGATGTGGCCTGCATTTTGGCTGCCTTTTGGGGTCTAGCTTCTCGTGGTTTGAGGCCTGCCTTGCTCCACCCCCTGCTCTTGAGATTCTCCTGGATGTGGGCTGCATTTTGGCTGCCTTTTGGGCTGGAGCTTCTCGTGGTTTGAGGCCTGGCTTGCTCCACCCCCTGCTCTTGAGATTCTCCCAGATGTGGGCTGCATTTTGGCTGCCTTTTGGGCTGGAGCTTCTCGTGGTTTGAGGCCTGGCTTGCTCCACCCCCTGCTCTTGAGATTCTCCCGGAGGTGGGCTGCATTTTGACTGATTCTTGGGCTGGAGCTTCTCGTGGTTTGAGGCCTGGCTTGCTCCACGCCTGCTGTTGAGATTCCCCCGGAGGTGGGCTGCATTTTGGCTGCATTTTGGGCTGGAGCTTCTCGTGGTTTGAGACCTGGCTTGCTCGAGCCCCTGCTCTTGAGATTCTCCCGGATGTGGGCTGCATTTTGGCTGCATTTTGGGCCGGAGCTTCTCGTGGTTTGAGGCCTGGCTTGCTCCACCCCCTGCTATTGAGATTCTCCCGCATGTGGGCTGCATTTTGGCTGCATTTTGGGGTGGAGTTTCTGGAGGTTTGAGGCCTGGCTTGCTCCACCCCCTGCTCTTGAGATTCTCCCGGAGGTGGGCTGGATTTTGGCTGAATTTTGGGCTGTAGCTTCTCGTGGTTTGAGGCCTGGCTTGCTCCACCCCCTGCTCTTGAGATTCTCCCGGATGTGGGCTGCATTTTGGCTGCCTTTTGGGCTGGAGCTTCTCGTGGTTTGAGACCTGGCTTGCTCCACCCCCTGCTCTTGAGATTCTCCCGGATGTGGGCTGCATTTTGGCTGCATTTTGGGCTGGAGCTTCTCGTGGTTTGAGGCCTGGCTTGCTCCACCCCCTGCTCTTGAGATTCTCCCGGATGTGGGCTGCATTTTGGGTGATACTTGGGCTGGAGCTTCTCGTGGTTTGAGGCCTGGCTTCCTCCACCCCCTACTCTTGAGATTCTCCCGGATGTGGGCTGGATTTTGGCTGCCTTTTGGGCTGGAACTTCTCAAGGTTTGAGGACTGGCTTGCTCCACCCCCTACTCTTGAGTTTCTCCCAGATGTGGGCTGCATTTTGGGTGATACTTGGGCTGGAGCTTCTCGTGGTTTGAGGCCTGGCTTGCTCCACCCCCTGCTCTTGAGATTCTCCCAGATGTGGGCTGCATTTTGGGTGATACTTGGGCTGGAGCTTCTCGTGGTTTGAGGCCTGGCTTGCTCCACCCCCTGCTCTTGAGATTCTCCCAGATGTGGGCTGCATTTTGGCTGATTCTTGGGCTGGAGCTTCTCGAGGTTTGAGGCCTGGCTTGCTCCACCCCCTGCTCTTGAGATTCTCCCGGATGTGGGCTGCATTTTGGCTGCGTTTTGGGCTGGAGCTTCTCGTGGTTTGAGACCTGGCTTGCTCCACCCCCTGCTCTTGAGATTCTCCCGGATGTGGGCTGCATTTTGGCTGCCTTTTGGGCTGGAGCTTCTCGTGGTTTGAGGCCTGGCTTGCTCCATCCCCTGCTCTTGAGATTCTCCCGGATGTGGGCTGCATTTTCGCTGCCTTTTGGGCTGGAGCTTCTCGTGGTTTGAGGCCTGGCTTGCTCCACCCCCTGCTCCTGAGATTCTCCCGGATGTGGGCTGCATTTTGGCTGCCTTTTGGGCTGGAGCTTCTCGTGGTTTGAGTCCTGGCTTGCTCCACCCCCTGCTCTTGAGATTCTCCCGCATGTGGGCTGCATTTTGGCTGCATTTTGGGCAGGAGCTTCTCGTGGTTTGAGGCCTGGCTTGCTCCACCCCCTGCTCTTGATATTCTCCCGGATGTGGGCTGCATTTTGGCTGCCTTTTGGGCTGGAGCTTCTCGTGGTTTGAGGCCTGGCTTGCTCCACCCCCTGCTCTTGAGATTCTCCCGGATGTGGGCTGCATTTTGGCTGCCTTTTGGGCTGGAGCTTCTCGTGGTTTGAGGCCTGGCTTGCTCCACCCCCTGCTCTTGAGATTCTCCCAGATGTGGGCTGCATTTTGGCTGCCTTTTGGGCTGGAGCTTCTCGTGGTTTGAGGCCTGGCTTGCTCCACCCCCTGCTCTTGAGATTCTCCCGGAGGTGGGCTGCATTTTGACTGATTCTTGGGCTGGAGCTTCTCGTGGTTTGAGGCCTGGCTTGCTCCACCCCTGCTGTTGAGATTCCCCCGGAGGTGGGCTGCATTTTGGCTGCCTTTTGGGCTGGAGCTTCTCGAGGTTTGAGGCCTGGCTTGCTCCACCCCCTGCTCTTGAGATTCTCCCGGATGTGGGCTGCATTTTGGCTGCCTTTTGGGCTTGAGCTTCTCGTGGTTTGAGACCTCGCTTGCTCCACCCCCTGCTCTTGAGATTCTCCCGGATGTGGGCTGCATTTTGGCTGCATTTTGGGCTGGAGCTTCTCGTGGTTTGAGACCTGGCTTGCTCCACCCCCTGCTCTTGAGATTCTCCCGGATGTGGGCTGCATTTTGGCTGCATTTTGGGCCGGAGCTTCTCGTGGTTTGAGGCCTGGCTTGCTCCACCCCCTGCTATTGAGATTCTCCCGCATGTGGGCTGCATTTTGGCTGCATTTTGGGGTGGAGTTTCTGGAGGTTTGAGGCCTGGCTTGCTCCACCCCCTGCTCTTGAGATTCTCCCGGAGGTGGGCTGGATTTTGGCTGAATTTTGGGCTGTAGCTTCTCGTGGTTTGAGGCCTGGCTTGCTCCACCCCCTGCTCTTGAGATTCTCCCGGATGTGGGCTGCATTTTGGCTGCCTTTTGGGCTGGAGCTTCTCGTGGTTTGAGACCTGGCTTGCTCCACCCCCTGCTCTTGAGATTCTCCCGGATGTGGGCTGCATTTTGGCTGCATTTTGGGCTGGAGCTTCTCGTGGTTTGAGGCCTGGCTTGCTCCACCCCCTGCTCTTGAGATTCTCCCGGATGTGGGCTGCATTTTGGGTGATACTTGGGCTGGAGCTTCTCGTGGTTTGGGGCCTGGCTTGCTACACCCCCTGCTCTTGAGATTCTCCCGGATGTGGGCTGGATTTTGGCTTCCTTTTGGGCTGGAGCTTCTCGTGGTTTGAGGCCTGGCTTCCTCCACCCCCTGCTCTTGAGATTCTCCCGGATGTGGGCTGCATTTTGGCTGCATTTTGGGCTGGAGCTTCTCGTGGTTTGAGGCCTGGCTTGCTCCACCCCCTGCTCTTGAGATTCTCCCAGATGTGGCCTGCATTTTGGCTGCCTTTTGGGGTCTAGCTTCTCGTGGTTTGAGGCCTGGCTTGCTCCACCCCTGCTGTTTAGATTCCCCCGGAGGTGGGCTGCATTTTGGCTGCCTTTTGGGCTGGAGCTTCTCGAGGTTTGAGGCCTGGCTTGCTCCACCCCCTGCTCTTGAGATTCTCCCGGATGTGGGCTGCATTTTGGCTGCCTTTTGGGCTTGAGCTTCTCGTGGTTTGAGACCTCGCTTGCTCCACCCCCTGCTCTTGAGATTCTCCCGGAGGTGGGCTGGATTTTGGCTGAATTTTGGGCTGTAGCTTCTCGTGGTTTGAGGCCTGGCTTGCTCCACTCCCTGCTCTTGAGATTCTCCCGGAGGTGGGCTGCATTTTGGCTGCCTTTTGGGCTGGAGCTTCTCGTGGTTTGAGACCTGGCTTGCTCCACCCCCTGCTCTTGAGATTCTCCCGGATGTGGGCTGCATTTTGGCTGCATTTTGGGCTGGAGCTTCTCGTGGTTTGAGGCCTGGCTTGCTCCACCCCCTGCTCTTGAGATTCTCCCGGATGTGGGCTGCATTTTGGGTGATACTTGGGCTGGAGCTTCTCGTGGTTTGGGGCCTGGCTTGCTACACCCCCTGCTCTTGAGATTCTCCCGGATGTGGGCTGGATTTTGGCTTCCTTTTGGGCTGGAGCTTCTCGTGGTTTGAGGCCTGGCTTCCTCCACCCCCTGCTCTTGAGATTCTCCCGGATGTGGGCTGCATTTTGGCTGCATTTTGGGCTGGAGCTTCTCGTGGTTTGAGGCCTGGCTTGCTCCACCCCCTGCTCTTGAGATTCTCCCAGATGTGGCCTGCATTTTGGCTGCCTTTTGGGGTCTAGCTTCTCGTGGTTTGAGGCCTGCCTTGCTCCACCCCCTGCTCTTGAGATTCTCCTGGATGTGGGCTGCATTTTGGCTGCCTTTTGGGCTGGAGCTTCTCGTGGTTTGAGGCCTGGCTTGCTCCACCCCCTGCTCTTGAGATTCTCCCAGATGTGGGCTGCATTTTGGCTGCCTTTTGGGCTGGAGCTTCTCGTGGTTTGAGGCCTGGCTTGCTCCACCCCCTGCTCTTGAGATTCTCCCGGAGGTGGGCTGCATTTTGACTGATTCTTGGGCTGGAGCTTCTCGTGGTTTGAGGCCTGGCTTGCTCCACGCCTGCTGTTGAGATTCCCCCGGAGGTGGGCTGCATTTTGGCTGCATTTTGGGCTGGAGCTTCTCGTGGTTTGAGACCTGGCTTGCTCGAGCCCCTGCTCTTGAGATTCTCCCGGATGTGGGCTGCATTTTGGCTGCATTTTGGGCCGGAGCTTCTCGTGGTTTGAGGCCTGGCTTGCTCCACCCCCTGCTATTGAGATTCTCCCGCATGTGGGCTGCATTTTGGCTGCATTTTGGGGTGGAGTTTCTGGAGGTTTGAGGCCTGGCTTGCTCCACCCCCTGCTCTTGAGATTCTCCCGGAGGTGGGCTGGATTTTGGCTGAATTTTGGGCTGTAGCTTCTCGTGGTTTGAGGCCTGGCTTGCTCCACCCCCTGCTCTTGAGATTCTCCCGGATGTGGGCTGCATTTTGGCTGCCTTTTGGGCTGGAGCTTCTCGTGGTTTGAGACCTGGCTTGCTCCACCCCCTGCTCTTGAGATTCTCCCGGATGTGGGCTGCATTTTGGCTGCATTTTGGGCTGGAGCTTCTCGTGGTTTGAGGCCTGGCTTGCTCCACCCCCTGCTCTTGAGATTCTCCCGGATGTGGGCTGCATTTTGGGTGATACTTGGGCTGGAGCTTCTCGTGGTTTGAGGCCTGGCTTGCTCCACCCCCTGCTCTTGAGATTCTCCCGGATGTGGGCTGGATTTTGGCTTCCTTTTGGGCTGGAGCTTCTCGTGGTTTGAGGCCTGGCTTCCTCCACCCCCTGCTCTTGAGATTCTCCCGGATGTGGGCTGCATTTTGGCTGCATTTTGGGCTGGAGCTTCTCGTGGTTTGAGGCCTGGCTTGCTCCACCCCCTACTCTTGAGATTCTCCCGCATGTGGGCTGCATTTTGGCTGCATTTTGGGGTGGAGTTTCTGGAGGTTTGAGGCCTGGCTTGCTCCACCCCCTGCTCTTGATATTCTCCCGGAGGTGGGCTGGATTTTGGCTGAATTTTGGGCTGTAGCTTCTCGTGGTTTGAGGCCTGGCTTCCTCCACCCCCTGCTCTTGAGATTCTCCCGGATGTGGGCTGGATTTTGGCTGCCTTTTGGGCTGGAACTTCTCGTGGTTTGAGGCCTGGATTGCTCCACCCCCTACTCTTGAGATTCTCCCAGATGTGGGCTGTATTTTGGCTGCTTTTGGGCTGGAGCTTCTCGTGGTTTGAGGCCTGGCTTGCTCCACCCCCTGCTCTTGAGATTCTCCCGGATGTGGCCTGCATTTTGGCTGCCTTTTGGGGTCTAGCTTCTCGTGGTTTGAGGCCTGCCTTGCTCCACCCCCTGCTCTTGATATACTCCCGGATGTGGGCTGCATTTTGGCTGCCTTTTGGGCTGGAGCTTCTCGTGGTTTGAGGCCTGGCTTGCTCCACCCCCTGCTCTTGAGATTCTCCCGGATGTGGGCTGCATTTTGGCTGCCTTTTGGGCTGGAGCTTCTCGTGGTTTGAGGCCTGGCTTGCTCGTCCCCCTGCTCTTGAGATTCTCCCGGATGTGGGCTGCATTTTGGCTGCCTTTTGGGCTGGAGCTTCTCGTGGTTTGAGGCCTGGCTTGCTCCACACCCTGCTCTTGAGATTCTCCCGGATGTGGGCTGCATTTTGGCTGATTCTTGGGCTGGAGCTTCTCGTGGTTTGAGGCCTGGCTTGCTCCACCCCTGCTGTTGAGATTCCCACGGAGGTGGGCTGCATTTTGGCTGCCTTTTGGGCTGGAGCTTCTCGTGGTTTGAGACCTGGCTTACTCGACCAGCTGCTCTTGAGATTCTCCCTGATGTGGGCTGCATTTTGGCTGCCTTTTGGGCTGGAACTTCTCAAGGTTTGAGGACTGGCTTGCTCCACCCCCTACTCTTGAGTTTCTCCCAGATGTGGGCTGCATTTTGGCTGATACTTGGGCTGGAGCTTCTCGTGGTTTGAGGCCTGCCTTGCTCCACCCCCTGCTCTTGAGATTCTCCCAGATGTGGGCTGCATTTTGGCTGATTCTTGGGCTGGAGCTTCTCGAGGTTTGAGGCCTGGCTTGCTCCACCCCCTGCTCTTGAGATTCTCCCGGATGTGGGCTGCATTTTGGCTGCGTTTTGGGCTGGAGCTTCTCGTGGTTTGAGACCTGGCTTGCTCCACCCCCTGCTCTTGAGATTCTCCCGGATGTGGGCTGCATTTTGGCTGCCTTTTGGGCTGGAGCTTCTCGTGGTTTGAGGCCTGGCTTCCTCCACCCCCTGCTCTTGAGATTCTCCCGGATGTGGGCTGCATTTTGGCTGCCTTTTGGGCTGGAACTTCTCAAGGTTTGAGGCCTGGATTGCTCCACCCCCTACTCTTGAGATTCTCCCAGATGTGGGCTGCATTTTGGCTGCCTTTTGGGCTGGAGCTTCTCGTGGTTTGAGGCCTGGCTTGCTCCACCCCCTGCTCTTGAGTTTCTCCCGGAGGTGGGCTGCATTTTGGCTGCATTTTTGGCTGGAGCTTCTCGTGGTTTGAGGCCTGGCTTGCTCCACCCCCTGCTCTTGAGATTCTCCCGGATGTGGGCTGCATTTTGGCTCCCTTTTGGGCTGGAGCTTCTTGTGGTTTGAGGCCTGGCTTGCTCCACCCCCTGCTCTGGAGATTCTCCCGGATGTGGGCTGCATTTTGACTGATTCTTGGGCTGGAGCTTCTCGTGGTTTGAGGCCTGGCGTGCTCCACCCCCTGCTCTTGAGATTCTCCCGGATGTGGGCTGCATTTTGGCTGCCTTTAGGGCTGGAGCTTCTTGTGGTTTGAGGTCTGGCTTGCTCCACCCCCTGCTCTTGATATTCTCCCAGAGGTGGGCTGCATTTTGGCTGACATTTTGCGCTGGAACTTCTCGAGGTTTGAAGCCAGGCTTGCTCCACCCCCTGCTCTTGAGATTCTCCCGGATGTGGGCTGCATTTTGGCTGAATTTTGGGCTGGAGCTTCTCGTGGTTTGAGGCCTGGCTTGCTCCACCCCCTGCTCTTGAGATTCTCCCGGAGGTGGGCTGCATTTTGGCTGCCTTTTGTGCTGGAGCTTCTCGTGGTTTGAGGCCTGCCTTGCTCCACCCCCTGCTCTTGATATACTCCCGGATGTGGGCTGCATTTTGGCTGCCTTTTGGGCTGGAGCTTCTCGTGGTTTGAGGCCTGGCTTGCTCCACCCCCTGCTCTTGAGATTCTCCCAGATGTGGGCTGCATTTTGGCTGCCTTTTGGGCTGGAGCTTCTCGTGGTTTGAGGCCTGGCTTGCTCGTCCCCCTGCTCTTGAGATTCTCCCGGATGTGGGCTGCATTTTGGCTGCCTTTTGGGCTGGAGCTTCTCGTGGTTTGAGGCCTGGCTTGCTCCACACCCTGCTCTTGAGATTCTCCCGGATGTGGGCTGCATTTTGGCTGATTCTTGGGCTGGAGCTTCTCGTGGTTTGAGGCCTGGCTTGCTCCACCCCTGCTGTTGAGATTCCCACGGAGGTGGGCTGCATTTTGGCTGCCTTTTGGGCTGGAGCTTCTCGTGGTTTGAGACCTGGCTTGCTCGACCAGCTGCTCTTGAGATTCTCCCTGATGTGGGCTGCATTTTGGCTGCCTTTTGGGCTGGAGCTTCTCGAGGTTTGAGGCCTGGCTTGCTCCACCCCCTGCTCTTGATATTCTCCCGGATGTGGGCTGCATTTTGGCTGCCTTTTGGGCTGGAGCTTCTCGTGGTTTGAGGCCTGGCTTGCTCCACCCCCTGCTCTTGAGATTCTCCTGGATGTGGGCTGCATTTTGGCTGCCTTTTGGGCTGGAGCTTCTCGAGGTTTGAGGCCTGGCTTGCTCCACCCCCTGCTCTTGAGATTCTCCCGGATGTGGGCTGCATTTTGGCTGAATTTTGGGCTGGAGCTTCTCGTGGTTTGAGGCCTGGCTTGCTCCACCCCCTGCTCTTGAGATTCTCCCAGATGTGGGCTGCATTTTGGCTGCCTTTTGGGCTGGAGCTTCTCGTGGTTTGAGGCCTGGCTTCCTCCACCCCCTACTCTTGAGATTCTCCCGGATGTGGGCTGGATTTTGGCTGCCTTTTGGGCTGGAACTTCTCAAGGTTTGAGGACTGGCTTGCTCCACCCCCTACTCTTGAGTTTCTCCCAGATGTGGGCTGCATTTTGGCTGATACTTGGGCTGGAGCTTCTCGTGGTTTGAGGCCTGCCTTGCTCCACCCCCTGCTCTTGAGATTCTCCCAGATGTGGGCTGCATTTTGGCTGATTCTTGGGCTGGAGCTTCTCGAGGTTTGAGGCCTGGCTTGCTCCACCCCCTGCTCTTGAGATTCTCCCGGATGTGGGCTGCATTTTGGCTGCGTTTTGGGCTGGAGCTTCTCGTGGTTTGAGACCTGGCTTGCTCCACCCCCTGCTCTTGAGATTCTCCCGGATGTGGGCTGCATTTTGGCTGCCTTTTGGGCTGGAGCTTCTCGTGGTTTGAGGCCTGGCTTCCTCCACCCCCTGCTCTTGAGATTCTCCCGGATGTGGGCTGCATTTTGGCTGCCTTTTGGGCTGGAACTTCTCAAGGTTTGAGGCCTGGATTGCTCCACCCCCTACTCTTGAGATTCTCCCAGATGTGGGCTGCATTTTGGCTGCCTTTTGGGCTGGAGCTTCTCGTGGTTTGAGGCCTGGCTTGCTCCACCCCCTGCTCTTGAGTTTCTCCCGGAGGTGGGCTGCATTTTGGCTGCATTTTTGGCTGGAGCTTCTCGTGGTTTGAGGCCTGGCTTGCTCCACCCCCTGCTCTTGAGATTCTCCCGGATGTGGGCTGCATTTTGGCTGCCTTTTGGGCTGGAGCTTCTCGTGGTTTGAGGCCTGGCTTGCTCCACCCCCTGCTCTGGAGATTCTCCCGGATGTGGGCTGCATTTTGACTGATTCTTGGGCTGGAGCTTCTCGTGGTTTGAGGCCTGGCGTGCTCCACCCCCTGCTCTTGAGATTCTCCCGGATGTGGGCTGCATTTTGGCTGCCTTTAGGGCTGGAGCTTCTTGTGGTTTGAGGTCTGGCTTGCTCCACCCCCTGCTCTTGATATTCTCCCAGAGGTGGGCTGCATTTTGGCTGACATTTTGCGCTGGAACTTCTCGAGGTTTGAAGCCAGGCTTGCTCCACCCCCTGCTCTTGAGATTCTCCCGGATGTGGGCTGCATTTTGGCTGAATTTTGGGCTGGAGCTTCTCGTGGTTTGAGGCCTGGCTTGCTCCATCCCCTGCTCTTGAGATTCTCCCGGATGTGGGCTGCATTTTGGCTGCATTTTGGGCTGGAGCTTCTCGTGGTTTGAGGCCTGGCTTGCTCCACCCCCTGCTCCTGAGATTCTCCCGGATGTGGGCTGCATTTTGGCTGCCTTTTGGGCTGGAGCTTCTCGTGGTTTGAGTCCTGGCTTGCTCCAGCCCCTGCTCTTGAGATTGTCCCGGAGGTGGGCTGCATTTTGGCTGCCTTTTGGGCTGGAACTTCTCGTGGTTTGAGGCCTGGCTTGCTCCACCCCCTGCTCTTGAGATTCTCCCGGATGTGGGGTGCATTTTGGTTGCCTTTTGGGCTGGAGCTTCTCGTGGTTTGAGGCCTGGCTTGCTCCAACCCCTGCTCTTGAGATTCTCCCGGATGTGGGCTGCATTTTGGCTGACTTTTGGGCTGGAGCTTCTCGAGGTTTGAGGCCTGGCTTGCTCCAACCCCTGCTCTTGAGATTCTCCCGGATGTGGGCTGGATTTTGGGTGCCTTTTGGGCTGGAGCTTCTCGTGGTTTGAGGCCTGGCTTGCTCCACCCCCTACTCTTGAGTTTCTCCCAGATGTGGGCTGCATTTTGGGTGATACTTGGGCTGGAGCTTCTCGTGGTTTGAGGCCTGCCTTGCTCCACCCCCTGCTCTTGAGATTCTCCCAGATGTGGGCTGCATTTTGGCTGATTCTTGGGCTGGAGCTTCTCGAGGTTTGAGGCCTGGCTTGCTCCACCCCCTGCTCTTGAGATTCTCCCGGATGTGGGCTGCATTTTGGCTGCGTTTTGGGCTGGAGCTTCTCGTGGTTTGAGACCTGGCTTGCTCCACCCCCTGCTCTTGAGATTCTCCCGGATGTGGGCTGCATTTTGGCTGCCTTTTGGGCTGGAGCTTCTCATGGTTTGAGGCCTGGCTTCCTCCACCCCCTGCTCTTGATATTCTCCCGGATGTGGGCTGGATTTTGGCTGCCTTTTGGGCTGGAGCTTCTCGTGGTTTGGGGCCTGGATTGCTCCACCCCCTACTCTTGAGATTCTCCCAGATGTGGGCTGCATTTTGGCTGCCTTTTGGGCTGGAGCTTCTCGTGGTTTGAGGTCTGGCTTGCTCCACCCCCTGCTCTTGAGTTTCTCCCGGAGGTGGGCTGCATTTTGGCTGCATTTTTGGCTGGAGCTTCTCGTGGTTTGAGGCCTGGCTTGCTCCACCCCCTGCTCTTGAGATTCTCCCGGATGTGGGCTGCATTTTGGCTCCCTTTTGGGCTGGAGCTTCTCGTGGTTTGAGGCCTGTCTTGCTCCACCCCCTGCTCTTGAGATTCTCCCCGATGTGGGCTGCATTTTGACTGATTCTTGGGCTGGAGCTTCTCGTGGTTTGAGGCCTGGCTTCCTCCACCCACTGCTCTTGAGATTCTCCCGGAGGTGGGCTGCATTTTGGCTGCCTTTAGGGCTGGAGCTTCTTGTGGTTTGAGGTCTGGCTTGCTCCACCCCCTGCTCTTGATATTCTCCCAGAGGTGGGCTGCATTTTGGCTGACATTTTGGGCTGGAACTTCTCGAGGTTTGAAGCCAGGCTTGCTCCACCCCCTGCTCTTGAGATTCTCCCGGATGTGGGCTGTATTTTGGCTGAATTTTGGGCTGGAGCTTCTCGTGGTTTGAGGCCTGGCTTGCTCCATCCCCTGCTCTTGAGATTCTCCCGGATGTGGGCTGCATTTTCGCTGCCTTTTGGGCTGGAGCTTCTCGTGGTTTGAGGCCTGGCTTGCTCCACCCCCTGCTCCAGAGATTCTCCCGGATGTGGGCTGCATTTTGGCTGCCTTTTGGGCTGGAGCTTCTCGTGGTTTGAGTCCTGGCTTGCTCCACCCCCTGCTCTTGAGATTCTCCCGGATGTGGGCTGCATTTTGTCTGCCTTTTGGGCTGGAGCTTCTCGTGGTTTGAGGCCTGGCTTGCTCCACCCCCTGCTCTTGAGATTCTCCCGGATGTGGGCTGCATTTTGGCTGATTCTTGGGCTGGAGCTTCTCGTGGTTTGAGGCCTGGCTTGCTCCACCCCTGCTGTTGAGATTCTCCCGGAGGTGGGCTGCATTTTGGCTGAATTTTGGGCTGGAGCTTCTCGTGGTTTGAGGCCTGGCTTGCTCCACCCCCTGCTCTTGAGATTCTCCCAGATGTGGCCTGCATTTTGGCTGCCTTTTGGGCTGGAGCTTCTCGTGGTTTGAGGCCTGGATTGCTCCACCCCCTGCTCTTGAGATTCTCCCGGATGTGGGCTGGATTTTGGCTGCATTTTGGGCTGGAGCTTCTTGTGGTTTGAGGCCTGGCTTCCTCCACCCCCTGCTCTTGAGATTCTCCCGGATGTGGGCTGGATTTTGGCTGCCTTTTGGGCTGGAACTTCTCAAGGTTTGAGGCCTGGATTGCTAAACCCCCTACTCTTGAGATTCTCCAAGATGTGGGCTGCATTTTGGGTGATACTTCGGCTGGAGCTTCTCGTGGTTTGAGGCCTGGCTTGCTCCACCCCCTGCTCTTGAGTTTCTCCCGGAGGTGGGCTGCATTTTGACTGCCTTTTGGGCTGGAGCTTCTCGTGGTTTGAGGCCTGGCGTGCTCCACCCCCTGCTCTTGAGATTCTCCCGGATGTGGGTTGCATTTTGGCTGCCTTTTGGGCTGGAGCTTCTCATGGTTTGAGGCCTGGCTTGCTCCACCCCCTGCTCTTGAGATTCTCCCGGATGTGGGCTGCATTTTGACTGATTCTTGGGCTGGAGCTTCTTGTGGTTTGAGGCCTGGCTTGCTCCACTCCCTGCTCTTGATATTCTCCCAGAGGTGGGCTGCATTTTGGCTGACATTTTGGGCTGGAGCTTCTCGTGCTTTGAGGCCTGGCTTGCTCCACCCCCTGCTCTTGAGATTCTCCCGGATGTGGGCTGCATTTTGGCTGCCTTTTGGGCTGGAGCTTCTCGAGGTTTGAGGCCTGGCTTGCTCCAACCCCTGCTCTTGAGATTCTCCCGGATGTGGGCTGCATTTTGGCTGCCTTTTGGGCTGGAGATTCTCGTGGTTTGAGGCCTGGCTTGCTCCACCCCCTGCTCTTGATATTCTCCCGGATGTGGGCTGCATTTTGGCTGATTCTTGGGCTGGAGCTTCTCGTGGTTTGAGGCCTGGCTTGCTCCACCCCCTGCTCTTGAGATTCTCCTGGAGGTGGGCTGCACTTTGGCTGCCTTTTGGGCTGGATCTTCTCGAGGTTTGAGGCCTGGCTTGCTCCACCCCCTGCTCTTGAGATTCTCCCGGATGTGGGCTGCATTTTGGCTGCCTTTTGGGCTGGAGCTTCTCGTGGTTTGAGGCCTGGCTTTCTCCACCCCCTGCTCTTGAGATTCTCCCGGATGTGGGCTGCATTTTGGCTACATTTTGGGCTGGAACTTCTCGTGGTTTGAGGCCTGGCTTGCTCCACCCCCTACTCTTGAGATTCTCCCGGATATGGGCTGCATTTTGGCTGATACTTGGGCTGGAGCTTCTCGTGGTTTGAGGCCTGGCTTGCTCCACCCCCTGCTCTTGAGATTCTGCCGGATGTGGGCTGCATTTTGGCTGCCTTTTGGGCTGGAGCTTCTCGTGGTTTGAGGCCTGGCTTGCTCCACCCCCTGCTCTTGAGATTCTCCCGGATGTGGGGTGCATTTTGGCTGCATTTTGGGCTGGAGCTTCTCGTGGTTTGAGGCCTGGCTTGCTCCACCCCCTGCTCTTGAGTTTCTCCCGGATATGGGCTGCATTTTGGCTGCATTTTGGGCTGGAGCTTCTCGTGGATTGAGGCCTGCCTTGCTCCACCCCCTGCTCTTGATATACTCCCGGATGTGGGCTGGATTTTGGCTGCCTTTTGGGCTGGAGCTTCTCGTGGTTTGAGGCCTGGCTTGCTCCACCCCCTGCTCTTGAGATTCTCCCGGATGTGGGCTGCATTTTGGCTGCCTTTTGGGCTGGAGCTTCTCGTGGTTTGAGGCCTGGCTTGCTCCACCCCCTGCTCTTGAGATTCTCCTGGATGTGGGCTGCATTTTGGCTACATTTTGGGCTGGAACTTCTCGTGGTTTGAGGCCTGGCTTGCTCCACCCCCTACTCTTGAGATTCTCCCGGATATGGGCTGCATTTTGGCTGATACTTGGGCTGGAGCTTCTCGTGGTTTGAGGCCTGGCTTGCTCCACCCCCTGCTCTTGAGATTCTGCCGGATGTGGGCTGCATTTTGGCTGCCTTTTGGGCTGGAGCTTCTCGTGGTTTGAGGCCTGGCTTGCTCCACCCCCTGCTCTTGAGATTCTCCCGGATGTGGGGTGCATTTTGGCTGCATTTTGGGCTGGAGCTTCTCGTGGTTTGAGGCCTGGCTTGCTCCACCCCCTGCTCTTGAGTTTCTCCCGGATATGGGCTGCATTTTGGCTGCATTTTGGGCTGGAGCTTCTCGTGGTTTGAGGCCTGCCTTGCTCCACCCCCTGCTCTTGATATACTCCCGGATGTGGGCTGGATTTTGGCTGCCTTTTGGGCTGGAGCTTCTCGTGGTTTGAGGCCTGCCTTGCTCGAGCCCCTGCTCTTGAGATTCTCCCGGATGTGGGCTGGATTTTGGATGCCTTTTGGGCTGGAGCTTCTCGTGGTTTGAGGCCTGGCTTGCTCCACCCCCTGCTCTTGAGATTCTCCCGGATGTGGGCTGCATTTTGTCTGCCTTTTGGGCTGGAGCTTCTCGTGGTTTGAGGCCTGGCTTGCTCCACCCCCTGCTCTTGAAATTGTCCCGGATGTGGGCTGGATTTTGGCTGCCTTTTGGGCTGGAGCTTCTCGTGGTTTGAGGCCTGGCTTGCTCCACCCCCTGCTCTTGAGATTCTCCCGGATGTGGGCTGCATTTTGGCTGACTTTTGGGCTGGAGCTTCTCGTGGTTTGAGGCCTGGCTTGCTCCACCCCCTGCTCTTGAGATTCTCCCGGATTTGGGCTGCATTTTGGCTGCCTTTTGCGGTGGAGCTTCTCGTGGTTTGAGGCCTGGCTTACTCCAACCCCTGCTCTTGAGATTCTCCCGGATGTGGGCTGCATTTTGGCTGCCTTTTGGGCTGGAACTTCTCGTGATTTGAGGCCTGGCTTGCTCCACCCCCTACTCTTGAGTTTCTCCCAGATGTGGGCTGCATTTTGGGTGATACTTGGGCTGGAGCTTCTCGTGGTTTGAGGCCTGGCTTGCTCCACCCCCTGCTCTTGAGATTCTCCCGGATTTGGGCTGCATTTTGGCTGATTCTTGGGCTGGAGCTTCTCGTGGTTTGAGGCCTGGCTTGCTCCACCCCTGCTGTTGAGATTCCCCCGGAGGTGGGCTGCATTTTGGCTGAATTTTGGGCTGGAGCTTCTCGTGGTTTGAGGCCTGGCTTGCTCCACCCCTGCTCTTGAGATACTCCCGGATGTGGGCTGCATTTTGGCTGAATTTTGGGCTGGAGCTTCTCGTGGTTTGAGGCCTGGCTTGCTCCACCCCCTGCTCTTGAGATTCTCCCGGATGTGGGCTGCATTTTGGCTGCGTTTTGGGCTGGAGCTTCTCGTGGTTTGAGACCTGGCTTGCTCCACCCTCTGCTCTTGAGATTCTCCCAGATGTGGGCTGCATTTTGGCTGCATTTTGGGCTGGAGCTTCTCGTGGTTTGAGGCCTGGCTTGCTCCACCCCCTGCTCTTGAGATTCTCCCGGATGTGGGCTGCATTTTGGCTGCCTTTTGGGCTGGAGCTTCTCGTGGTTTGAGGCCTGGCTTCCTCCACCCCCTGCTCTTGAGATTCTCCCAGATGTGGGCTGCATTTTGGGTGATACTTCGGCTGGAGCTTCTCGTGGTTTGAGGCCTGGCTTGCTCCACCCCTGCTGTTGAGATTCCCCCGGAGGTGGGCTGCATTTTGGCTGAATTTTGGGCTGGAGCTTCTCGAGGTTTGAGGCCTGGCTTGCTCCACCCCCTGCTCTTGAGATTCTCCCGGATGTGGGCTGCATTTTGGCTGATACTTGGGCTGGAGCTTCTCGTGGTTTGAGGCCTGGCTTGCTCCACCCCCTGCTCTTGAGATTCTGCCGGATGTGGGCTGCATTTTGGCTGCGTTTTGGGCTGGAGCTTCTCGTGGTTTGAGACCTGGCTTGCTCCACCCCCTGCTCTTGAGATTCTCCCGGATTTGGGCTGCATTTTGGCTGATTCTTGGGCTGGAGCTTCTCGTGGTTTGAGGCCTGGCTTGCTCCACCCCTGCTGTTGAGATTCCCCCGGAGGTGGGCTGCATTTTGGCTGAATTTTGGGCTGGAGCTTCTCGAGGTTTGAGGCCTGGCTTGCTCCACCCCCTGCTCTTGAGATTCTCCCGGATTTGGGCTGCATTTTGGCTGATTCTTGGGCTGGAGCTTCTCGTGGTTTGAGGCCTGGCTTGCTCCACCCCTGCTGTTGAGATTCCCCCGGAGGTGGGCTGCATTTTGGCTGAATTTTGGGCTGGAGCTTCTCGAGGTTTGAGGCCTGGCTTGCTCCACCCCCTGCTCTTGAGATTCTCCCGGATGTGGGCTGCATTTTGGCTGAATTTTGGGCTGGAGCTTCTCGTGGTTTGAGGCCTGGCTTGCTCCACCCCCTGCTCTTGAGATTCTCCCGGATGTGGGCTGCATTTTGGCTGCGTTTTGGGCTGGAGCTTCTCGTGGTTTGAGACCTGGCTTGCTCCACCCTCTGCTCTTGAGATTCTCCCAGATGTGGGCTGCATTTTGGCTGCATTTTGGGCTGGAGCTTCTCGTGGTTTGAGGCCTGGCTTGCTCCACCCCCTGCTCTTGAGATTCTCCCGGATGTGGGCTGCATTTTGGCTGCCTTTTGGGCTGGAGCTTCTCGTGGTTTGAGGCCTGGCTTCCTCCACCCCCTGCTCTTGAGATTCTCCTGGATGTGGGCTGCATTTTGGGTGATACTTCGGCTGGAGCTTCTCGTGGTTTGAGGCCTGGCTTGCTCCACCCCCTGCTCTTGAGATTCTCCCGGATGTGGGCTGCATTTTGGCTGCCTTTTGGGCTGGAGCTTCTCGTGGTTTGAGGCCTGGCTTCCTCCACCCCCTGCTCTTGAGATTCTCCCAGATGTGGGCTGCATTTTGGGTGATACTTCGGCTGGAGCTTCTCGTGGTTTGAGGCCTGGCTTGCTCCACCCCCTGCTCTTGAGGTTCTCCCGGAGGTGGGCTGCATTTTGACTGGCTTTTCGGCTGGAGCTTCTCGTGGTTTGAGGCCTGGCTTGCTCCACCCCCTGCTCTTGAGATTCTCCCGGATGTGGGCTGCATTTTGACTGCCTTTTCGGCTGGAGCTTCTCGTGGTTTGAGGCCTGGTTTGCTCCACCCCCTGCTCTTGAGATTCTCCCGGATATGTCCTGCATTTTGGCTGCTTTTGGGCTGGAGCTTCTCGTGGTTTGAGGCCTGGCTTGCTCCACTTCCTGCTCTTGAGATTCTCCCGGATGTGGGCTGCATTTTGGCTGCCTTTTGGGCTGGAGCTTCTCGTGGTTTGAGGCCTGGCTTGCTCCACCCCCTGCTCTTGAGTTTCTCCCGGATATGGGCTGCATTTTGGCTGCATTTTGGGCTGGAGCTTCTCGTGGTTTGAGGCCTGCCTTGCTCCACCCCCTGCTCTTGATATACTCCCGGATGTGGGCTGCATTTTGGCTGCCTTTTGGGCTGGAGCTTCTCGTGCTTTGAGGCCTGCCTTGCTCGAGCACCTGCTCTTGAGATTCTCCCGGAGGTGGGCTGGATTTTGGCTGCCTTTTGGGCTGGAGCTTCTCGTGGTTTGAGGCCTGGCTTGCTCCACTTCCTGCTCTTGAGATTCTCCCGGATGTGGGCTGCATTTTGGCTGCATTTTGGGCTGGAGCTTCTCGTGGTTTGAGGCCTGGCTTGCTCCACCCCCTGCTCTTGAAATTGTCCCAGATGTGGGCTGGATTTTGGCTGCCTTTTGGGCTCGAGCTTCTCGTGGTTTGAGGCCTGGCTTGCTCCACCCCCTGCTCTTGAGATAATCCCGGATGTGGGCTGCATTTTGGCTGCCTTTTGGGCTGGAGCTTCTCGTGGTTTGAGGCCTGCCTTGCTCCACCCCCTGCTCTTGAGATTCTCCCGGATGTGGGCTGGATTTTGGCTGCCTTTTGGGCTGGAGCTTCTCGTGGTTTGAGGCCTGGCTTGCTCCACCCCCTGCTCTTGAGATTCTCCCGGATTTGGGCTGCATTTTGGCTGCCTTTTGCGGAGGAGCTTCTCGTGGTTTGAGGCCTGGCTTACTCCAACCCCTGCTCTTGAGATTCTCCCAGATGTGGGCTGCATTTTGGGTGATACTTGGGCTGGAGCTTCTCGTGGTTTGAGGCCTGGCTTGCTCCACCCCCTACTCTTGAGGTTCTCCCGGATGTGGGCTGCATTTTGACTGGCTTTTCGGCTGGAGCTTCTCGTGGTTTGAGGCCTGGCTTGCTCCACCCCCTGCTCTTGAGATTCTCCCGGATGTGGGCTGCATTTTGACTGCATTTTCGGCTGGAGCTTCTCGTGGTTTGAGGCCTGGTTTGCTCCACCCCCTGCTCTTGAGATTCTCCCGGATATGGGCTGCATTTTGGCTGATACTTGGGCTGGAGCTTCTCGTGGTTTGAGGCCTGGCTTGCTCCACCCCCTGCTCTTGAGATTCTCCCGGATGTGGGCTGCATTTTGACTGCCTTTTCGGCTGGAGCTTCTCGTGGTTTGAGGCCTGGCTTGCTCCACCCCCTACTCTTGAGATTCTCCCGGATACGGGCTGCATTTTGGCTGATACTTGGGCTGGAGCTTCTCGTGGTTTGAGGCCTGGCTTGCTCCACCCCCTGCTCTTGAGATACTCCCGGATGTGGGCTGCATTTTGGCTGCATTTTGGGCTGGAGCTTCTCGGGGTTTGAGGCCTGGCTTGCTCCACCCCCTGCTCTTGAGATTCTCCCGGATGTGGGCTGCATTTTGGCTGCCTTTTGGGCTGGAGCTTCTCGTGGTTTGAGGCCTGGCTTGCTCCACCCCCTGTTCTTGAAATTGTCCCGGATGTGGGCTGGATTTTGGCTGCATTTTGGGCTGGAGCTTCTCGTGGTTTGAGGCCTGCCTTGCTCCACCCCCTGCTCTTGAGATTCTCCCGGATGTGGGCTGCATTTTGGCTGCCTTTTGGGCTGGAGCTTTTCGTGGTTTGAGGCCTGGCTTGCTCCACCCCCTGCTCTTGAGATTCTCCCAGATGTGGCCTGCATTTTGACTGATTCTTGGGCTGGAGCTTCTCGTGGTTTGAGGCCTGGCTTGCTCCAACCCCTGCTCTTGAGATTCTCCCGGATGTGGGCTGCATTTTGGCTGCCTTTTGGGCTGGAGCTTCTCGTGGTTTGAGGCCTGGCTTGCTCCACCCCCTGCTCTTGAGATTCTCCCAGATGTGGACTGCATTTTGGCTGCCTTTTGGGCTGGAGCTTCTCGTGGTTTGAGGCCTGGCTTGCTCCACCCCCTGCTCTTGATATTCTCCCGGATGTGGGCTGCATTTTGGCTGCCTTTTGGGCTGGAGCTTCTCGAGGTTTGAGGCCTGGCTTGCTCCACCCCCTGCTCTTGAGATTCTCCCGGATGTGGGCTGCATTTTGACTGATTCTTGGGTTGGAGCTTCTCGTGGTTTGAGGCCTGGCTTGCTCCAACCCCTGCTCTTGAGATTCTCCCGGATGTGGGCTGCATTTTGACTGATTCGTGGGCTGGAGCTTCTCGTGGTTTGAGGCCTGGCTTGCTCCACCCCCTGCTGTTGAGATTCTCACGGAGGTGGGCTGTATTTTGGCTGTCTTTTGTGCTGGAGCTTCTCGTGGTTTGAGGCCTGGCTTGCTCCACCCCCTGCTCTTGAGATTCTCCCGGATTTGGGCTGCATTTTGGCTGCCTTTTGCGGAGGAGCTTCTCGTGGTTTGAGGCCTGGCTTACTCCAACCCCTGCTCTTGAGATTCTCCCAGATGTGGGCTGCATTTTGGGTGATACTTGGGCTGGAGCTTCTCGTGGTTTGAGGCCTGGCTTGCTCCACCCCCTGCTCTTGAGATTCTCCCGGATGTGGGCTGCATTTTGGCTGATTCTTGGGCTGGAGCTTCTCGTGGTTTGAGGCCTGGCTTGCTCCACCCCTGCTGTTGAGATTCTCCCGGAGGTGGGCTGCATTTTGGCTGAATTTTGGGCTGGAGCTTCTCGAGGTTTGAGGCCTGGCTTGCTCCACCCCCTGCTCTTGAGATTCTCCCGGATGTGGGCTGCATTTTGGCTGAATTTTGGGTTGGAGCTTCTCGTGGTTTGAGGCCTGGCTTGCTCCACCCCCTGCTCTTGAGATTCTCCCGGATGTGGGCTGCATTTTGGCTGCGTTTTGGGCTGGAGGTTCTCGTGGTTTGAGACCTGGCTTGCTCCACCCCCTGCTCTTGAGATTCTCCCGGATGTGGGCTGCATTTTGGCTGCCTTTTGGGCTGGAGCTTCTCGTGGTTTGAGGCCTGGCTTGCTCCACCCCCTACTCTTGAGGTTCTCCCGGATGTGGGCTGCATTTTGACTGGCTTTTCGGCTGGAGCTTCTCGTGGTTTGAGGCCTGGCTTGCTCCACCCCCTGCTCTTGAGATTCTCCCGGATGTGGGCTGCATTTTGGCTGCCTTTTCGGCTGGAGCTTCTCGTGGTTTGAGGCCTGGTTTGCTCCACCCCCTGCTCTTGAGATTCTCCCGGATATGGGCTGCATTTTGGCTGATACTTGGGCTGGAGCTTCTCGTGGTTTGAGGCCTGGCTTGCTCCACCCCCTGCTCTTGAGATTCTCCCGGATGTGGGCTGCATTTTGACTGCCTTTTCGGCTGGAGCTTCTCGTGGTTTGAGGCCTGGCTTGCTCCACCCCCTACTCTTGAGATTCTCCCGGATACGGGCTGCATTTTGGCTGATACTTGGGCTGGAGCTTCTCGTGGTTTGAGGCCTGCCTTGCTCCACCCCCTGCTCTTGATATACTCCCGGATGTGGGCTGCATTTTGGCTGCCTTTTGGGCTGGAGCTTCTCGTGCTTTGAGGCCTGCCTTGCTCGAGCACCTGCTCTTGAGATTCTCCCGGAGGTGGGCTGGATTTTGGCTGCCTTTTGGGCTGGAGCTTCTCGTGGTTTGAGGCCTGGCTTGCTCCACTTCCAGCTCTTGAGATTCTCCCGGATGTGGGCTGCATTTTGGCTGCATTTTGGGCTGGAGCTTCTCGTGGTTTGAGGCCTGGCTTGCTCCACCCCCTGCTCTTGAAATTGTCCCAGATGTGGGCTGGATTTTGGCTGCCTTTTGGGCTGGAGCTTCTCGTGGTTTGAGGCCTGGCTTGCTCCACCCCCTGCTCTTGAGATAATCCCGGATGTGGGCTGCATTTTGGCTGCCTTTTGGGCTGGAGCTTCTCGTGGTTTGAGGCCTGCCTTGCTCCACCCCCTGCTCTTGAGATTCTCCCGGATGTGGGCTGGATTTTGGCTGCCTTTTGGGCTGGAGCTTCTCGTGGTTTGAGGCCTGGCTTGCTCCACCCCCTGCTCTTGAGATTCTCCCGGATTTGGGCTGCATTTTGGCTGCCTTTTGCGGAGGAGCTTCTCGTGGTTTGAGGCCTGGCTTACTCCAACCCCTGCTCTTGAGATTCTCCCAGATGTGGGCTGCATTTTGGGTGATACTTGGGCTGGAGCTTCTCGTGGTTTGAGGCCTGGCTTGCTCCACCCCCTACTCTTGAGGTTCTCCCGGATGTGGGCTGCATTTTGACTGGCTTTTCGGCTGGAGCTTCTCGTGGTTTGAGGCCTGGCTTGCTCCACCCCCTGCTCTTGAGATTCTCCCGGATGTGGGCTGCATTTTGACTGCCTTTTCGGCTGGAGCTTCTCGTGGTTTGAGGCCTGGTTTGCTCCACCCCCTGCTCTTGAGATTCTCCCGGATATGGGCTGCATTTTGGCTGATACTTGGGCTGGAGCTTCTCGTGGTTTGAGGCCTGGCTTGCTCCACCCCCTGCTCTTGAGATTCTCCCGGATGTGGGCTGCATTTTGACTGCCTTTTCGGCTGGAGCTTCTCGTGGTTTGAGGCCTGGCTTCCTCCACCCCCTACTCTTGAGATTCTCCCGGATACGGGCTGCATTTTGGCTGATACTTGGGCTGGAGCTTCTCGTGGTTTGAGGCCTGGCTTGCTCCACCCCCTGCTCTTGAGATACTCCCGGATGTGGGCTGCATTTTGGCTGCATTTTGGGCTGGAGCTTCTCGGGGTTTGAGGCCTGGCTTGCTCCACCCCCTGCTCTTGAGATTCTCCCGGATGTGGGCTGCATTTTGGCTGCCTTTTGGGCTGGAGCTTCTCGTGGTTTGAGGCCTGGCTTGCTCCACCCCCTGTTCTTGAAATTGTCCCGGATGTGGGCTGGATTTTGGCTGCATTTTGGGCTGGAGCTTCTCGTGGTTTGAGGCCTGGCTTGCTCCACCCCCTGCTCTTGAGATTCTCCCGGATGTGGGCTGCATTTTGGCTGCTTTTGGGCTGGAGCTTCTCGTGGTTTGAGGCCTGGCGTGCTCCACCCCCTGCTCTTGAGATTCTCCCGGATGTGGGCTGCATTTTGGCTGCCTTTTGGGCTGGAGCTTCTCGTGGTTTGAGGCCTGGCTTGCTCCACCCCCTGCTCTTGAGTTTCTCCCGGATATGGGCTGCATTTTGGCTGCATTTTGGGCTGGAGCTTCTCGTGGTTTGAGGCCTGCCTTGCTCCACCCCCTGCTCTTGATATACTCCCGGATGTGGGCTGCATTTTGGCTGCCTTTTGGGCTGGAGCTTCTCGTGCTTTGAGGCCTGCCTTGCTCGAGCACCTGCTCTTGAGATTCTCCCGGAGGTGGGCTGGACTTTGGCTGCCTTTTGGGCTGGAGCTTCTCGTGGTTTGAGGCCTGGCTTGCTCCACTTCCTGCTCTTGAGATTCTCCCGGATGTGGGCTGCATTTTGGCTGCATTTTGGGCTGGAGCTTCTCGTGGTTTGAGGCCTGGCTTGCTCCACCCCCTGCTCTTGAAATTGTCCCAGATGTGGGCTGGATTTTGGCTGCCTTTTGGGCTCGAGCTTCTCGTGGTTTGAGGCCTGGCTTGCTCCACCCCCTGCTCTTGAGATAATCCCGGATGTGGGCTGCATTTTGGCTGCCTTTTGGGCTGGAGCTTCTCGTGGTTTGAGGCCTGCCTTGCTCCACCCCCTGCTCTTGAGATTCTCCCGGATGTGGGCTGGATTTTGGCTGCCTTTTGGGCTGGAGCTTCTCGTGGTTTGAGGCCTGGCTTGCTCCACCCCCTGCTCTTGAGATTCTCCCGGATTTGGGCTGCATTTTGGCTGCCTTTTGCGGAGGAGCTTCTCGTGGTTTGAGGCCTGGCTTACTCCAACCCCTGCTCTTGAGATTCTCCCAGATGTGGGCTGCATTTTGGGTGATACTTGGGCTGGAGCTTCTCGTGGTTTGAGGCCTGGCTTGCTCCACCCCCTACTCTTGAGGTTCTCCCGGATGTGGGCTGCATTTTGACTGGCTTTTCGGCTGGAGCTTCTCGTGGTTTGAGGCCTGGCTTGCTCCACCCCCTGCTCTTGAGATTCTCCCGGATGTGGGCTGCATTTTGACTGCATTTTCGGCTGGAGCTTCTCGTGGTTTGAGGCCTGGTTTGCTCCACCCCCTGCTCTTGAGATTCTCCCGGATATGGGCTGCATTTTGGCTGATACTTGGGCTGGAGCTTCTCGTGGTTTGAGGCCTGGCTTGCTCCACCCCCTGCTCTTGAGATTCTCCCGGATGTGGGCTGCATTTTGACTGCCTTTTCGGCTGGAGCTTCTCGTGGTTTGAGGCCTGGCTTGCTCCACCCCCTACTCTTGAGATTCTCCCGGATACGGGCTGCATTTTGGCTGATACTTGGGCTGGAGCTTCTCGTGGTTTGAGGCCTGGCTTGCTCCACCCCCTGCTCTTGAGATACTCCCGGATGTGGGCTGCATTTTGGCTGCATTTTGGGCTGGAGCTTCTCGGGGTTTGAGGCCTGGCTTGCTCCACCCCCTGCTCTTGAGATTCTCCCGGATGTGGGCTGCATTTTGGCTGCCTTTTGGGCTGGAGCTTCTCGTGGTTTGAGGCCTGGCTTGCTCCACCCCCTGTTCTTGAAATTGTCCCGGATGTGGGCTGGATTTTGGCTGCATTTTGGGCTGGAGCTTCTCGTGGTTTGAGGCCTGCCTTGCTCCACCCCCTGCTCTTGAGATTCTCCCGGATGTGGGCTGCATTTTGGCTGCCTTTTGGGCTGGAGCTTTTCGTGGTTTGAGGCCTGGCTTGCTCCACCCCCTGCTCTTGAGATTCTCCCAGATGTGGCCTGCATTTTGACTGATTCTTGGGCTGGAGCTTCTCGTGGTTTGAGGCCTGGCTTGCTCCAACCCCTGCTCTTGAGATTCTCCCGGATGTGGGCTGCATTTTGGCTGCCTTTTGGGCTGGAGCTTCTCGTGGTTTGAGGCCTGGCTTGCTCCACCCCCTGCTCTTGAGATTCTCCCAGATGTGGACTGCATTTTGGCTGCCTTTTGGGCTGGAGCTTCTCGTGGTTTGAGGCCTGGCTTGCTCCACCCCCTGCTCTTGATATTCTCCCGGATGTGGGCTGCATTTTGGCTGCCTTTTGGGCTGGAGCTTCTCGAGGTTTGAGGCCTGGCTTGCTCCACCCCCTGCTCTTGAGATTCTCCCGGATGTGGGCTGCATTTTGACTGATTCTTGGGTTGGAGCTTCTCGTGGTTTGAGGCCTGGCTTGCTCCAACCCCTGCTCTTGAGATTCTCCCGGATGTGGGCTGCATTTTGACTGATTCGTGGGCTGGAGCTTCTCGTGGTTTGAGGCCTGGCTTGCTCCACCCCCTGCTGTTGAGATTCTCACGGAGGTGGGCTGCATTTTGGCTGTCTTTTGTGCTGGAGGTTCTCGTGGTTTGAGGCCTGGCTTGCTCCACCCCCTGCTCTTGAGATTCTCCCGGATTTGGGCTGCATTTTGGCTGCCTTTTGCGGAGGAGCTTCTCGTGGTTTGAGGCCTGGCTTACTCCAACCCCTGCTCTTGAGATTCTCCCAGATGTGGGCTGCATTTTGGGTGATACTTGGGCTGGAGCTTCTCGTGGTTTGAGGCCTGGCTTGCTCCACCCCCTGCTCTTGAGATTCTCCCGGATGTGGGCTGCATTTTGGCTGATTCTTGGGCTGGAGCTTCTCGTGGTTTGAGGCCTGGCTTGCTCCACCCCTGCTGTTGAGATTCTCCCGGAGGTGGGCTGCATTTTGGCTGAATTTTGGGCTGGAGCTTCTCGAGGTTTGAGGCCTGGCTTGCTCCACCCCCTGCTCTTGAGATTCTCCCGGATGTGGGCTGCATTTTGGCTGAATTTTGGGCTGGAGCTTCTCGTGGTTTGAGGCCTGGCTTGCTCCACCCCCTGCTCTTGAGATTCTCCCGGATGTGGGCTGCATTTTGGCTGCGTTTTGGGCTGGAGGTTCTCGTGGTTTGAGACCTGACTTGCTCCACCCCCTGCTCTTGAGATTCTCCCGGATGTGGGCTGCATTTTGGCTGCCTTTTGGGCTGGAGCTTCTCGTGGTTTGAGGCCTGGCTTGCTCCACCCCCTACTCTTGAGGTTCTCCCGGATGTGGGCTGCATTTTGACTGGCTTTTCGGCTGGAGCTTCTCGTGGTTTGAGGCCTGGCTTGCTCCACCCCCTGCTCTTGAGATTCTCCCGGATGTGGGCTGCATTTTGGCTGCCTTTTCGGCTGGAGCTTCTCGTGGTTTGAGGCCTGGTTTGCTCCACCCCCTGCTCTTGAGATTCTCCCGGATATGGGCTGCATTTTGGCTGATACTTGGGCTGGAGCTTCTCGTGGTTTGAGGCCTGGCTTGCTCCACCCCCTGCTCTTGAGATTCTCCCGGATGTGGGCTGCATTTTGACTGCCTTTTCGGCTGGAGCTTCTCGTGGTTTGAGGCCTGGCTTGCTCCACCCCCTACTCTTGAGATTCTCCCGGATACGGGCTGCATTTTGGCTGATACTTGGGCTGGAGCTTCTCGTGGTTTGAGGCCTGGCTTGCTCCACCCCCTGCTCTTGAGATACTCCCGGATGTGGGCTGCATTTTGGCTGCATTTTGGGCTGGAGCTTCTCGGGGTTTGAGGCCTGGCTTGCTCCACCCCCTGCTCTTGAGATTCTCCCGGATGTGGGCTGCATTTTGGCTGCCTTTTGGGCTGGAGCTTTTCGTGGTTTGAGGCCTGGCTTGCTCCACCCCCTGCTCTTGAGATTCTCCCAGATGTGGCCTGCATTTTGACTGATTCTTGGGCTGGAGCTTCTCGTGGTTTGAGGCCTGGCTTGCTCCAACCCCTGCTCTTGAGATTCTCCCGGATGTGGGCTGCATTTTGGCTGCCTTTTGGGCTGGAGCTTCTCGTGGTTTGAGGCCTGGCTTGCTCCACCCCCTGCTCTTGAGATTCTCCCAGATGTGGCCTGCATTTTGGCTGCCTTTTGGGCTGGAGCTTCTCGTGGTTTGAGGCCTGGCTTGCTCCACCCCCTGCTCTTGAGATTCTCCCGGATGTGGCCTGCATTTTGGCTGCCTTTTGGGCTGGAGCTTCTCGAGGTTTGAGGCCTGGCTTGCTCCACCCCCTGCTCTTGAGATTCTCCCGGATGTGGGCTGCATTTTGACTGATTCTTGGGTTGGAGCTTCTCGTGGTTTGAGGCCTGGCTTGCTCCAACCCCTGCTCTTGAGATTCTCCCGGATGTGGGCTGCATTTTGACTGATTCGTGGGCTGGAGCTTCTCGTGGTTTGAGGCCTGGCTTGCTCCACCCCCTGCTGTTGAGATTCTCACGGAGGTGGGCTGCATTTTGGCTGTCTTTTGTGCTGGAGCTTCTCGTGGTTTGAGGCCTGGCTTGCTCCACCCCCTGCTCTTGAGATTCTCCCGGATGTGGGCTGGATTTTGGCTGTCTTTTGGGCTGGAGCTTCTCGTGGTTTGAGGCCTGGCTTGCTCCACCCCGGCTGTTGAGATTCTCCCGGAGGTGGGCTGCATTTTGGCTGCCTTTTGGGCTGGAGCTTCTCGTGGTTTGAGGCCTGGCTTGCTCCACCCCCTGCTCTTGAGATTCTCCCGGATGTGGGCTGCATTTTGGCTGCCTTTTGGGCTGGAGCTTCTCGTGGTTTGAGGCCTGGCTTGCTCCACCCCCTGCTCTTGAGATTCTCCCGGATGTGGGCTGCATTTTGGCTGCCTTTTGGGCTGGAGCTTCTCGTGGTTTGAGGCCTGGCTTGCTCCACCCCCTGCTCTTGATATTCTCCCGCATGTGGGCTGCATTTTGGCTGCCTTTTGGGCTGGAGCTTCTCGTGGTTTGACGCCTGGCTTGCTCCACCCCCTGCTCTTGATATTCTCCCGGAGGTGGGCTGCATTTTGGCTGACTTTTGGGCTGGAGCTTCTCGTGGTTTGAGGCCTGGCTTACTCCAACCACTGCTCTGGAGATTCTCCTGGATGTGGGCTGCATTTTGGCTGCCTTTTGGGCTGGAGCTTCTCGAGGTTTGAGGCCTGGCTTGCTCCACCCCCTGCTCTTGAGATTCTCCCAGATGTGGCCTGCATTTTGACTGATTATTGGGCTGGAGCTTCTTGTGGTTTGAGGCCTGGCTTGCTCCAACCCCTGCTCTTGAGATTCTCCCGGATGTGGGCTGCATTTTGGCTGCCTTTTGGGGTCTAGCTTCTCGTGGTTTGAGGCCTGGCTTGCTCCACCCCCTGCTGTTGAGATTCTCACGGAGGTGGGCTGCATTTTGGCTGTCTTTTGGGCTGGAGCTTCTCGTGGTTTGAGGCCTGGCTTGCTCCACCCCCTGCTCTTGAGATTCTCCCGGATGTGGGCTGGATTTTGGCTGTCTTTTGGGCTGGAGCTTCTCGTGGTTTGAGGCCTGGCTTGCTCCACCCCCTGCTCTTGATATTCTCCCGGATGTGGGCTGCATTTTGGCTGCATTTTGGGCTGGAGCTTCTCGTGGTTTGAGGCCTGGCTTGCTCCACCCCCTGCTCTTGAGATTCTCCCGGATGTGGGCTGCATTTTGGCTGCCTTTTGGGCTGGAGCTTCTCGAGGTTTGAGGCCTGGCTTGCTCCACCCCCTGCTCTTGAGATTCTCCCGGATGTGTCCTGCATTTTGGCTGCCTTTTGGGCTGGAGCTTCTCGTGGTTTGAGGCCTGGCTTGCTCCAACCCCTGCTCTTGAGATTCTCCCGGATGTGGGCTGCATTTTGGCAGCCTTTGGGGCTGGAGCTTCTCGTGGTTTGAGGCCTGGCTTGCTCCACCCCCTGCTCTTGAGATTCTCCCGGATGTGGCCTGCATTTTGGCTGCCTTTTGGGCTGGAGCTTCTCGTGGTTTGAGGCCTGGCTTGCTCCACCCCCTGCTCTTGATATTCTCCCGGATGTGGGCTGCATTTTGGCTGCCTTTTGGGCTGGAGCTTCTCGAGGTTTGAGGCCTGGCTTGCTCCACCCCCTGCTCTTGAGATTCTCCCGGATGTGGGCTGCATTTTGACTGATTCTTGGGTTGGAGCTTCTCGTGGTTTGAGGCCTTGCTTGCTCCAACCCCTGCTCTTGAGATTCTCCCGGATGTGGGCTGCATTTTGACTGATTCGTGGGCTGGAGCTTCTCGTGGTTTGAGGCCTGGCTTGCTCCACCCCCTGCTGTTGAGATTCTCACGGAGGTGGGCTGCATTTTGGCTGTCTTTTGTGCTGGAGCTTCTCGTGGTTTGAGGCCTGGCTTGCTCCACCCCCTGCTCTTGAGATTCTCCCGGATGTGGGCTGGATTTTGGCTGTCTTTTGGGCTGGAGCTTCTCGTGGTTTGAGGCCTGGCTTGCTCCACCCCCTGCTCTTGAGATTCTCCCGGATGTGGGCTGCATTTTGGCTGCCTTTTGGGCTGGAGCTTCTCGTGGTTTGAGGCCTGGCTTGCTCCACCCCCTGCTCTTGAGATTCTCCCGGATGTGGGCTGCATTTTGGCTGCCTTTTGGGCTGGAGCTTCTCGTGGTTTGAGGCCTGGCTTACTCCAACCACTGCTCTTGAGATTCTCCCGGATGTGGGCTGCATTTTGGCTGACTTTTGGGCTGGAGCTTCTCGAGGTTTGAGGCCTGGCTTGCTCCACCCACTGCTCTTGAGATTCTCCCAGATGTGGCCTGCATTTTGACTGATTCTTGGGCTGGAGCTTCTCGTGGTTTGAGGCCTGGCTTGCTCCAACCCTTGCTCTTGAGATTCTCCCGGATGTGGGCTGCATTTTGGCTGCCTTTTCGGGTCTAGCTTCTCGTGGTTTGAGGCCTGGCTTGCTCCAACCCCTGCTCTTGAGATTCTCCCGGATGTGGGCTGCATTTTGGCTGCCTTTTGGGCTGGAGCTTCTCGTGGTTTGAGGCCTGGCTTGCTCCACCCCCTGCTCTTGATATTCTCCCGGATGTGGGCTGCATTTTGGCTGCCTTTTGGGCTGGAGCTTCTCGTGGTTTGAGGCCTGGCTTGCTCCACCCCCTGCTCTTGAGATTCTCCCGGAGGTGGGCTGCATTTTGGCTGACTTTTGGGCTGGAGCTTCTCGTGGTTTGAGGCCTGGCTTACTCCAACCACTGCTCTTGAGATTCTCCCGGATGTGGGCTGCATTTTGGCTGCCTTTTGGGCTGGAGCTTCTCGAGGTTTGAGGCCTGGCTTGCTCCACCCCCTGCTCTTGAGATTCTCCCAGATGTGGCCTGCATTTTGACTGATTCTTGGGCTGGAGCTTCTCGTGGTTTGAGGCCTGGCTTGCTCCAACCCCTGCTCTTGAGATTCTCCCGGATGTGGGCTGCATTTTGGCTGTCTTTTGGGGTCTAGCTTCTCGTGGTTTGAGGCCTGGCTTGCTCCACCCCCTGCTCTTGATATTCTCCCGGATGTGGGCTGCATTTTGGCTGCCTTTTGGGCTGGAGCTTCTCGAGGTTTGAGGCCTGGCTTGCTCCACCCCCTGCTCTTGAGATTCTCCCGGATGTGGGCTGCATTTTGGCTGCCTTTTGGGCTGGAGCTTCTCGTGGTTTGAGACCTGGCTTGCTCCACCCCCTGCTCTTGAGGTTCTCCCGGATGTGGGCTGCATTTTGGCTGAATTTTGGGCTGGAGCTTCTCATGGTTTGAGGCCTGGCTTGCTCCACCCCCTGCTCTTGAGATTCTCCCGGATGTGGGCTGGATTTTGGCTGCATTTAGGGCTGGAGCTTCTCATGGTTTGAGGCCTGGCTTGCTCCACCCCCTGCTCTTGAGATTCTCCCGGATGTGGGCTGGATTTTGGCTGAATTTTGGGCTGGAGCTTCTCATGGTTTGAGGCCTGGCTTGCTCCACCCCCTGCTCTTGAGATTCTCCCGGATGTGGGCTGCATTTTGGCTGCCTTTTGGGCTGGAGCTTCTCGAGGTTTGAGGCCTGGCTTGCTCCACCCCCTGCTCTTGAGATTCTCCCGGATGTGGGCTGCATTTTGACTGATTCTTGGGTTGGAGCTTCTCGTGGTTTGAGGCCTGGCTTGCTCCAACCCCTGCTCTTGAGATTCTCCCGGATGTGGGCTGCATTTTGACTGATTCGTGGGCTGGAGCTTCTCGTGGTTTGAGGCCTGGCTTGCTCCACCCCCTGCTGTTGAGATTCTCACGGAGGTGGGCTGCATTTTGGCTGTCTTTTGTGCTGGAGCTTCTCGTGGTTTGAGGCCTGGCTTGCTCCACCCCCTGCTCTTGAGATTCTCCCGGATGTGGGCTGGATTTTGGCTGTCTTTTGGGCTGGAGCTTCTCGTGGTTTGAGGCCTGGCTTGCTCCACCCCGGCTGTTGAGATTCTCCCGGAGGTGGGCTGCATTTTGGCTGCCTTTTGGGCTGGAGCTTCTCGTGGTTTGAGGCCTGGCTTGCTCCAACCCCTGCTCTTGAGATTCTCCCGGATGTGGGCTGCATTTTGGCTGCCTTTTGGGGTCTAGCTTCTCGTGGTTTGAGGCCTGGCTTGCTCCACCCCCTGCTCTTGATATTCTCCCGGATGTGGGCTGCATTTTGGCTGCCTTTTGGGCTGGAGCTTCTCGAGGTTTGAGGCCTGGCTTGCTCCACCCCCTGCTCTTGAGATTCTCCCGGATGTGGGCTGCATTTTGGCTGCCTTTTGGGCTGGAGCTTCTCGTGGTTTGAGACCTGGCTTGCTCCACCCCCTGCTCTTGAGGTTCTCCCGGATGTGGGCTGCATTTTGGCTGAATTTTGGGCTGGAGCTTCTCATGGTTTGAGGCCTGGCTTGCTCCACCCCCTGCTCTTGAGATTCTCCCGGATGTGGGCTGGATTTTGGCTGCATTTAGGGCTGGAGCTTCTCATGGTTTGAGGCCTGGCTTGCTCCACCCCCTGCTCTTGAGATTCTCCCGGATGTGGGCTGGATTTTGGCTGAATTTTGGGCTGGAGCTTCTCATGGTTTGAGGCCTGGCTTGCTCCACCCCCTGCTCTTGAGATTCTCCCGGATGTGGGCTGCATTTTGGCTGCCTTTTGGGCTGGAGCTTCTCGAGGTTTGAGGCCTGGCTTGCTCCACCCCCTGCTCTTGAGATTCTCCCGGATGTGGGCTGCATTTTGACTGATTCTTGGGTTGGAGCTTCTCGTGGTTTGAGGCCTGGCTTGCTCCAACCCCTGCTCTTGAGATTCTCCCGGATGTGGGCTGCATTTTGACTGATTCGTGGGCTGGAGCTTCTTGTGGTTTGAGGCCTGGCTTGCTCCACCCCCTGCTGTTGAGATTCTCACGGAGGTGGGCTGCATTTTGGCTGTCTTTTGTGCTGGAGCTTCTCGTGGTTTGAGGCCTGGCTTGCTCCACCCCCTGCTCTTGAGATTCTCCCGGATGTGGGCTGGATTTTGGCTGTCTTTTGGGCTGGAGCTTCTCGTGGTTTGAGGCCTGGCTTGCTCCACCCCGGCTGTTGAGATTCTCCCGGAGGTGGGCTGCATTTTGGCTGCCTTTTGGGCTGGAGCTTCTCGTGGTTTGAGGCCTGGCTTGCTCCACCCCCTGCTCTTGAGATTCTCCCGGATGTGGGCTGCATTTTGGCTGCCTTTTGGGCTGGAGCTTCTCGTGGTTTGAGGCCTGGCTTGCTCCACCCCCTGCTCTTGATATTCTCCCGCATGTGGGCTGCATTTTGGCTGCCTTTTGGGCTGGAGCTTCTCGTGGTTTGAGGCCTGGCTTGCTCCACCCCCTGCTCTTGATATTCTCCCGGAGGTGGGCTGCATTTTGGCTGCCTTTTGGGCTGGAGCTTCTCGAGGTTTGAGGCCTGGCTTGCTCCACCCCCTGCTCTTGAGATTCTCCCAGATGTGGCCTGCATTTTGACTGATTCTTGGGCTGGAGCTTCTCGTGGTTTGAGGCCTGGCTTGCTCTAACCCCTGCTCTTGAGATTCTCCCGGATGTGGGCTGCATTTTGGCTGAATTTTGGGCTGGAGCTTCTCGTGGTTTGAGGCCTGGCTTGCTCCACCCCCTGCTCTTGAGATTCTCCCGGATGTGGGCTGCATTTTGGCTGCCTTTTGGGCTGGAGCTTCTCGTGGTTTGAGGCCTGGCTTGCTCCACCCCCTGCTCTTGAGATTCTCCCGGATGTGGGCTGCATTTTGGCTGCCTTTTGGGCTGGAGCTTCTCGAGGTTTGAATCCTGGCTTGCTCCACCCCCTGCTCTTGAGATTCTCCCGGATGTGGCCTGCATTTTGACTGATTCTTGGGTTGGAGCTTCTCGTGGTTTGAGGCCTGGCTTGCTCCAACCCCTGCTCTTGAGATTCTCCCGGATGTGGGCTGCGTTTTGACTGATTCTTGGGCTGGAGCTTCTCGTGGTTTGAGGCCTGGCTTGCTCCACCCCCTGCTGTTGAGATTCTCACGGAGGTGGGCTGCATTTTGGCTGTTTTTGGGCTGGAGCTTCTCGTGGTTTGAGGCCTGGCTTGCTCCACCCCCTGCTCTTGAGATTCTCCCGGATGTGGGCTGGATTTTGGCTGTCTTTTGGGCTGGAGCTTCTCGTGGTTTGAGGCCTGGCTTGCTCCACCCCCTGCTCTTGATATTCTCCCGGATGTGGGCTGCATTTTGGCTGCATTTTGGGCTGGAGCTTCTCGTGGTTTGAGGCCTGGCTTGCTCCACCCCCTGCTCTTGAGATTCTCCCGGATGTGGGCTGCATTTTGGCTGCCTTTTGGGCTGGAGCTTCTCGAGGTTTGAGGCCTGGCTTGCTCCACCCCCTGCTCTTGAGATTCTCCCGGATGTGTCCTGCATTTTGGCTGCCTTTTGGGCTGGAGCTTCTCGTGGTTTGAGGCCTGGCTTGCTCCAACCCCTGCTCTTGAGATTCTCCCGGATGTGGGCTGCATTTTGGCAGCCTTTGGGGCTGGAGCTTCTCGTGGTTTGAGGCCTGGCTTGCTCCACCCCCTGCTCTTGAGATTCTCCCGGATGTGGGCTGCATTTTGGCTGCCTTTTGGGCTGGAGCTTCTCGTGGTTTGAGGCCTGGCTTGCTCCACCCCCTGCTCTTGATATTCTCCCGGATGTGGGCTGCATTTTGGCTGCCTTTTGGGCTGGAGCTTCTCGAGGTTTGAGGCCTGGCTTGCTCCACCCCCTGCTCTTGAGATTCTCCCGGATGTGGGCTGCATTTTGACTGATTCTTGGGTTGGAGCTTCTCGTGGTTTGAGGCCTTGCTTGCTCCAACCCCTGCTCTTGAGATTCTCCCGGATGTGGGCTGCATTTTGACTGATTCGTGGGCTGGAGCTTCTCGTGGTTTGAGGCCTGGCTTGCTCTACCCCCTGCTCTTGAGATTCTCCCGGATATGGGCTGCATTTTGGCTGCATTTTGGGCTGGAGCTTCTCGAGGTTTGAGGCCTGCCTTGCTCCACCCCCTGCTCTTGAGATTCTCCCGGATGTGGGCTGCATTTTGACTGATTCTTGGGCTGGAGCTTCTCGTGGTTTGAGGCCTGGCTTGCTCCACCCCCTGCTCTTGAGATTCTCCCGGAGGTGGGCTGCATTTTGGCTGCCTTTTGGGCTGGAGCTTCTCATGGTTTGAGGCCTGGCTTGCTCCACCCCCTGCTCTTGAGATTCTCCCGGATGTGGGCTGGATTTTGGCTGCATTTAGGGCTGGAGCTTCTCATGGTTTGAGGCCTGGCTTGCTCCACCCCCTGCTCTTGAGATTCTCCCGGATGTGGGCTGCATTTTCACTTCCTTTTGGGCTGGAGCTTCTCGTGGTTTGAGGCCTGGCTTGCTCCACTCCCTGCTCTTCAGATTCTCCCGGATGTGGGCTGCATTTTGGCTGCCATTTGGGCTGGAGCTTCTCGTGGTTTGAGGCCTGGCTTGCTCCACCCCCTGCTCTTGAGATTGTCCCGGAGGTGGGCTGCATTTTGGCTGCCTTTTGGGCTGGAGCTTCTCGTGGTTTGAGGCCTGGCTTGCTCCACCCCCTGCTCTTGAGATTCTCCCGGATGTGGGCTGCATTTTCTCTTCCTTTTGGGCTGGAGCTTCTCATGGTTTGAGGCCTGGCTTGTTCCACTCCCTGCTCTTCAGATTCTCCCGGATGTGGGCTGCATTTTGGCTGCCTTTTGGGCTGGAGCTTCTCGTGGTTTGAGGCCTGGCTTGCTCCAGCCCCTGCTCTTGAGATTCTCCCGGATGTGGGCTGCATTTTGACTGATTCTTGGGCTGGAGGTTCTCGTGGTTTGAGGCCTGGCTTGCTCCACCCCCTGCTCTTGAGGTTCTCCCGGATGTGGGCTGCATTTTGGCTGCCTTTTGGGCTGGAGCTTCTCGAGGTTTGAGGCCTGGCTTGGTCCACCCCCTGCTCTTGAGATTCTCCCAGATGTGGGCTGAATTTTGGCTGCCTTTTGGGCTGGAGCTTCTCGAGGTTTGAGGCCTGGCTTGCTCCACCCCCTGCTCTTGAGATTCTGCCCGATGTGGGCTGCATTTTGGCTGAATTTTGGGCTGGAGCTTCTCATGGTTTGAGGCCTGGCTTGCTCCACCCCCTGCTCTTGAGATTCTCCCAGATGTGGGCTGCATTTTGGCTGCATTTAGGGCTGGAGCTTCTCATGGTTTGAGGCCTGGCTTGCTCCACCCCCTGCTCTTGAGATTCTCCCGGATGTGGGCTGGATTTTGGCTGAATTTTGGGCTGGCGCTTCTCATGGTTTGAGGCCTGGCTTGCTCCACCCCCTGCTCTTGAGATTCTCCCGGATGTGGGCTGCATTTTGGCTGCCTTTTGGGCTGGAGCTTCTCGTGGTTTGAGGCCTGGCTTGCTCCACCCCCTGCTCTTGAGATTCTCCCGGATGTGGGCTGCATTTTGGCTGCTTTTTGGGCTGGAGCTTCTCGTGGTTTGAGGCCTGGCTTGCTCCACCCCCTGCTCTTGAGATTCTCCCGGATGTGGGCTGCATTTTGGCTGCCTTTTGGGCTGGAGCTTCTCGAGGTATGAGGCCTGCCTTGCTCCACCCCCTGCTCTTGAGATTCTCCCGGATGTGGGCTGCATTTTGACTGATTCTTGGGCTGGAGCTTCTCGAGGTTTGAGGCCTGGCTTGCTCCACCCCCTGCTCTTGAGATTCTCCCGGATGTGGGCTGCATTTTGGCTGTCTTTTGGGCTGGAGCTTCTCGTGGTTTGAGGCCTGGCTTGCTCCACCCCCTGCTCTTGAGATTCTCCCGGATGTGGGCTGCATTTTGGCTGATTCTTGGTCTGGAGCTTCTCGTGGTTTGAGACCTGGCTTGCTCCACCCCCTGCTCTTGATATTCTCCCGGATGTGGGCTGCATTTTGGCTGCCTTTAGGGCTGGAGCTTCTTGTGGTTTGAGGCCTGCCTTGCTCCACCCCCTGCTCTTGAGATTCTCCCGGATGTGGGCTGCATTTTGGCTGCCTTTTGGGGTCTAGCTTCTTGTGGTTTGAGGCCTGGCTTGCTCCACCCCCTGCTCTTGATATTCTCCCAGAGGTGGGCTGCAATTTGGCTGATATTTTGGGCTGGAGCTTCTCATGGTTTGAGGCCTGGCTTGCTCCAACCCTGCTCTTGATATTCTCCTGGATGTGGGCTGCATTTTGGCTGCTTTTTGGGCTGGAGCTTCTCGTGGTTTGAGGCCTGGATTTCTCCAAACTCTGCCTTTGAGATTCTCCCGGATGTGGGCTGCATTTTGGGTGCCTTTTGGGCTGGAGCTTCTCGTGGTTTGAGGCCTGGCTTGCTCCACCCCCTGCTCTTGATATACTCCCGAATGTGGGCTGCATTTTGGCTGCCTTTTGGGCTGGAGCTTCTCGTGGTTTGAGGCCTGGCTTGCTCCACCCCCTGCTCTTGAGATTCTCCCGGATGTGGGCTGCATTTTGGCTGCCTTTTGGGCTGGAGCTTCTCGTGGTTTGAGGCCTGGCTTGCTCCACCCCCTGCTCTTGAGATTCTCCCGGATGTGGGCTGCATTTTGGCTGCCTTTTGGGCTGGAGCTTCTCGAGGTTTGAATCCTGGCTTGCTCCACCCCCTGCTCTTGAGATTCTCCCGGATGTGGCCTGCATTTTGACTGATTCTTGGGTTGGAGCTTCTCGTGGTTTGAGGCCTGGCTTGCTCCAACCCCTGCTCTTGAGATTCTCCCGGATGTGGGCTGCGTTTTGACTGATTCTTGGGCTGGAGCTTCTCGTGGTTTGAGGCCTGGCTTGCTCCACCCCCTGCTGTTGAGATTCTCACGGAGGTGGGCTGCATTTTGGCTGTCTTTTGGGCTGGAGCTTCTCGTGGTTTGAGGCCTGGCTTGCTCCACCCCCTGCTCTTGAGATTCTCCCGGATGTGGGCTGGATTTTGGCTGTCTTTTGGGCTGGAGCTTCTCGTGGTTTGAGGCCTGGCTTGCTCCACCCCCTGCTCTTGATATTCTCCCGGATATGGGCTGCATTTTGGCTGCATTTTGGGCTGGAGCTTCTCGTGGTTTGAGGCCTGGCTTGCTCCACCCCCTGCTCTTGAGATTCTCCCGGATGTGGGCTGCATTTTGGCTGCCTTTTGGGCTGGAGCTTCTCGAGGTTTGAGGCCTGGCTTGCTCCACCCCCTGCTCTTGAGATTCTCCCGGATGTGTCCTGCATTTTGGCTGCCTTTTGGGCTGGAGCTTCTCGTGGTTTGAGGCCTGGCTTGCTCCAACCCCTGCTCTTGAGATTCTCCCGGATGTGGGCTGCATTTTGGCAGCCTTTGGGGCTGGAGCTTCTCGTGGTTTGAGGCCTGGCTTGCTCCACCCCCTGCTCTTGAGATTCTCCCGGATGTGGCCTGCATTTTGGCTGCCTTTTGGGCTGGAGCTTCTCGTGGTTTGAGGCCTGGCTTGCTCCACCCCCTGCTCTTGATATTCTCCCGGATGTGGGCTGCATTTTGGCTGCCTTTTGGGCTGGAGCTTCTCGAGGTTTGAGGCCTGGCTTGCTCCACCCCCTGCTCTTGAGATTCTCCCGGATGTGGGCTGCATTTTGACTGATTCTTGGGTTGGAGCTTCTCGTGGTTTGAGGCCTTGCTTGCTCCAACCCCTGCTCTTGAGATTCTCCCGGATGTGGGCTGCATTTTGACTGATTCGTGGGCTGGAGCTTCTCGTGGTTTGAGGCCTGGCTTGCTCCACCCCCTGCTGTTGAGATTCTCACGGAGGTGGGCTGCATTTTGGCTGTCTTTTGTGCTGGAGCTTCTCGTGGTTTGAGGCCTGGCTTGCTCCACCCCCTGCTCTTGAGATTCTCCCGGATGTGGGCTGGATTTTGGCTGTCTTTTGGGCTGGAGCTTCTCGTGGTTTGAGGCCTGGCTTGCTCCACCCCCTGCTCTTGAGATTCTCCCGGATGTGGGCTGCATTTTGGCTGCCTTTTGGGCTGGAGCTTCTCGTGGTTTGAGGCCTGGCTTGCTCCACCCCCTGCTCTTGATATTCTCCCGGATGTGGGCTGCATTTTGGCTGCATTTTGGGCTGGAGCTTCTCGTGGTTTGAGGCCTGGCTTGCTCCACCCCCTGCTCTTGAGATTCTCCCGGATGTGGGCTGCATTTTGGCTGCCTTTTGGGCTGGAGCTTCTCGTGGTTTGAGGCCTGGCTTACTCCAACCACTGCTCTTGAGATTCTCCCGGATGTGGGCTGCATTTTGGCTGCCTTTTGGGCTGGAGCTTCTCGAGGTTTGAGGCCTGGCTTGCTCCACCCACTGCTCTTGAGATTCTCCCAGATGTGGCCTGCATTTTGACTGATTCTTGGGCTGGAGCTTCTCGTGGTTTGAGGCCTGGCTTGCTCCAACCCTTGCTCTTGAGATTCTCCCGGATGTGGGCTGCATTTTGGCTGCCTTTTCGGGTCTAGCTTCTCGTGGTTTGAGGCCTGGCTTGCTCCACCCCCTGCTCTTGATATTCTCCCGGATGTGGGCTGCATTTTGGCTGCCTTTTGGGCTGGAGCTTCTCGAGGTTTGAGGCCTGGCTTGCTCCACCCCCTGCTCTTGAGATTCTCCCGGATGTGGGCTGCATTTTGGCTGCCTTTTGGGCTGGAGCTTCTCATGGTTTGAGGCCTGGCTTGCTCCACCCCCTGCTCTTGAGATTCTCCCGGATGTGGGCTGGATTTTGGCTGCATTTAGGGCTGGAGCTTCTCATGGTTTGAGGCCTGGCTTGCTCCACCCCCTGCTCTTGAGATTCTCCCGGATGTGGGCTGGATTTTGGCTGAATTTTGGGCTGGAGCTTCTCATGGTTTGAGGCCTGGCTTGCTCCACCCCCTGCTCTTGAGATTCTCCCCGATGTGGGCTGCATTTTGGCTGCCTTTTGGGCTGGAGCTTCTCGAGGTTTGAGGCCTGGCTTGCTCCACCCCCTGCTCTTGAGATTCTCCCGGATGTGGGCTGCATTTTGACTGATTCTTGGGTTGGAGCTTCTCGTGGTTTGAGGCCTGGCTTGCTCCAACCCCTGCTCTTGAGATTCTCCCGGATGTGGGCTGCATTTTGACTGATTCGTGGGCTGGAGCTTCTCGTGGTTTGAGGCCTGGCTTGCTCCACCCCCTGCTGTTGAGATTCTCACGGAGGTGGGCTGCATTTTGGCTGTCTTTTGTGCTGGAGCTTCTCGTGGTTTGAGGCCTGGCTTGCTCCACCCCCTGCTCTTGAGATTCTCCCGGATGTGGGCTGGATTTTGGCTGTCTTTTGGGCTGGAGCTTCTCGTGGTTTGAGGCCTGGCTTGCTCCACCCCGGCTGTTGAGATTCTCCCGGAGGTGGGCTGCATTTTGGCTGCCTTTTGGGCTGGAGCTTCTCGTGGTTTGAGGCCTGGCTTGCTCCACCCCCTGCTCTTGAGATTCTCCCGGATGTGGGCTGCATTTTGGCTGCCTTTTGGACTGGAGCTTCTCGTGGTTTGAGGCCTGGCTTGCTCCACCCCCTGCTCTTGAGATTCTCCCGGATGTGGGCTGCATTTTGGCTGCCTTTTGGGCTGGAGCTTCTCGTGGTTTGAGGCCTGGCTTGCTCCACCCCCTGCTCTTGATATTCTCCCGCATGTGGGCTGCATTTTGGCTGCCTTTTGGGCTGGAGCTTCTCGTGGTTTGACGCCTGGCTTGCTCCACCCCCTGCTCTTGATATTCTCCCGGAGGTGGGCTGCATTTTGGCTGCCTTTTCGGGTCTAGCTTCTCGTGGTTTGAGGCCTGGCTTGCTCCAACCCCTGCTCTTGAGATTCTCCCGGATGTGGGCTGCATTTTGGCTGCCTTTTGGGCTGGAGCTTCTCGTGGTTTGAGGCCTGGCTTGCTCCACCCCCTGCTCTTGATATTCTCCCGGATGTGGGCTGCATTTTGGCTGCCTTTTGGGCTGGAGCTTCTCGTGGTTTGAGGCCTGGCTTGCTCCACCCCCTGCTCTTGAGATTCTCCCGGAGGTGGGCTGCATTTTGGCTGACTTTTGGGCTGGAGCTTCTCGTGGTTTGAGGCCTGGCTTACTCCAACCACTGCTCTTGAGATTCTCCCGGATGTGGGCTGCATTTTGGCTGCCTTTTGGGCTGGAGCTTCTCGAGGTTTGAGGCCTGGCTTGCTCCACCCCCTGCTCTTGAGATTCTCCCAGATGTGGCCTGCATTTTGACTGATTCTTGGGCTGGAGCTTCTCGTGGTTTGAGGCCTGGCTTGCTCCAACCCCTGCTCTTGAGATTCTCCCGGATGTGGGCTGCATTTTGGCTGTCTTTTGGGGTCTAGCTTCTCGTGGTTTGAGGCCTGGCTTGCTCCACCCCCTGCTCTTGATATTCTCATGGATGTGGGCTGCATTTTGGCTGCCTTTTGGGCTGGAGCTTCTCGAGGTTTGAGGCCTGGCTTGCTCCACCCCCTGCTCTTGAGATTCTCCCGGATGTGGGCTGCATTTTGGCTGCCTTTTGGGCTGGAGCTTCTCATGGTTTGAGGCCTGGCTTGCTCCACCCCCTGCTCTTGAGATTCTCCCGGATGTGGGCTGGATTTTGGCTGCATTTAGGGCTGGAGCTTCTCATGGTTTGAGGCCTGGCTTGCTCCACCCCCTGCTCTTGAGATTCTCCCGGATGTGGGCTGGATTTTGGCTGAATTTTGGGCTGGAGCTTCTCATGGTTTGAGGCCTGGCTTGCTCCACCCCCTGCTCTTGAGATTCTCCCGGATGTGGGCTGCATTTTGGCTGCCTTTTGGGCTGGAGCTTCTCGAGGTTTGAGGCCTGGCTTGCTCCACCCCCTGCTCTTGAGATTCTCCCGGATGTGGGCTGCATTTTGACTGATTCTTGGGTTGGAGCTTCTCGTGGTTTGAGGCCTGGCTTGCTCCAACCCCTGCTCTTGAGATTCTCCCGGATGTGGGCTGCATTTTGACTGATTCGTGGGCTGGAGCTTCTCGTGGTTTGAGGCCTGGCTTGCTCCACCCCCTGCTGTTGAGATTCTCACGGAGGTGGGCTGCATTTTGGCTGTCTTTTGTGCTGGAGCTTCTCGTGGTTTGAGGCCTGGCTTGCTCCACCCCCTGCTCTTGAGATTCTCCCGGATGTGGGCTGGATTTTGGCTGTCTTTTGGGCTGGAGCTTCTCGTGGTTTGAGGCCTGGCTTGCTCCACCCCGGCTGTTGAGATTCTCCCGGAGGTGGGCTGCATTTTGGCTGCCTTTTGGGCTGGAGCTTCTCGTGGTTTGAGGCCTGGCTTGCTCCACCCCCTGCTCTTGAGATTCTCCCGGATGTGGGCTGCATTTTGGCTGCCTTTTGGACTGGAGCTTCTCGTGGTTTGAGGCCTGGCTTGCTCCACCCCCTGCTCTTGAGATTCTCCCGGATGTGGGCTGCATTTTGGCTGCCTTTTGGGCTGGAGCTTCTCGTGGTTTGAGGCCTGGCTTGCTCCACCCCCTGCTCTTGATATTCTCCCGCATGTGGGCTGCATTTTGGCTGTCTTTTGGGCTGGAGCTTCTCGTGGTTTGACGCCTGGCTTGCTCCACCCCCTGCTCTTGATATTCTCCCGGAGGTGGGCTGCATTTTGGCTGACTTTTGGGCTGGAGCTTCTCGTGGTTTGAGGCCTGGCTTACTCCAACCACTGCTCTTGAGATTCTCCTGGATGTGGGCTGCATTTTGGCTGCCTTTTGGGCTGGAGCTTCTCGAGGTTTGAGGCCTGGCTTGCTCCACCCCCTGCTCTTGAGATTCTCCCAGATGTGGCCTGCATTTTGACTGATTCTTGGGCTGGAGCTTCTCGTGGTTTGAGGCCTGGCTTGCTCCAACCCCTGCTCTTGAGATTCTCCCGGATGTGGGCTGCATTTTGGCTGCCTTTTGGGGTCTAGCTTCTCGTGGTTTGAGGCCTGGCTTGCTCCACCCCCTGCTCTTGATATTCTCCCGGATGTGGGCTGCATTTTGGCTGCCTTTTGGGCTGGAGCTTCTCGAGGTTTGAGGCCTGGCTTGCTCCACCCCCTGCTCTTGAGATTCTCCCGGATGTGGGCTGCATTTTGGCTGCCTTTTGGGCTGGAGCTTCTCGTGGTTTGAGACCTGGCTTGCTCCACCCCCTGCTCTTGAGGTTCTCCCGGATGTGGGCTGCATTTTGGCTGAATTTTGGGCTGGAGCTTCTCATGGTTTGAGGCCTGGCTTGCTCCACCCCCTGCTCTTGAGATTCTCCCGGATGTGGGCTGCATTTTGGCTGCATTTAGGGCTGGAGCTTCTCATGGTTTGAGGCCTGGCTTGCTCCACCCCCTGCTCTTGAGATTCTCCCGGATGTGGGCTGGATTTTGGCTGAATTTTGGGCTGGAGTTTCTCATGGTTTGAGGCCTGGCTTGCTCCACCCCCTGCTCTTGAGATTCTCCCGGATGTGGGCTGCATTTTGGCTGCCTTTTGGGCTGGAGCTTCTCGAGGTTTGAGGCCTGGCTTGCTCCACCCCCTGCTCTTGAGATTCTCCCGGATGTGGGCTGCATTTTGACTGATTCTTGGGTTGGAGCTTCTCGTGGTTTGAGGCCTGGCTTGCTCCAACCCCTGCTCTTGAGATTCTCCCGGATGTGGGCTGCATTTTGACTGATTCGTGGGCTGGAGCTTCTTGTGGTTTGAGGCCTGGCTTGCTCCACCCCCTGCTGTTGAGATTCTCACGGAGGTGGGCTGCATTTTGGCTGTCTTTTGGGCTGGAGCTTCTCGTGGTTTGAGGCCTGGCTTGCTCCACCCCGGCTGTTGAGATTCTCCCGGAGGTGGGCTGCATTTTGGCTGCCTTTTGGGCTGGAGCTTCTCGTGGTTTGAGGCCTGGCTTGCTCCACCCCCTGCTCTTGAGATTCTCCCGGATGTGGGCTGCATTTTGGCTGCCTTTTGGACTGGAGCTTCTCGTGGTTTGAGGCCTGGCTTGCTCCACCCCCTGCTCTTGAGATTCTCCCGGATGTGGGCTGGATTTTGGCTGCCTTTTGGGCTGGAGCTTCTCGTGGTTTGAGGCCTGGCTTGCTCCACCCCCTGCTCTTGATATTCTCCCGCATGTGGGCTGCATTTTGGCTGCCTTTTGGGCTGGAGCTTCTCGTGGTTTGACGCCTGGCTTGCTCCACCCCCTGCTCTTGATATTCTCCCGGAGGTGGGCTGCATTTTGGCTGCCTTTTGGGCTGGAGCTTCTCGAGGTTTGAGGCCTGGCTTGCTCCACCCCCTGCTCTTGAGATTCTCCCAGATGTGGCCTGCATTTTGACTGATTCTTGGGCTGGAGCTTCTCGTGGTTTGAGGCCTGGCTTGCTCCAACCCCTGCTCTTGAGATTCTCCCGGATGTGGGCTGCATTTTGGCTGCCTTTTGGGGTCTAGCTTCTCGTGGTTTGAGGCCTGGCTTGCTCCACCCCCTGCTCTTGAGATTCTCCCGGATGTGGGCTGCATTTTGGCTGCCTTTTGGGCTGGAGCTTCTCGTGGTTTGAGGCCTGGCTTGCTCCACCCCCTGCTCTTGAGATTCTCCCGGATGTGGGCTGCATTTTGGCTGCCTTTTGGGCTGGAGCTTCTCGAGGTTTGAATCCTGGCTTGCTCCACCCCCTGCTCTTGAGATTCTCCCGGATGTGGCCTGCATTTTGACTGATTCTTGGGTTGGAGCTTCTCGTGGTTTGAGGCCTGGCTTGCTCCAACCCCTGCTCTTGAGATTCTCCCGGATGTGGGCTGCGTTTTGACTGATTCTTGGGCTGGAGCTTCTCGTGGTTTGAGGCCTGGCTTGCTCCACCCCCTGCTGTTGAGATTCTCACGGAGGTGGGCTGCATTTTGGCTGTTTTTGGGCTGGAGCTTCTCGTGGTTTGAGGCCTGGCTTGCTCCACCCCCTGCTCTTGAGATTCTCCCGGATGTGGGCTGGATTTTGGCTCTCTTTTGGGCTGGAGCTTCTCGTGGTTTGAGGCCTGGCTTGCTCCACCCCCTGCTCTTGATATTCTCCCGGATGTGGGCTGCATTTTGGCTGCATTTTGGGCTGCAGCTTCTCGTGGTTTGAGGCCTGGCTTGCTCCACCCCCTGCTCTTGAGATTCTCCCGGATGTGGGCTGCATTTTGGCTGCCTTTTGGGCTGGAGCTTCTCGAGGTTTGAGGCCTGGCTTGCTCCACCCCCTGCTCTTGAGATTCTCCCGGATGTGTCCTGCATTTTGGCTGCCTTTTGGGCTGGAGCTTCTCGTGGTTTGAGGCCTGGCTTGCTCCAACCCCTGCTCTTGAGATTCTCCCGGATGTGGGCTGCATTTTGGCAGCCTTTGGGGCTGGAGCTTCTCGTGGTTTGAGGCCTGGCTTGCTCCACCCCCTGCTCTTGAGATTCTCCCGGATGTGGGCTGCATTTTGGCTGCCTTTTGGGCTGGAGCTTCTCGTGGTTTGAGGCCTGGCTTGCTCCACCCCCTGCTCTTGATATTCTCCCGGATGTGGGCTGCATTTTGGCTGCCTTTTGGGCTGGAGCTTCTCGAGGTTTGAGGCCTGGCTTGCTCCACCACCTGCTCTTGAGATTCTCCCGGATGTGGGCTGCATTTTGACTGATTCTTGGGGTGGAGCTTCTCGTGGTTTGAGGCCTTGCTTGCTCCAACCCCTGCTCTTGAGATTCTCCCGGATGTGGGCTGCATTTTGACTGATTCGTGGGCTGGAGCTTCTCGTGGTTTGAGGCCTGGCTTGCTCTACCCCCTGCTCTTGAGATTCTCCCGGATATGGGCTGCATTTTGGCTGCATTTTGGGCTGGAGCTTCTCGAGGTTTGAGGCCTGCCTTGCTCCACCCCCTGCTCTTGAGATTCTCCCGGATGTGGGCTGCATTTTGACTGATTCTTGGGCTGGAGCTTCTCGTGGTTTGAGGCCTGGCTTGCTCCACCCCCTGCTCTTGAGATTCTCCCGGAGGTGGGCTGCATTTTGGCTGCCTTTTGGGCTGGAGCTTCTCATGGTTTGAGGCCTGGCTTGCTCCACCCCCTGCTCTTGAGATTCTCCCGGATGTGGGCTGGATTTTGGCTGCATTTAGGGCTGGAGCTTCTCATGGTTTGAGGCCTGGCTTGCTCCACCCCCTGCTCTTGAGATTCTCCCGGATGTGGGCTGCATTTTCACTTCCTTTTGGGCTGGAGCTTCTCGTGGTTTGAGGCCTGGCTTGCTCCACTCCCTGCTCTTCAGATTCTCCCGGATGTGGGCTGCATTTTGGCTGCCATTTGGGCTGGAGCTTCTCGTGGTTTGAGGCCTGGCTTGCTCCACCCCCTGCTCTTGAGATTGTCCCGGAGGTGGGCTGCATTTTGGCTGCCTTTTGGGCTGGAGCTTCTCGTGGTTTGAGGCCTGGCTTGCTCCACCCCCTGCTCTTGAGATTCTCCCGGATGTGGGCTGCATTTTCTCTTCCTTTTGGGCTGGAGCTTCTCATGGTTTGAGGCCTGGCTTGTTCCACTCCCTGCTCTTCAGATTCTCCCGGATGTGGGCTGCATTTTGGCTGCCTTTTGGGCTGGAGCTTCTCGTGGTTTGAGGCCTGGCTTGCTCCAGCCCCTGCTCTTGAGATTCTCCCGGATGTGGGCTGCATTTTGACTGATTCTTGGGCTGGAGGTTCTCGTGGTTTGAGGCCTGGCTTGCTCCACCCCCTGCTCTTGAGGTTCTCCCGGATGTGGGCTGCATTTTGGCTGCCTTTTGGGCTGGAGCTTCTCGAGGTTTGAGGCCTGGCTTGGTCCACCCCCTGCTCTTGAGATTCTCCCAGATGTGGGCTGAATTTTGGCTGCATTTTGGGCTGGAGCTTCTCGAGGTTTGAGGCCTGGCTTGCTCCACCCCCTGCTCTTGAGATTCTGCCCGATGTGGGCTGCATTTTGGCTGAATTTTGGGCTGGAGCTTCTCATGGTTTGAGGCCTGGCTTGCTCCACCCCCTGCTCTTGAGATTCTCCCAGATGTGGGCTGCATTTTGGCTGCATTTAGGGCTGGAGCTTCTCATGGTTTGAGGCCTGGCTTGCTCCACCCCCTGCTCTTGAGATTCTCCCGGATGTGGGCTGGATTTTGGCTGAATTTTGGGCTGGCGCTTCTCATGGTTTGAGGCCTGGCTTGCTCCACCCCCTGCTCTTGAGATTCTCCCGGATGTGGGCTGCATTTTGGCTGCCTTTTGGGCTGGAGCTTCTCGTGGTTTGAGGCCTGGCTTGCTCCACCCCCTGCTCTTGAGATTCTCCCGGATGTGGGCTGCATTTTGGCTGCTTTTTGGGCTGGAGCTTCTCGTGGTTTGAGGCCTGGCTTGCTCCACCCCCTGCTCTTGAGATTCTCCCGGATGTGGGCTGCATTTTGGCTGATTCTTGGTCTGGAGCTTCTCGTGGTTTGAGACCTGGCTTGCTCCACCCCCTGCTCTTGATATTCTCCCGGATGTGGGCTGCATTTTGGCTGCCTTTAGGGCTGGAGCTTCTTGTGGTTTGAGGCCTGCCTTGCTCCACCCCCTGCTCTTGAGATTCTCCCGGATGTGGGCTGCATTTTGGCTGCCTTTTGGGGTCTAGCTTCTTGTGGTTTGAGGCCTGGCTTGCTCCACCCCCTGCTCTTGATATTCTCCCAGAGGTGGGCTGCAATTTGGCTGATATTTTGGGCTGGAGCTTCTCATGGTTTGAGGCCTGGCTTGCTCCAACCCTGCTCTTGATATTCTCCTGGATGTGGGCTGCATTTTGGCTGCTTTTTGGGCTGGAGCTTCTCGTGGTTTGAGGCCTGGATTTCTCCAAACTCTGCCTTTGAGATTCTCCCGGATGTGGGCTGCATTTTGGGTGCCTTTTGGGCTGGAGCTTCTCGTGGTTTGAGGCCTGGCTTGCTCCACCCCCTGCTCTTGATATACTCCCGAATGTGGGCTGCATTTTGGCTGCCTTTTGGGCTGGAGCTTCTCGTGGTTTGAGGCCTGGCTTGCTCCACCCCCTGCTCTTGATATTCTCATGGATGTGTGCTGGATTTTGGCTGCCTTTTGGGCTGGAGCTTCTCGTGGTTTGAGGCCTGGCTTGCTCCACCCCCTTCTCTTGAGATTCTCCCGAATATGGGCTGGATTTTGGCTGCCTTTTGGGCTGGAGCTTCTCGTGGTTTGAGGCCTGGCTTGCTCCAACCCCTGCTCTTGATATTCTCCCGGATGTGGGCTGCATTTTGGCTGCCTTTTGGGCTGGAGCTTCTCGTGGTTTGAGGCCTGGCTTGCTCCACCCCCTGCTCTTGAGATTCTCCCGGAGGTGGGCTGCATTTTGGCTGCCTTTTGGGCTGGAGCTTCTCGAGGTTTGAGGCCTGGCTTGCTCCACCCCCTGCTCTTGAAATTCTCCCGGATGTGGGCTGCATTTTGGCTGATTCTTGGGCTGGAGCTTCTCGAGGTTTGAGGCCTGGCTTGCTCCACCCCCTGCTCTTGAGATTCTCCCGCATGTGGGCTGCATTTTGGCTGCCTTTTGGGATGGAGCTTCTCGAGGTTTGAGGCCTGGCTTGCTCCACCCCCTGCTCTTGAGATTCTCCCGGATGTGGGCTGGATTTTGGCTGCATTTAGGGCTGGAGCTTCTCATGGTTTGAGGCCTGGCTTGCTCCACCCCCTGCTCTTGAGATTCTCCCGGAGGTGGGCTGGATTTTGGCTGAATTTTGGGCTGGCGCTTCACATGGTTTCAGGCCTGGCTTGCTCCACCCCCTGCTCTTGAGATTCTCCCGGATGTGGGCTGCATTTTGGCTTTCTTTTGGGCTGGAGCTTCTCGTGGTTTGAGGCCTGGCTTGCTCCACCCCCTGCTCTTGAGATTCTCCCGGATGTGGGCTGCATTTTGGCTGCTTTTTGGGCTGGAGCTTCTCGTGGTTTGAGGCCTGGCTTGCTCCACACCCTGCTCTTGAGATTCTCCCAGAGGTGGGCTGCATTTTGGCTGCCTTTTGGGCTGGAGCTTCTCGAGGTATGAGGCCTGCCTTGCTCCACCCCCTGCTCTTGAGATTCCCCCGGATGTGGGCTGCATTTTGACTGATTCTTGGGCTGGAGCTTCTCGAGGTTTGAGGCCTGGCATGCTCCACCCCCTGCTCTTGAGATTCTCCCGGATGTGGGCTGCATTTTGGCTGCCTTTTGGGCTGGAGCTTCTCGTGGTTTGAGGCCTGGCTTGCTCCACCCCCTGCTCTTGAGATTCTCCCGGATGTGGGCTGCATTTTGGCTGATTCTTGGTCTGGAGCTTCTCGTGGTTTGAGACCTGGCTTGCTCCACCCCCTGCTCTTGATATTCTCCCGGATGTGGGCTGCATTTTGGCTGCCTTTAGGGCTGGAGCTTCTTGTGGTTTGAGGCCTGCCTTGCTCCACCCCCTGCTCTTGAGATTCTCCCGGATGTGGGCTTCATTTTGGCTGCCTTTTGGGGTCTAGCTTCTTGTGGTTTGAGGCCTGGCTTGCTCCACCCCCTGCTCTTGATATTCTCCCAGAGGTGGGCTGCAATTTGGCTGACATTTTGGGCTGGAGCTTCTCATGGTTTGAGGCCTGGCTTGCTCCAACCCTGCTCTTGATATTCTCCTGGATGTGGGCTGCATTTTGGCTGCTTTTTGGGCTGGAGCTTCTCGTGGTTTGAGGCCTGGATTTCTCCAAACTCTGCCTTTGAGATTCTCCCGGATGTGGGCTGCATTTTGGCTGCCTTTTGGGCTGGAGCTTCTCGTGGTTTGAGGCCTGGCTTGCTCCACCCCCTGCTCTTGAGATTCTCCCGGATGTGGGCTGCATTTTGACTGATTCTTGGGTTGGAGCTTCTCGTGGTTTGAGGCCTGGCTTGCTCCAACCCCTGCTCTTGAGATTCTCCCGGATGTGGGCTGCATTTTGACTGATTCGTGGGCTGGAGCTTCTTGTGGTTTGAGGCCTGGCTTGCTCCACCCCCTGCTGTTGAGATTCTCACGGAGGTGGGCTGCATTTTGGCTGTCTTTTGGGCTGGAGCTTCTCGTGGTTTGAGGCCTGGCTTGCTCCACCCCGGCTGTTGAGATTCTCCCGGAGGTGGGCTGCATTTTGGCTGCCTTTTGGGCTGGAGCTTCTCGTGGTTTGAGGCCTGGCTTGCTCCACCCCCTGCTCTTGAGATTCTCCCGGATGTGGGCTGCATTTTGGCTGCCTTTTGGACTGGAGCTTCTCGTGGTTTGAGGCCTGGCTTGCTCCACCCCCTGCTCTTGAGATTCTCCCGGATGTGGGCTGGATTTTGGCTGCCTTTTGGGCTGGAGCTTCTCGTGGTTTGAGGCCTGGCTTGCTCCACCCCCTGCTCTTGATATTCTCCCGCATGTGGGCTGCATTTTGGCTGCCTTTTGGGCTGGAGCTTCTCGTGGTTTGACGCCTGGCTTGCTCCACCCCCTGCTCTTGATATTCTCCCGGAGGTGGGCTGCATTTTGGCTGCCTTTTGGGCTGGAGCTTCTCGAGGTTTGAGGCCTGGCTTGCTCCACCCCCTGCTCTTGAGATTCTCCCAGATGTGGCCTGCATTTTGACTGATTCTTGGGCTGGAGCTTCTCGTGGTTTGAGGCCTGGCTTGCTCCAACCCCTGCTCTTGAGATTCTCCCGGATGTGGGCTGCATTTTGGCTGCCTTTTGGGGTCTAGCTTCTCGTGGTTTGAGGCCTGGCTTGCTCCACCCCCTGCTCTTGAGATTCTCCCGGATGTGGGCTGCATTTTGGCTGCCTTTTGGGCTGGAGCTTCTCGTGGTTTGAGGCCTGGCTTGCTCCACCCCCTGCTCTTGAGATTCTCCCGGATGTGGGCTGCATTTTGGCTGCCTTTTGGGCTGGAGCTTCTCGAGGTTTGAATCCTGGCTTGCTCCACCCCCTGCTCTTGAGATTCTCCCGGATGTGGCCTGCATTTTGACTGATTCTTGGGTTGGAGCTTCTCGTGGTTTGAGGCCTGGCTTGCTCCAACCCCTGCTCTTGAGATTCTCCCGGATGTGGGCTGCGTTTTGACTGATTCTTGGGCTGGAGCTTCTCGTGGTTTGAGGCCTGGCTTGCTCCACCCCCTGCTGTTGAGATTCTCACGGAGGTGGGCTGCATTTTGGCTGTTTTTGGGCTGGAGCTTCTCGTGGTTTGAGGCCTGGCTTGCTCCACCCCCTGCTCTTGAGATTCTCCCGGATGTGGGCTGGATTTTGGCTCTCTTTTGGGCTGGAGCTTCTCGTGGTTTGAGGCCTGGCTTGCTCCACCCCCTGCTCTTGATATTCTCCCGGATGTGGGCTGCATTTTGGCTGCATTTTGGGCTGCAGCTTCTCGTGGTTTGAGGCCTGGCTTGCTCCACCCCCTGCTCTTGAGATTCTCCCGGATGTGGGCTGCATTTTGGCTGCCTTTTGGGCTGGAGCTTCTCGAGGTTTGAGGCCTGGCTTGCTCCACCCCCTGCTCTTGAGATTCTCCCGGATGTGTCCTGCATTTTGGCTGCCTTTTGGGCTGGAGCTTCTCGTGGTTTGAGGCCTGGCTTGCTCCAACCCCTGCTCTTGAGATTCTCCCGGATGTGGGCTGCATTTTGGCAGCCTTTGGGGCTGGAGCTTCTCGTGGTTTGAGGCCTGGCTTGCTCCACCCCCTGCTCTTGAGATTCTCCCGGATGTGGGCTGCATTTTGGCTGCCTTTTGGGCTGGAGCTTCTCGTGGTTTGAGGCCTGGCTTGCTCCACCCCCTGCTCTTGATATTCTCCCGGATGTGGGCTGCATTTTGGCTGCCTTTTGGGCTGGAGCTTCTCGAGGTTTGAGGCCTGGCTTGCTCCACCACCTGCTCTTGAGATTCTCCCGGATGTGGGCTGCATTTTGACTGATTCTTGGGGTGGAGCTTCTCGTGGTTTGAGGCCTTGCTTGCTCCAACCCCTGCTCTTGAGATTCTCCCGGATGTGGGCTGCATTTTGACTGATTCGTGGGCTGGAGCTTCTCGTGGTTTGAGGCCTGGCTTGCTCTACCCCCTGCTCTTGAGATTCTCCCGGATATGGGCTGCATTTTGGCTGCATTTTGGGCTGGAGCTTCTCGAGGTTTGAGGCCTGCCTTGCTCCACCCCCTGCTCTTGAGATTCTCCCGGATGTGGGCTGCATTTTGACTGATTCTTGGGCTGGAGCTTCTCGTGGTTTGAGGCCTGGCTTGCTCCACCCCCTGCTCTTGAGATTCTCCCGGAGGTGGGCTGCATTTTGGCTGCCTTTTGGGCTGGAGCTTCTCATGGTTTGAGGCCTGGCTTGCTCCACCCCCTGCTCTTGAGATTCTCCCGGATGTGGGCTGGATTTTGGCTGCATTTAGGGCTGGAGCTTCTCATGGTTTGAGGCCTGGCTTGCTCCACCCCCTGCTCTTGAGATTCTCCCGGATGTGGGCTGCATTTTCACTTCCTTTTGGGCTGGAGCTTCTCGTGGTTTGAGGCCTGGCTTGCTCCACTCCCTGCTCTTCAGATTCTCCCGGATGTGGGCTGCATTTTGGCTGCCATTTGGGCTGGAGCTTCTCGTGGTTTGAGGCCTGGCTTGCTCCACCCCCTGCTCTTGAGATTGTCCCGGAGGTGGGCTGCATTTTGGCTGCCTTTTGGGCTGGAGCTTCTCGTGGTTTGAGGCCTGGCTTGCTCCACCCCCTGCTCTTGAGATTCTCCCGGATGTGGGCTGCATTTTCTCTTCCTTTTGGGCTGGAGCTTCTCATGGTTTGAGGCCTGGCTTGTTCCACTCCCTGCTCTTCAGATTCTCCCGGATGTGGGCTGCATTTTGGCTGCCTTTTGGGCTGGAGCTTCTCGTGGTTTGAGGCCTGGCTTGCTCCAGCCCCTGCTCTTGAGATTCTCCCGGATGTGGGCTGCATTTTGACTGATTCTTGGGCTGGAGGTTCTCGTGGTTTGAGGCCTGGCTTGCTCCACCCCCTGCTCTTGAGGTTCTCCCGGATGTGGGCTGCATTTTGGCTGCCTTTTGGGCTGGAGCTTCTCGAGGTTTGAGGCCTGGCTTGGTCCACCCCCTGCTCTTGAGATTCTCCCAGATGTGGGCTGAATTTTGGCTGCATTTTGGGCTGGAGCTTCTCGAGGTTTGAGGCCTGGCTTGCTCCACCCCCTGCTCTTGAGATTCTGCCCGATGTGGGCTGCATTTTGGCTGAATTTTGGGCTGGAGCTTCTCATGGTTTGAGGCCTGGCTTGCTCCACCCCCTGCTCTTGAGATTCTCCCAGATGTGGGCTGCATTTTGGCTGCATTTAGGGCTGGAGCTTCTCATGGTTTGAGGCCTGGCTTGCTCCACCCCCTGCTCTTGAGATTCTCCCGGATGTGGGCTGGATTTTGGCTGAATTTTGGGCTGGCGCTTCTCATGGTTTGAGGCCTGGCTTGCTCCACCCCCTGCTCTTGAGATTCTCCCGGATGTGGGCTGCATTTTGGCTGCCTTTTGGGCTGGAGCTTCTCGTGGTTTGAGGCCTGGCTTGCTCCACCCCCTGCTCTTGAGATTCTCCCGGATGTGGGCTGCATTTTGGCTGCTTTTTGGGCTGGAGCTTCTCGTGGTTTGAGGCCTGGCTTGCTCCACCCCCTGCTCTTGAGATTCTCCCGGATGTGGGCTGCATTTTGGCTGATTCTTGGTCTGGAGCTTCTCGTGGTTTGAGACCTGGCTTGCTCCACCCCCTGCTCTTGATATTCTCCCGGATGTGGGCTGCATTTTGGCTGCCTTTAGGGCTGGAGCTTCTTGTGGTTTGAGGCCTGCCTTGCTCCACCCCCTGCTCTTGAGATTCTCCCGGATGTGGGCTGCATTTTGGCTGCCTTTTGGGGTCTAGCTTCTTGTGGTTTGAGGCCTGGCTTGCTCCACCCCCTGCTCTTGATATTCTCCCAGAGGTGGGCTGCAATTTGGCTGATATTTTGGGCTGGAGCTTCTCATGGTTTGAGGCCTGGCTTGCTCCAACCCTGCTCTTGATATTCTCCTGGATGTGGGCTGCATTTTGGCTGCTTTTTGGGCTGGAGCTTCTCGTGGTTTGAGGCCTGGATTTCTCCAAACTCTGCCTTTGAGATTCTCCCGGATGTGGGCTGCATTTTGGGTGCCTTTTGGGCTGGAGCTTCTCGTGGTTTGAGGCCTGGCTTGCTCCACCCCCTGCTCTTGATATACTCCCGAATGTGGGCTGCATTTTGGCTGCCTTTTGGGCTGGAGCTTCTCGTGGTTTGAGGCCTGGCTTGCTCCACCCCCTGCTCTTGATATTCTCATGGATGTGTGCTGGATTTTGGCTGCCTTTTGGGCTGGAGCTTCTCGTGGTTTGAGGCCTGGCTTGCTCCACCCCCTTCTCTTGAGATTCTCCCGAATATGGGCTGGATTTTGGCTGCCTTTTGGGCTGGAGCTTCTCGTGGTTTGAGGCCTGGCTTGCTCCAACCCCTGCTCTTGATATTCTCCCGGATGTGGGCTGCATTTTGGCTGCCTTTTGGGCTGGAGCTTCTCGTGGTTTGAGGCCTGGCTTGCTCCACCCCCTGCTCTTGAGATTCTCCCGGAGGTGGGCTGCATTTTGGCTGCCTTTTGGGCTGGAGCTTCTCGAGGTTTGAGGCCTGGCTTGCTCCACCCCCTGCTCTTGAAATTCTCCCGGATGTGGGCTGCATTTTGGCTGATTCTTGGGCTGGAGCTTCTCGAGGTTTGAGGCCTGGCTTGCTCCACCCCCTGCTCTTGAGATTCTCCCAGATGTGGGCTGAATTTTGGCTGCCTTTTGGGATGGAGCTTCTCGAGGTTTGAGGCCTGGCTTGCTCCACCCCCTGCTCTTGAGATTCTGCCCGATGTGGGCTGCATTTTGGCTGAATTTTGGGCTGGAGCTTCTCATGGTTTGAGGCCTGGCTTGCTCCACCCCCTGCTCTTGAGATTCTCCCGGATGTGGGCTGGATTTTGGCTGCATTTAGGGCTGGAGCTTCTCATGGTTTGAGGCCTGGCTTGCTCCACCCCCTGCTCTTGAGATTCTCCCGGAGGTGGGCTGGATTTTGGCTGAATTTTGGGCTGGCGCTTCACATGGTTTCAGGCCTGGCTTGCTCCACCCCCTGCTCTTGAGATTCTCCCGGATGTGGGCTGCATTTTGGCTTTCTTTTGGGCTGGAGCTTCTCGTGGTTTGAGGCCTGGCTTGCTCCACCCCCTGCTCTTGAGATTCTCCCGGATGTGGGCTGCATTTTGGCTGCTTTTTGGGCTGGAGCTTCTCGTGGTTTGAGGCCTGGCTTGCTCCACACCCTGCTCTTGAGATTCTCCCAGAGGTGGGCTGCATTTTGGCTGCCTTTTGGGCTGGAGCTTCTCGAGGTATGAGGCCTGCCTTGCTCCACCCCCTGCTCTTGAGATTCCCCCGGATGTGGGCTGCATTTTGACTGATTCTTGGGCTGGAGCTTCTCGAGGTTTGAGGCCTGGCATGCTCCACCCCCTGCTCTTGAGATTCTCCCGGATGTGGGCTGCATTTTGGCTGCCTTTTGGGCTGGAGCTTCTCGTGGTTTGAGGCCTGGCTTGCTCCACCCCCTGCTCTTGAGATTCTCCCGGATGTGGGCTGCATTTTGGCTGATTCTTGGTCTGGAGCTTCTCGTGGTTTGAGACCTGGCTTGCTCCACCCCCTGCTCTTGATATTCTCCCGGATGTGGGCTGCATTTTGGCTGCCTTTAGGGCTGGAGCTTCTTGTGGTTTGAGGCCTGCCTTGCTCCACCCCCTGCTCTTGAGATTCTCCCGGATGTGGGCTTCATTTTGGCTGCCTTTTGGGGTCTAGCTTCTTGTGGTTTGAGGCCTGGCTTGCTCCACCCCCTGCTCTTGATATTCTCCCAGAGGTGGGCTGCAATTTGGCTGACATTTTGGGCTGGAGCTTCTCATGGTTTGAGGCCTGGCTTGCTCCAACCCTGCTCTTGATATTCTCCTGGATGTGGGCTGCATTTTGGCTGCTTTTTGGGCTGGAGCTTCTCGTGGTTTGAGGCCTGGATTTCTCCAAACTCTGCCTTTGAGATTCTCCCGGATGTGGGCTGCATTTTGGCTGCCTTTTGGGCTGGAGCTTCTCGTGGTTTGAGGCCTGGCTTGCTCCACCCCCTGCTCTTGATATTCTCATGGATGTGTGCTGGATTTTGGCTGCCTTTTGGGCTGGAGCTTCTCGTGGTTTGAGGCCTGGCTTGCTCCACCCCCTTCTCTTGAGATTCTCCCGAATATGGGCTGGATTTTGGCTGCCTTTTGGGCTGGAGCTTCTCGTGGTTTGAGGCCTGGCTTGCTCCAACCCCTGCTCTTGATATTCTCCCGGATGTGGGCTGCATTTTGGCTGCCTTTTGGGCTGGAGCTTCTCGTGGTTTGAGGCCTGGCTTGCTCCACCCCCTGCTCTTGAGATTCTCACGGAGGTGGGCTGCATTTTGGCTGCCTTTTGGGCTGGAGCTTCTCGAGGTTTGAGGCCTGGCTTGCTCCACCCCCTGCTCTTGAAATTCTCCCGGATGTGGGCTGCATTTTGGCTGATTCTTGGGCTGGAGCTTCTCGTGGTTTGAGACCTGGCTTGCTCCACCCCCTGCTCTTGAGATTCTCCTGGATGTGGGCTGCATTTTGGCTGCCTTTTGGGCTGGAGCTTCTCGTGGTATGGGGGCTGGCTTGCTCCACCCCCTGCTCTTGAGATTCTCCCCGATGTGGGCTGCATTTTGGCTCCCTTTTGGGCTGGAGCTTCTCGAGGTTTGAGGCCTGGCTTGCTCCACCCACTGCTCTTGAGATTCTCCTGGATGTGGGCTGCATTTTGACTGATTCTTGGGCTGGAGCTTCTCGTGGTTTGGGGGCTGGCTTGCTCCACCCCCTGCTCTTGAGATTCTCCCGGATGTGGGCTGCATTTTGGCTTCCTTTTGGGCTGGAGCTTCTCGTGGTTTGGGGGCTGGCTTGCTCCACCCCCTGCTCTTGAGATTCTCCCCGATGTGGGCTGCATTTTGGCTGAATTTTGGGCTGGAGCTTTTCATGGTTTGAGGCCTGGCTTGCTCCACCCCCTGCTCTTGAGATTCTCCCGGATGTGGGCTGGATTTTGGCTGCCTTTGGGGCTGGAGCTTCTCATGGTTTGAGGCCTGGCTTGCTCCACCCCCTGCTCTTGAGATTCTCCCGGATGTGGGCTGCATTTTGGCTGCCTTTTGGGCTGGAGCTTCTCGTGGTTTGAGGCCTGGCTTGCTCCACCCCCTGCTCTTGAGATTCTCCCGGATGTGGGCTGCATTTTGGCTGAAATTTGGGCTGGAGCTTCTTGTGGTTTGAGGATTGGATTGCTCCACCCCCTGCTCTTGAGATTCTCCCGGAGGTGGGCTGCATTTTGGCTGCCTTTGGGGCTGGAGCTTCTCATGGTTTGAGGCCTGGCTTGCTCCACCCCCTGCTCTTGAGATTCTCCCGGATGTGGGCTGCATTTTGGCTGCCTTTTGGGCTGGAGCTTCTCGTGGTTTGAGGCCTGGCTTCCTCCACCCACTGCTCTTGAGATTCTGCCCGATGTGGGCTGCATTTTGGCTGAATTTTGGGCTGGAGCTTCTCATGGTTTGAGGCCTGGATTGCTCCACCCCCTGCTCTTGAGATTCTCCCGGATATGGGCTGCATTTTGGCTGCCTTTTGGGCTGGAGCTTCTCGTGGTTTGAGGCCTGGATTGCTCCACCCCCTGCTCTTGAGATTCTCCCGGAGGTGGGCTGCATTTTGGCTGCCTTTTGGGCTGGAGCTTCTCGAGGTTTGAGGCCTGGCTTGCTCCACCCCCTGCTCTTGAGATTCTCCTGGATGTGGGCTGCATTTTGACTGATTCTTGGGCTGGAGCTTCTCGTGGTTTGAGGCCTGGCTTGCTCCACCCCCTGCTCTTGATATTCTCCAGGATGTGGGCTGCATTTTGGCTGATTCTTGGGCTGGAGCTTCTCGTGGTTTGAGACCTGGCTTGCTCCACCCCCTGCTCTTGAGATTCTCCCGGATGTGGGCTGCATTTTGGCTGATTCTTGGGCTGGAGCTTCTCGTGGTTTGAGACCTGGCTTGCTCCACCCCCTGCTCTTGAGATTCTCCCGGATGTGGGCTGCATTTTGGCTGCCTTTAGGGCTGGAGCTTCTCGTGGTTTGAGGCCTGGCTTGCTCCACCCCCTGCTCTTGAGATTCTGCCCGATGTGGGCTGCATTTTGGCTGAATTTTGGGCTGGAGCTTCTCATGGTTTGAGGCCTGCCTTGCTCAACCCCCTGCTCTTGAGATTCTGCCCGATGTGGGCTGCATTTTGGCTGAATTTTTGGCTGGAGCTTCTCATGGTTTGAGGCCTGCCTTGCTCGAGCCCCTGCTCTTGAGATTCTCCCGGATGTGGGCTGGATTTTGGCCTCTTTTTGGGCTGGAGCTTCTCGTGGTTTGAGGCCTGGCTTGCTCCACCCCCTGCTCGTGAGATTCTCCCGGAGGTGGGCTGCATTTTGGCTGCCTTTTGGGCTGGAGCTTCTCGTGGTTTGAGACCTGGCTTGCTCCACCCCCTGCTCTTGAGATTCTCCCGGATGTGGGCTGCATTTTGGCTGCCTTTTGGGCTGGAGCTTCTCGAGGTTTGAGGCCTGGCTTGCTCCACCCCCTGCTCTTGAGATTCTCCCGGATGTGGGCTGCATTTTGACTGATTCTTGGGCTGGAGCTTCTCGTGGTTTGAGGCCTGGCTTCCTCCACCCACTGCTCTTGAGATTCTGCCCGATGTGGGCTGCATTTTGGCTGAATTTTGGGCTGGAGCTTCTCATGGTTTGAGGCCTGGATTGCTCCACCCCCTGCTCTTGAGATTCTCCCGGATGTGGGCTGCATTTTGGCTGCCTTTTGGGCTGGAGCTTCTCGTGGTTTGAGGCCTGGATTGCTCCACCCCCTGCTCTTGAGATTCTCCCGGAGGTGGGCTGCATTTTGGCTGCCTTTTGGGCTGGAGCTTCTCGAGGTTTGAGGCCTGGCTTGCTCCACCCCCTGCTCTTGAGATTCTCCCGGATGTGGGCTGCATTTTGACTGATTCTTGGGCTGGAGCTTCTCGTGGTTTGAGGCCTGGCTTGCTCCACCCCCTGCTCTTGATATTCTCCAGGATGTGGGCTGCATTTTGGCTGATTCTTGGGCTGGAGCTTCTCGTGGTTTGAGACCTGGCTTGCTCCACCCCCTGCTCTTGAGATTCTCCCGGATGTGGGCTGCATTTTGACTGATTCTTGGGCTGGAGCTTCTCGTGGTTTGAGGCCTGGCTTGCTCCACCCACTGCTCTTGAGATGCTGCCCGATGTGGGCTGCATTTTGGCTGAATTTTGGGCTGGAGCTTCTCATGGTTTGAGGCCTGGCTTGCTCCACCCCCTGCTCTTGAGATTCTCCCGGATGTGGGCTGCATTTTGGCTGCCTTTAGGGCTGGAGCTTCTCATGGTTTGAGGCCTGGCTTGCTCCACCCCCTGCTCTTGAGATTCTCCCGCATGTGGGCTGCATTTTGGCTGAATTTTGGGCTGGAGCTTCTCATGGTTTGAGGCCTGCCTTGCTCAACCCCCTGCTCTTGAGATTCTGCCCGATGTGGGCTGCATTTTGGCTGAATTTTTGGCTGGAGCTTCTCATGGTTTGAGGCCTGCCTTGCTCGAGCCCCTGCTCTTGAGATTCTCCCGGATGTGGGCTGGATTTTGGCCTCTTTTTGGGCTGGAGCTTCTCGTGGTTTGAGGCCTGGCTTGCTCCACCCCCTGCTCGTGAGATTCTCCCGGAGGTGGGCTGCATTTTGGCTGCCTTTTGGGCTGGAGCTTCTCGTGGTTTGAGACCTGGCTTGCTCCACCCCCTGCTCTTGAGATTCTCCCGGATGTGGGCTGCATTTTGGCTGCCTTTTGGGCTGGAGCTTCTCGAGGTTTGAGGCCTGGCTTGCTCCACCCCCTGCTCTTGAGATTCTCCCGGATGTGGGCTGCATTTTGACTGATTCTTGGGCTGGAGCTTCTCGTGGTTTGAGGCCTGGCTTCCTCCACCCACTGCTCTTGAGATTCTGCCCGATGTGGGCTGCATTTTGGCTGAATTTTGGGCTGGAGCTTCTCATGGTTTGAGGCCTGGATTGCTCCACCCCCTGCTCTTGAGATTCTCCCGGATGTGGCCTGCATTTTGGCTGCCTTTTGGGCTGGAGCTTCTCGTGGTTTGAGGCCTGGATTGCTCCACCCCCTGCTCTTGAGATTCTCCCGGAGGTGGGCTGCATTTTGGCTGCCTTTTGGGCTGGAGCTTCTCGAGGTTTGAGGCCTGGCTTGCTCCACCCCCTGCTCTTGAGATTCTCCCGGATGTGGGCTGCATTTTGACTGATTCTTGGGCTGGAGCTTCTCGTGGTTTGAGGCCTGGCTTGCTCCACCCCCTGCTCTTGATATTCTCCAGGATGTGGGCTGCATTTTGGCTGATTCTTGGGCTGGAGCTTCTCGTGGTTTGAGACCTGGCTTGCTCCACCCCCTGCTCTTGAGATTCTCCCGGATGTGGGCTGCATTTTGACTGATTCTTGGGCTGGAGCTTCTCGTGGTTTGAGGCCTGGCTTGCTCCACCCACTGCTCTTGAGATTCTGCCCGATGTGGGCTGCATTTTGGCTGAATTTTGGGCTGGAGCTTCTCATGGTTTGAGGCCTGGCTTGCTCCACCCCCTGCTCTTGAGATTCTCCCGGATGTGGGCTGCATTTTGGCTGCCTTTAGGGCTGGAGCTTCTCATGGTTTGAGGCCTGGCTTGCTCCACCCCCTGCTCTTGAGATTCTCCCGCATGTGGGCTGCATTTTGGCTGAATTTTGGGCTGGAGCTTCTCATGGTTTGAGGCCTGGCTTGCTCCACCCCCTGCTCTTGAGATTCTCCCGGATGTGGGCTGCATTTTGGCTGCCTTTTGGGCTGGAGCTTCTCGTGGTTTGAGGCCTGGCTTGCTCCACCCCCTGCTCTTGAGATTCTCCCGGATGTGGGCTGCATTTTGACTGATTCTTGGGCTGGAGCTTCTCGTGGTTTGAGGCCTGCCTTGCTCCACCCCCTGCTCTTGAGATTCTCCCGGAGGTGGGCTGCATTTTGGCTGCCTTTTGGGCTGGAGCTTCTCGAGGTTTGAGGCCTGGCTTGCTCCACCCCCTGCTCTTGAGATTCTCCCGGATGTGGGCTGCATTTTGGCTGTATTTTGGGCTGGAGCTTCTCGAGGTTTGAGGCCTGGCTTGCTCCACCCCCTGCTCTTGAGATTCTCCCGGATGTGGGCTGCATTTTGGCTGATTCTTGGGCTGGAGTTTCTCGTGGTTTGAGACCTGGCTTGCTCCACCCCCTGCTCTTGAGATTCTCCCGGATGTGGGCTGCATTTTGGCTGCCTTTTGGGCTGGAGCTTCTCGTGGTTTGAGGCCTGGCTTGCTCCACCCCCTGCTCTTGAGATTCTCCCGGATGTGGGCTGGATTTTGGCTGCCTTTAGGGCTGGAGCTTCTCATGGTTTGAGGCCTGGCTTGCTCCACCCCCTGCTCTTGAGATTCTCCCGGATGTGGGCTGCATTTTTTCTGCCTTTTGGGCTGGAGCTTCTCGTGGTTTGAGGCCTGGCTTGCTCCACCCCCTGCTCTTGAGATTCTCCCGGATGTGGGCTGCATTTTGGCTGCCTTTTGGGCTGGAGCTTCTCGTGATTTGAGGCCTGGCTTGCTCCACCCCCTGCTCTTGATATTCTCCCAGAGGTGGGCTGCATTTTGGCTGACATTTTGGGCTGGAGCTTCTCGTGCTTTGAGGCCTGGCTTGCTCCACCCCCTGCTCTTGAGATTCTCCCGCATGTGGGCTGCATTTTGGCTGCCTTTAGGGCTGGAGCTTCTTGTGGTTTGAGGCCTGGCTTGCTCCACCCCCTGCTCTTGAGATTCTCCCAGAGGTGGGCTGCATTTTGGCTGACATTTTGGGCTGCAGCTTCTCATGGTTTGAGGCCTGGCTTGCTCCACCCCCTGCTCTTGAGATTCTCCCGGAGGTGGGCTGCATTTTGGCTGCCTTTTGGGCTGGAGCTTCTCGTGGTTTGAGGCCTGCCTTGCTCCACCCCCTGCTCTTGATATTCTCCCAGAGGTGGGCTGCATTTTGGCTGACATTTTGGGCTGCAGCTTCTCATGGTTTGAGGCCTGGCTTGCTCCACCCCCTGCTCTTGATATTCTCCCGGATGTGGGCTGGATTTTGGCTGCCTTTAGGGCTGGAGCTTCTCGTGGTTTGAGGCCTGGCTTGCTCCACCCCCTGCTCTTGAGATTCTCCTGGATGTGGGCTGCATTTTGGCTGCCTTTTGGGCTGGAGCTTCTCGTGGTTTGAGGCCTGCCTTGCTCCACCCCCTGCTCTTGAGATTGTCCCGGATGTGGGCTGCATTTTGGCTGCTTTTTGAGCTGGAGCTTCTCGTGGTTTGAGGCCTGGATTTCTCCAAACTCTTCCGTTGAGATTCTCCCAGATGTGGGCTGCATTTTGGCTGCCTTTTGGGCTGGAGCTTCTCGTGGTTTGAGGCCTGGCTTGCTCCACCCCCTGCTCTTGAAATTGTCCCGGATGTGGGCTGGATTTTGGCTGCATTTTTGGGCTGGAGCTTCTCGTGGTTTGGGGCCTGGCTTGCTCCACCCCCTGCTCTTGATATACTCCCGGATGTGGGCTGCATTTTGATTGATTCTTGGGCTGGAGCTTCTCGTGGTTTGAGGCCTGGCTTGCTCCACCCACTGCTCTTGAGATTCTGCCCGATGTGGGCTGCATTTTGGCTGAATTTTGGGCTGGAGCTTCTCATGGTTTGAGGCCTGGCTTGCTCCACCCCCTGCTCTTGAGATTCTCCCGGATGTGGGCTGCATTTTGGCTACCTTTAGGGCTGGAGCTTCTCATGGTTTGAGGCCTGGCTTGCTCCACCCCCTGCTCTTGAGATTCTCCCGGATGTGGGCTGGATTTTGGCTGAATTTTGGGCTGGAGCTTCTCGTGGTTTGAGGCCTGGCTTGCTCCACCCCCTGCTCTTGAGATTCTCCCGGATGTGGCCTGCATTTTGGCTGCTTTTTGGGCTGGAGCTTCTCGTGGTTTGAGGCCTGGCTTGCTCCACCCCCTGCTCTTGAGATTCTCCCGGATGTGGGCTGCATTTTGGCTGCCTTTTGGGCTGGAGCTTCTCGTGGTTTGAGGCCTGGCTTGCTCCACCCCCTGCTCTTGAGATTCTCCCGGATGTGGGCTGCATTTTGGCTGCCTTTTGGGCTGGAGCTTCTCGAGGTTTGAGACCTGGCTTGCTCCACCCCCTGCTCTTGAGATTCTGCCCGATGTGGGCTGCATTTTGGCTGCCTTTTGGGCTGGAGCTTCTCGAGGTTTGAGGCCTGGCTTGCTCCACCCCCTGCTCTTGAGATTCTCCCGGATGTGGGCTGCATTTTGGCTGCATTTTGGGCTGGAGCTTCTCGTGGTTTGAGGCCTGGCTTGCTCCACCCCCTGCTCTTGAGATTCTCCCATATGTGGGCTGCATTTTGGCTGCCTTTTGGGCTGGATCTTCTTGTGGTTTGAGGCCTGGCTTGCTCCACCCCCTGCTCTTGATATTCTCCCAGATGTGTGCTGCATTTTGGCTGACATTTTGGGCTGGAGCTTCTCATGGTTTGAGGCCTGGCTTGCTCCACCCCCTGCTCTTGAGATTCTCCCGGATGTGGGCTGCATTTTGGCTGCCTTTAGGGCTGGAGCTTCTCGTGGTTTGAGGCCTGGCTTGCTCCACCCCCTACTCTTGAGATTCTCCCGGATGTGGGCTGCATTTTGGCTGCGTTTTGGGCTGGAGCTTCTCGTGGTTTGAGGCCTGGCTTGCTCCACCCCCTGCTCTTGATATTCTCCCGCATGTGGGCTGCATTTTGGCTGCCTTTTGGGCTGGAGCTTCTCGTGGTTTGAGGCCTGGCTTGCTCCACCCCCTGCTCTTGAGATTCTCCCATATGTGGGCTGCATTTTGGCTGCCTTTTGGGCAGGAGCTTCTTGTGGTTTGAGGCCTGGCTTGCTCCACTCCCTGCTCTTCATATTCTCCCAGAGGTGTGCTGCATTTTGGCTGACATTTTGGGCTGGAGCTTCTCATGGTTTGAGGCCTGGCTTGCTCCACCCCCTGCTCTTGAGATTCTCCCGGATGTGGGCTGGATTTTGGCTGCCTTTAGGGCTGGAGCTTCTCGTGGTTTGAGGCCTGGCTTGCTCCATCCCCTACTCTTGAGATTCTCGCGGAGGTGGGCTGCATTTTGGCTGCCTTTTGGGCTGGAGCTTCTCGTGGTTTGAGGCCTGCCTTGCTCCACCCCCTGCTCTTGAGATTGTCCCGGATGTGGGCTGGATTTTGGCTGCATTTAGGGCTGGAGCTTCTCGTGGTTTGAGGCCTGGCTTTCTCCACCCCCTGCTCTTGAGATTCTCCTGGATGTGGGCTGCATTTTGGCTGCCTTTTGGGCTGGAGCTTCTCGTGGTTTGAGGCCTGGCTTGCTCCACCCCCTGCTCTTGATATACTCCCGGATGTGGGCTGCATTTTGGCTGCCTGTTGGGCTGGAGCTTCTCGTGGTTTGAGGCCTGGCTTGCTCGAGCCCCTGCTCTTGAGATTCTCCAGGATGTGGGCTGGATTTTGGCTGCTTTTTGGGCTGGAGCTTCTCGTGGTTTGAGGCCTGGCTTGCTCCACCCCCTGCTCTTGAGATTCTCCCGGATGTGGGCTGCATTTTGGCTGCCTTTTGGGCTGGAGCTTCTCGTGGTTTGAGGCCTGGCTTGCTCCACCCCCTGCTCTTGAGATTCTCCCGGATGTGGGCTGCATTTTGGCTGCCTTTTGGGCTGGAGCTTCTCGTGGTTTGAGGCATGGCTTGCTCCACCCCCTGCTCTTGAGATTCTCCCGGATGTGGGCTGCATTTTGGCTGCCTTTTGGGCTGGAGCTTCTCGTGGTTTGAGGCCTGGCTTGCTCCACCCCTGCTTTTGTGATTCTCCCGGATGTGGCCTGCATTTTGGCTGATTCTTGGGCTGGCGCTTCTCGTGGTTTGAGGCCTGGCTTCCTACACCCCCTGCTCTTGAGATTCTCCCGGATGTGGGCTGCATTTTGGCTGCATTTTGGGCTGGAGCTTCTCGTGGTTTGAGGCCTGGCTTGCTCCACCCCCTGCTCTTGAGATTCTCCCGGATGTGGGCTGCATTTTGGCTGCCTTTTGGGCTGGAGCTTCTCGTGGTTTGAGGCCTGGCTTGCTCCACCCCCTGCTCTTGAGATTCTCCCGGATGTGGGCTGCATTTTGGCTGCCTTTTGGGCTGCAGCTTCTCGAGGTTTGAGGCTTGCCTTGCTCCACCCCCTGCTCTTGAGATTCTCCCGGATGTGGGCTGCATTGTGGCTGCCTTTTGGGCTGGAGCTTCTCGAGGTTTGAGGCCTGGCTTGCTCCACCCCCTGCTCTTGATATTCTCCTGGATGTGGGCTGCGTTTTGGCTGCATTTTCGGCTGGAGCTTCTTGAGGTTTGAGGCCTGGCTTGCTCCACCCCCTGCTCTTGAGATTCTCCCGGATGTGGGCTGCATTTTGGCTACATTTTGGGCTGGAGCTTCTCGTGGTTTGAGGCCTGGCTTTCTCCACCCCCTGCTCTTGAGATTCTTCCGGATGTGGGCTGGATCTTCGCTGCATTTTGGGCTGGAGCTTCTCGTGGTTTGAGGCCTGGCTTGCTCCACCCACTGCTCTTGAGATTCTCCCGGATGTGGGCTGCATTTTGGCTGAATTTTGGGCTGGAGCTTCTCGTGGTTTGAGGCCTGCCTTGCTCCACACCCTGCTCTTGAGATTCTCCCGGAGGTGGGCTGCATTTTGGCTCCCTTTTGGGTTGGAGCTTCTCGTGGTTTGAAGCCTGGCTTTCTCCAAACTCTGCCTCGGAGATTCTCCCGGAGGTGGGCTGCATTTTGGCTACATTTTGGGCTGGAGTTTCTCGTGGTTTGAGGCCTGGCTTGCTCCACCCCCTGCTCTTGAGATTCTCCCGGAGGTGGGCTGCATTTTGGCTGCCTTTAGGGCTGGAGCTTCTCGTGGTTTGAGGCCTGGCTTGCTCCACTCCCTGCTCTTGAGATTCTCCCGGATGTGGGCTGCATTTTGGCTGCCTTTTGGGCTGGAGCTTCTCATGGTTTGAGGCCTGGCTTGCTCCACCCCCCGCTCTTGAGAATCTCCCGGATGTGGGCTGGATTTTGGCTGCATTTTGGGCTGGAGCTTCTCGAGGTTTGAGGCCTGGCTTGCTCCACCCCCTGCTCTTGAGAATCTCCCGGATGTGGGCTGGATTTTGGCTGCCTTTTGGGCTGGAGCTTCTCGTGGTTTGAGGCCTGGCTTGCTCCACCCCCTGCTTTTCATATGCTCCTGGATGTGGGCTGCATTTTGGCTGATACTTGGGCTGGAGCTTCTCGTGGTTTGAGGCCTGGCTTCCTGCACCCCCTGCTCTTGAGATTCTCCCGGATGTGGGCTGCATTTTGGCTGCCTTTTGGGCTGGAGCTTCTCGTGGTTTGAGGCCTGGCTTCCTCCACCCCCTGCTCTTGAGATTCTCCCGGATGTGGGCTGCATTTTGGCTGCCTTTTGGGCTGGAGCTTCTCGTGGTTTGAGGCCTGGCTTGCTCCACCCCCTGCTCTTGAGATTCTCCCGGATGTGGGCTGCATTTTGGCTGCCTTTTGGGCTGCAGCTTCTCGAGGTTTGAGGCTTGCCTTGCTCCACCCCCTGCTCTTGAGATTCTCCCGGATGTGGGCTGGATTTTGGCTGTCTTTTGGGCTGGAGATTCTCATGGTTTGAGGCCTGGTATGCTCCACCTCCTGCTCTTGAGATTCTCCCGGATGTGGGCTGCATTTTGGCTGCATTTTGGGCTGGAGCTTCTCATGGTTTGAGGCCTGGCTTGCTCCACTCCCTGCTCTTGAGATTCTCCCGGATGTGGGCTGCATTGTGGCTGCATTTTGGGTTGGAGCTTCTCGAGGTTTGAGGCCTGGCTTGCTCCACCCCCTGCTCTTGATATTCTCCTGGATGTGGGCTGCATTTTGGCTGCCTTTTGGGCTGGAGCTTCTTGAGGTTTGAGGCCTGGCTTGCTCCACCCCCTGCTCTTGAGATTCTCCCGGATGTGGGCTGCATTTTGGCTACCTTTTGGGCTGGAGCTTCTCGTGGTTTGAGGCCTGGCTTGCTCCACCCCCTGCTCTTGAGATTCTTCCGGATGTGGGCTGGATCTTCGCTGCCTTTTGGGCTGGAGCTTCTCGTGGTTTGAGGCCTGGCTTGCTCCACCCCCTGCTCTTGAGATTCTCCCGGATGTGGGCTGCATTTTGGCTGAATTTTGGGCTGGAGCTTCTCGTGGTTTGAGGCCTGGCTTGCTCCACACCCTGCTCTTGAGATTCTCCCGGATGTGGGCTGCATTTTGGCTCCCTTTTGGGCTGGAGCTTCTCGTGGTTTGAAGCCTGGCTTTCTCCAAACTCTGCCTCGGAGATTCTCCCGGAGGTGGGCTGCATTTTGGCTGCCTTTTGGGCTGGAGCTTCTCATGGTTTGAGGCCTGGCTTGCTCCACCCCCTGCTCTTGAGATTCTCCCGGATGTGGGCTGCATTTTGGCTACATTTTGGGCTGGAGTTTCTCGTGGTTTGAGGCCTGGCTTGCTCCACCCCCTGCTCTTGAGATTCTCCCGGAGGTGGGCTGCATTTTGGCTGCCTTTTGGGCTGGAGCTTCTCGTGGTTTGAGGCCTGGCTTGCTCCACCCCCTGCTTTTCATATGCTCCTGGATGTGGGCTGCATTTTGGCTGATACTTGGGCTGGAGCTTCTCGTGGTTTGAGGCCTGCCTTGCTCCACCTCCTGCTCTTGAGATTCTCCTGGATGTGGGCTGCATTCTGGGTGATTCTTGGGCTGGAGCTTCTCGTGGTTTGAGGCCTGCCTTGCTCCACCCCCTGCTCTTGAGATTCTCCCGGATGTGGGCTGCATTTTGGCTGCATTTTGGGCTGGAGCTTCTCGTGGTTTGAGGCCTGGCTTGCTCCACACCCTACTCCTGATATTCTCCCGGATGTGGGCTGGATTTTGGCTGCCTTTTGGGCTGGAGCTTCTCGTGGTTTGAGGCCTGGCTTGCTCCATCCCCTGCTCTTGAGATTCTCCCGGATGTGGGCTGCATTTTGGCTGCATTTTGGGCTGGAGCTTCTCGTGGTTTGAGGCCTGGCTTGCTCCACCCCCTGCTCTTGAGATTCTCCCGGATGTGGGCTGGATTTTGGCTGCCTTTAGGGCTGGAGCTTCTCGTGGTTTGAGGCCTGGCTTGCTCCATCCCCTGCTCTTGAGATTCTCCCGGATGTGGGCTGCATTTTGGCTGCCTTTTGGGGTGGAGCTTCTCGTGGTTTGAGGCCTGGCTTGCTCCACCCCCTGCTCTTGAGATTCTCCCGGATGTGGGCTGCATTTTGGCTGATACTTGGGCTGGAGCTTCTCGTGGTTTGAGGCCTGTCGTGCTCCAACCCCTGCTCTTCATATTCTTTTGGATGTGGGCTGCATTTTGGCTGCCTTTTGGGCTGGAGCTTCTCGTGGTTTGAGGCCTGGCTTGCTCCACCTCCTACTCTTGAGATTCTCTCGGATGTGGGCTGCATTTTGGCTGCATTTTGGGCTGGAGCTTCTCATGGTTTGAGGCCTGGCTTGCTCCACCCCCTGCTCTTGATATTCTCCCGGATGTGGGCTGCATTTTGGCTGATACTTGGGCTGGAGATTCTCGTGGTTTGGGGCCTGGCTTGCTCCACCCCCTGCTCTTGATATGCTCCTGGATGTGGGCTGCATTTTGGCTGCCTTTTGGGCTGGAGCTTCTCGTGGTTTGAGGCCTGGCTTGCTCCACCCCCTGCTCTTGAGATTCTCCCGGATGTGGGCTGCATTTTGGCTGCCTTTTGGGCTGGAGCTTCTCGTGGTTTGAGGCCTGGCTTGCTCCACCCCCTGCTCTTGAGATTCTCCCGGATGTGGGCTGCATTTTGGCTGCCTTTTGGGGTGGAGCTTCTCATAGTTTGAGGCCTGGCTTGCTCCACCCCCTGCTCTTGAGATTCTCCCGGATGTGGGCTGCATTTTGGCTGCATTTTGGGCTGGAGCTTCTCGTGGTTTGAGGCCTGGCTTGCTCCACCCCCTGCTCTTGAGATTCTCCCGGATGTGGGCTGCATTTTGGCTGCCTTTTGGGCTGGAGCTTCTCGAGGTTTGAGGCCTGGCTTGCTCCACCCCCTGCTCTTGAGAATCTCCCGGATGTGGGCTGGATTTTGGCTGCATTTTGGGCTGGAGCTTCTCGTGGTTTGAGGCCTGGTTTGCTCCACCCCCTGCTCTTGAGATTCTCCCGGATGTGGGCTGCATTCTGGGTGAATCTTGGGCTGGAGCTTCTCGTGGTTTGAGGCCTGGCTTGCTCCACCCCCTGCTCTTGAGATTCTCCCGGATGTGGCCTGCATTTTGGCTGCCTTTTGGGCTGGAACTTCTCGTGGTTTGAGGCCTGGCTTGCTCCACCCCCTGCTCTTGAGATTCTCCCGTATGTGGGCTGCATTTTGGCTGCCTTTTGGGCTGGAGCTTCTCATGGTTTGAGGCCTGGCTTGCTCCACCCCCTGCTCTTGAGATTCTCCCGGATGTGGGCTGCATTTTGGCTGCCTTTTGGGCTGGAGCTTCTCGTGGTTTGAGGCCTGGCTTGCTCCACCCCCTGCTCTTGAGATTCTCCAGGAGGTGGGCTGGATTTTGGCTGCCTTTTGGGCTGGAGCTTCTCGTGCTTTGAGGCCTGGCTTGCTCCACCCACTGCTCTTGAGATTCTCCCGGATGTGGGCTGCATTTTGGCTGCATTTTGGGCTGGAACTTCTCGTGCTTTGAGGCCTGGCTTGCTCCACCCACTGCTCTTGAGATTCTCCTGGATGTGGGCTGCATTTTGGCTGCCTTTTGGGCTGGAGCTTCTCATGGTTTGAGGCCTGGCTTGCTCCACCCCCTACTCTTGATATTCTCCCGGATGTGGGCTGGATTTTGGCTGCCTTGTGGGCTGGAGCTTCTCGTGGTTTGAGGCCTGGCTTGCTCCAACCCCTGCTCTTGAGATTCTCCCGGATGTGGGCTGGATTTTGGCTGCCTTTTGGGCTGGAGCTTCTCGTGGTTTGAGGCCTGGCTTGCTCCACTCCCTGCTCTTGAGATTCTCCCGGAGGTGGGCTGCATTTTGGCTGCCTTTTGGGCTGGAGCTTCTCGTGGTTTGAGGCCTGGCTTGCTCCACCCCCTGCTCTTGAGATTCTCCTGGATGTGGCCTGCATTTTGGCTGCCTTTTGGGCTGGAGCTTCTCGTGGTTTGAGGCCTGGCTTGCTCCACCCCCTGCTCTTGAGATTCTCCCTGAGGTGGGCTGCATTTTGGCTGCTTTTTGGGCTGGAGCTTCACATGGTTTGAGGCCTGGCTTGCTCCACCCCCTGCTCTTGAGATTCTCCCGGATGTGGGCTGCATTTTGGCTGCATTTTGGGCTGGAGCTTCTCGAGGTTTGAGGCCTGGCTTGCTCCACCCTCTGCTCTTGAGATTCTCCCGGATGTGGGCTGCATTTTGGCTGCCTTTTGGGCTGGAGCTTCTCGAGGTTTGAGGCCTGGCTTTTTCCACCCCCTGCTCTTGAGATTCTCCCGGATGTGGGCTGGATTTTCGCTGCCTTTTGGGCTGGAGCTTCTCGTGGTTTGAGGCCTGGCTTGCTCCACCCCCTGCTCTTGAGATTCTCCCGGATGTGGGCTGCATTTTGGCTGCCTTTTGGGCTTGAGCTTCTCATGGTTTGAGGCCTGGCTTGCTCCACCACCTACTCTTGATATTCTCCCGGATGTGGGCTGCATATTGGCTGATACTTGGGCTGGAGATTCTCGTGGTTTGGGGCCTGGCTTGCTCCACCCCCTGCTCTTGAAATTGTCCCGGATGTGGGCTGCATTTTGGCTGATACTTGGGCTGGAGCTTCTCGTGTTTTGAGGCCTGGCTTGCTCCACCCCCTGCTCTTGATATTCTCCCGGATGTGGGCTGCATTTTGGCTGCATTTTGGGCTGGAGCTTCTCGAGGTTTGAGGCCTGGCTTGCTCCACCCCCTGCTCTTGAGAATCTCCCGGATGTGGGCTGCATTTTGGCTGCATTTTGGGCTGGAGCTTCTCGAGGTTTGAGGCCTGGCTTGTTCCACCCCCTGCTCTTGAGAATCTCCCGGATGTGGGCTGGATTTTGGCTACATTTTGGGCTGGAGCTTCTCGTGGTTTGAGGCCTGGCTTGCTCCACACCCTGCTCTTCATATGCTCCTGGATATGGGCTGCATTTTGGCTGATACTTGGGCTGGAGCTTCTCGTGGTTTGAGGCCTGCCTTGCTCCACCCCTGCTCTTGAGATTCTCCCGGATGTGGGCTTCATTCTGGGTGATTCTTGGGCTGGAGCTTCTCGTGGTTTGAGGCCTGGCTTGCTCCACCCCCTGCTCTTGAGATTCTCCCGGATGTGGGCTGCATTTTGGCTACATTTTGGGCTGCAGCTTCTCGTGGTTTGAGGCCTGGCTTGCTGCACCCCCTGCTCTTGAGATTCTCCCGGATGTGGGCTGCATTTTGGCTGCCTTTTGGGCTGGAGCTTCTCATGGTTTGAGGCCTGGCTTGCTCCACCCCCTGCTCATGAGATTCTCCCGGATGTGGGCTGCATTTTGGCTGCCGTTTGGGCTGCAGCTTCTCGTAGTTTGAGGCCTGCCTTGCTCCACCCCCTGCTCTTGAGAATCTCCCGGATGTGGGCTGGATTTTGGCTGCTTTTTGGGCTGGAGCTTCTCGTGGTTTGAGGCCTGGCTTGCTCCACCCCCTGCTCTTGAGATTCTCCTGGATGTGGGCTGCATTATGGCTACATTTTGTGCTGGAGCTTCTCGTGGTTTGAGGCCTGGCTTGCTCCACCCCCTGCTCTTGAGATTCTCCCGGATGTGGGCTGCATTTTGGCTGCCTTTTGGGCTGGAGCTTCTCGTGGTTTGAGGCCTGGCTTGCTCCACTTCCTACTCTTGATATTCTCCCGGATGTGGGCTGGATTTTGGCTGCCTTTTGGGCTGGAGCTTCTCGTGGTTTGAGGCCTGGCTTCCTCCAAACCCTGCTCTTGATATTCTCCCGGATGTGGGCTGCATTTTGGCTGATACTTGGGCTGGAGATTCTCGTGGTTTGGGGCCTGGCTTGCTCCACCCCCTGCTCTTGAAATTGTCCCAGATGTGGGCTGCATTTTGGCTGCCTTTTGGGCTGGAGCTTCTCGTGGTTTGAGGCCTGGCTTGCTCCACCCCCTGCTCTTGAGATTCTCCCGGATGTGGGCTGCATTTTGGCTGCCTTTTGGGCTGGAGCTTCTCGTGGTTTGAGGCCTGGCTTGCTCCACCCCCTGCTCTTGAGAATCTCCCGGATGTGGGCTGGATTTTGGCTGAATTTTGGGCTGGAGCTTCTCGTGGTTTGAGGCCTGGCTTGCTCCACCCCCTGCTCTTGAGATTCTCCCGGATGTGGCCTGCATTTTGGCTGCCTTTTGGGCTGGAGCTTCTCGTGGTTTGAGGCCTGGCTTGCTCCACCCCCTGCTCTTGAGATTCTCCCGGATGTGGGCTGCATTTTGGCTGCCTTTTGGGCTGGAGCTTCTCGTGGTTTGAGGCCTGGCTTGTTCCACCCCCTGCTCTTGAGAATCTCCCGGATGTGGGCTGGATTTTGGCTGCCTTTTGGGCTGGAGCTTCTCGTGGTTTGAGGCCTGCCTTGCTCCACCCCTGCTCTTGAGATTCTCCCGGATGTGGGCTGCATTCTGGGTGATTCTTGGGCTGGAGCTTCTCGTGGTTTGAGGCCTGGCTTGCTCCACCCCCTGCTCTTGAGATTCTCCCGGATGTGGGCTGGATTTTGGCTGCCTTTTGGGCTGGAGCTTCTCGTGGTTTGAGGCCTGGCGTGCTCCACCCCCTGCTCTTCATATTCTTTTGGATGTGGGCTGCATTTTGGCTGCCTTTTGGGCTGGAGATTCTCGAGGTTTGAGGCCTGGCTTGCTCCACCCCCTACTCTTGAGATTCTCCCGGATGTGGCCTGCATTTTGGCTGCCTTTTGGACTGGAGCTTCTCGTGGTTTGAGGCCTGGCTTGCTCCACCCCCTGCTCTTGAGATTCTCCCGGATGTGGGCTGCATTTTGGCTGCCTTTTGGGCTGGAGCTTCTCGTGGTTTGAGGCCTGGCTTGCTCCACCCCCTGCTCTTGAGATTCTCCCGGATGTGGGCTGGATTTTGGCTGCCTTTTGGGCTGGAGCTTCTCGTGGTTTGAGGCCTGGCTTGCTCCACCTCCTACTCTTGATATTCTCCTGGATGTGGGCTGGATTTTGGCTGCCTTTTGGGCTGGAGATTCTCGTGGTTTGAGGCCTGGCTTGCTCCACCCCCTGCTCTTGAGATTCTCCCGGATGTGGGCTGCATTTTGGCTGATACTTGGGCTGGAGATTCTCGTGGTTTGGGGCCTGGCTTGCTCCACCCCCTGCTCTTGAAATTGTCCCAGATGTGGGCTGCATTTTGGCTGCCTTTTGGGCTGGAGCTTCTCGTGGTTTGAGGCCTGGCTTGCTCCACCCCCTGCTCTTGAGATTCTCCCGGATGTGGGCTGGATTTTGGCTGCATTTTGGGCTGGAGCTTCTCGTGGTTTGAGGCCTGGCGTGCTCCACCCCCTGCTCTTCATATTCTTTTGGATGTGGGCTGCATTTTGGCTGAATTTTGGGCTGGAGCTTCTCGAGGTTTGAGGCCTGGCTTGCTCCACCCCCTACTCTTGAGATTCTCCCGGATGTGGCCTGCATTTTGGCTGCCTTTTGGACTGGAGCTTCTCGTGGTTTGAGGCCTGGCTTGCTCCACCCCCTGCTCTTGATATTCTCCCGGATGTGGGCTGCATTTTGGCTGCCTTTTGGGGTCTAGCTTCTCGTGGTTTGAGGCCTGGCTTGCTCCAGCTCCTACTCTTGATATTCTCCTGGATGTGGGCTGGATTTTGGCTGCCTTTTGGGCTGGAGCTTCTCGAGGTTTGAGGCCTGGCTTGCTCCACCCCCTGCTCTTGATATTCTCCCGGATGTGGGCTGCATTTTGGCTGCCTTTTGGGCTGGAGCTTCTCGTGGTTTGAGGCCTGGCTTGCTCCAGCTCCTACTCTTGATATTCTCCTGGATGTGGGCTGGATTTTGGCTGCCTTTTGGGCTGGAGCTTCTCGTGGTTTGAGGCCTGGCTTGCTCCACCCCCTGCTCTTGAGATTCTCCCGGATGTGGGCTGCATTTTGGCTGCCTTTTGGGCTGGAGCTTCTCGTGGTTTGAGGCCTGGCTTGCTCCACCCCCTGCTCTTGATATTCTCCCGGATGTGGGCTGCATTTTGGCTGATACTTGGGCTGGAGATTCTCGTGGTTTGGGGCCTGGCTTGCTCCACCCCCTGCTCTTGAAATTGTCCCAGATGTGGGCTGCATTTTGGCTGCCTTTTGGGCTGGAGCTTCTCGTGGTTTGAAGGCCTGGCTTGCTCCACACCCTGCTCTTGAGATTCTCCCGGATGTGGGCTGCATTTTGGCTGCCTTTTGGGCTGGAGCTTCTCGTGGTTTGAGGCCTGGCTTGCCTCACCCCCTGCTCTTGAGAATCTCCCGGATGTGGGCTGGATTTTGGCTGCATTTTGGGCTGGAGCTTCTCGTGGTTTGAGGCCTGGCTTGCTCCACCCCCTGCTCTTGAGATTCTCCCGGATGTGGGCTGGATTTTGGCTGCATTTTGGGCTGGAGCTTCTCGTGTTTTGAGGCCTGGCGTGCTCCACCCCCTGCTCTTCATATTCTTTTGGATGTGGGCTGCATTTTGGCTACCTTTTGGGCTGGAGCTTCTCGTGGTTTGAGGCCTGGCGTGCTCCACCCCCTGCTCTTGATATTCTCCCGGATGTGGGCTGCATTTTGGCTGCCTTTTGGGCTGGAGCTTCTCGTGGTTTGAGGCCTGGCTTGCTCCACCCCCTGCTCTTGAGATTCTCCCGGATGTGGGCTGCATTCTGGGTGATTCTTGGGCTGGAGCTTCTCGTGGTTTGAGGCCTGGCTTGCTCCACCCCCTGCTCTTGAGATTCTCCCGGATGTGGGCTAGATTTTGGCTGCATTTTGGGCTGGAGCTTCTCGAGGTTTGAGGCCTGGCTTGCTCCACCCCCTGCTCTTGAGAATCTCCCGGATGTGGGCTGGATTTTGGCTGCATTTTGGGCTGGAGCTTCTCGTGGTTTGAGGCCTGGCTTGCTCCACCCACTGCTCTTGAGATTCTCCCGGATGTGGGCTGCATTCTGGGTGATTCTTGGGGTGGAGCTTCTCGTGGTTTGAGGCCTGGCTTGCTCGACCCCCTGCTCTTGAGATTCTCCCGGATGTGGGCTGCATTTTGGCTGCATTTTGGTCTGGAGCTTCTCGTAGTTTGAGGCCTGGCTTGCTCCACCCCCTGCTCTTGAGATTCTCCCGGATGTGGGCTGGATTTTGGCTGCATTTTGGGCTGGAGCTTCTGGTGGTTTGAGGCCTGGCGTGCTCCACTCCCTCCTCTTCATATTCCTTTGGATGTGGGCTGCATTTTGGCTGCCTTTAGGGCTGGAGCTTCTCGTGGTTTGAGGCCTGCCTTGCTCCACCCCCTGCTCTTGAGATTCTCCCGGATTTGGGCTGCATTTTGGCTGCCTTTTGGGCTGGAGCTTCTCGTGGTTTGAGGCCTGGCTTGCTCCACCCCCTGCTCTTGAGATTCTCCTGGATGTGGGCTGCATTTTGGCTGCCTTTTGGGCTGGAGCTTCTCGTGGTTTGAGGCCTGGCTTGCTCCACCTCCTACTCTTGATATTCTCCCGGATGTGGGCTGGATTTTGGCTGCCTTTTGGGCGGGAGCTTCTCGAGGTTTGAGGCCTGGCTTGCTCCACCCCCTGCTCTTGAGATTCTCCCGGATGTGGGCTGGATTTTGGCTGCATTTTGGGCTGGAGCTTCTCGTGGTTTGAGGCCTGGCTTGCTCCACCCCCTGCTCTTGAGATTCTCCCGGATGTGGGCTGCATTCTGGGTGAATCTTGGGGTGGAGCTTCTCGTGGTTTGAGGCCTGGCTTGCTCCACCCCCTGCTCTTGAGATTCTCCCGGATGTGGGCTGGATTTTGGCTGCCTTTAGGGCTGGAGCTTCTCGTGGTTTGAGGCCTGGCTTGCTCGACCCCCTACTCTTGATATTCTCCCGGATGTGGGCTGCATTTTGGCTGATACTTGGGCTGGAGCTTCTCGTGGTTTGGGGCCTGGCTTGCTCCACCCCCTGCTCTTGAGAATCTCCCGGATGTGGGCTGTATTTTGGCTGCATTTTGGGCTGGAGCTTCTCGTGGTTTGAGGCCTGGCTTGCTCCCCCCCCTGCTCTTGAGATTCTCCCGGATGTGGGCTAGATTTTTTCTGCCTTTTGGGCTGGAGCTTCTCGTGGTTTGAGGCCTGGCTTGCTCCACCCCCTACTCTTGATATTCTCCCGGATGTGGGCTGGATTTTGGCTGCCTTTTGGGCTGGAGCTTCTCATGGTTTGAGGCCTGGCTTGCTCCACCCCCTGCTCTTGAGATTCTCCCGGATGTGGGCTGGATTTTGGCTGCCTTTAGAGCTGGAGCTTCTCGAGGTTTGAGGCCTGGCTTGCTCCACCCCCTGCTCTTGAGATTCTCCCGGATGTGGGCTGCATTTTGGCTGCCTTTAGGGCTGGAGCTTCTCGTGGTTTGAGGCCTGGCTTGCTCCACCCCCTGCTCTTGAGATTCTCCCGGATTTGGGCTGGATTTTGGCTGCATTTTGGGCTGGAGCTTCTCGTGGTTTGAGGCCTGGCTTGCTCCACCCCCTGCTCTTGAGATTCTCCCGGATGTGGGCTGGATTTTGGCTGCCTTTTGGGCTGGAGCTTCTCGTGGTTTGAGGCCTGGCTTGCTCCACCGCCTGCTCTTGAGATTCTCCCGGATGTGGGCTGGATTTTGGCTGCCTTTTGGGCTGGAGCTTCTCGTGGTTTGAGGCCTGGCTTGCTCCACCTCCTACTCTTGATATTCTCCTGGATGTGGGCTGCATTTTGGCTGCCTTTTGGGCTGGAGCTTCTCGTGGTTTGGGGCCTGGCTTGCTCCACCCCCTGCTCTTGATATTCTCCCGGATGTGGGCTGCATTTTTTCTGCCTTTTGGGCTGGAGCTTCTCGTGGTTTGAGGCCTGGCTTGCTCCACCCCCTGCTCTTGAGATTCACCCGGATGTGGGCTGCATTTTGGCTGCCTTTTGGGCTGGAGCTTCTCGTGGTTTGAGGCCTGGCTTGCTCCACCCCCTGCTCTTGAGATTCTCCCGGATGTGGGCTGCATTTTGGCTGCCTTTTGGGCTGGAGCTTCTCGTGGTTTGAGGCCTGGCTTGCTCCACCCCCTGCTCTTGAGATTCTCCCGGATGTGGGCTGCATTCTGGGTGAATCTTGGGGTGGAGCTTCTCGTGGTTTGAGGCCTGGCTTGCTCCACCCCCTGCTCTTGAGATTCTCCCGGATGTGGGCTGGATTTTGGCTGCCTTTAGGGCTGGAGCTTCTCGTGGTTTGAGGCCTGGCTTGCTCCACACCCTGCTCTTGAAATTCTCCTGGATGTGGGCTGCATTTTGGCTGCCTTTTGGGCTGGAGATTCTCGTGGTTTGAGGCCTGGCTTGCTCCACCCCCTGCTCTTGAGATTCTCCCGGATGTGGGCTGCATTTTGGCTGCCTTTTGGTTGGAGCTTCTCGAGGTTTGAGGCCTGGCTTGCTCCACCCCCTGCTCTTGAGATTCTCCCGGATATGGGCTAGATTTTGGCTGCCTTTTGGGCTGGAGCTTCTCGTGGTTTGAGGCCTGGCTTGCTCGACCCCCTGCTCTTGAGATTCTCCCGGATGTGGCCTGCATTTTGGCTGCCTTTAGGGCTGGAGCTTCTCGTGGTTTGAGGCCTGGCTTGCTCCACCCCCTGCTCTTGAGATTCTCCCGGATTTGGGCTGGATTTTGGCTGCATTTTGGGCTGGAGCTTCTCGTGGTTTGAGGCCTGGCTTGCTCCACCCCCTGCTCTTGAGATTCTCCCGGATGTGGGCTGGATTTTGTCTGCATTTTGGGCTGGAGCTTCTCGTGGTTTGAGGCCTGCTTGCTCCACCTCCTACTCTTGATAATCTCCCGGATGTGGGCTGGATTTTGGCTGCCTTTTGGGCTGGAGCTTCTCGTGGTTTGAGGCCTGGCTTGCTCCACCCCCTGCTCTTGAGATTCTCCCGGATGTGGGCTGCATTCTGGGTGATTCTTGGGGTGGAGCTTCTCGTGGTTTGAGGCCTGGCTTGCTCCACCCCCTGCTCTTGAGATTCTCCCGGATGTGGGCTGCATTTTGGCTGCCTTTTGGGCTGGAGCTTCTCGTGGTTTGAGGCCTCGCTTGCTCCACCCCCTGCTCTTGAGATTCTCCCGGATGTGGGCTGCATTTTGGCTACATTTTGGGCTGGAGCTTCTCGTGGTTTGAGGCCTGGCTTGCTCCAACCCCTGCTCTTGAGATTCTCCCGGATGTGGGCTGCATTTTGGCTGATACTTGTGCTGGAGCTTCTCGTGGTTTGAGGCCTGGCTTGCTCCACCCCCTGCTCTTGATATTCTCCCCGATGTGGGCTGGATTTTGGCTGCCTTTTGGGTTGGAGCTTCTCGTGGTTTGAGGCCTGCCTTGCTCCACCCCCTGTTCTTGAGATTCTCCCGGATGTGGGCTGCATTCTGGGTGATTCTTGGGCTGGAGCTTCTCGTGGTTTGAGGCCTGGCTTGCTCCACCCCCTGCTCCTGAGATTCTCCCGGATGTGGGCTGGATTTTGGCTGCCTTTAGGGCTGGAGCTTCTCGTGGTTTGAGGCCTGGCTTGCTCCACCCCCTGCTCTTGAGATTCTCCCGCAGGTGGGCTGCAATTTGGCTGCATTTTGGGCTGGAGCTTCTCGTGGTTTGAGGCCTGGCTTGCTCCACCCCCTGCTCTTGAGATTCTCCCGGATGTGGGCTGGATTTTGGCTGCCTTTAGGGCTGGAGCTTCTCGTGGTTTGAGGCCTGGCTTGCTCCACCCCCTACTCTTGAGATTCTCCTGGATGTGGGCTGCATTTTGGCTGATACTTGGGCTGGAGCTTCTCGTGGTTTGGGGCCTGTCTTGCTCCACCCCCTGCTCTTGAAATTTTCCCGGATGTGGGCTGCATTTTGGCTGCCTTTTGGGCTGGAGCTTCTCGTGGTTTGAGGCCTGGCTTGCTCCACCCCCTGCTCTTGAGATTCTCCCGGATGTGGGCTGCATTTTGGCTGCCTTTTGGGCTGGAGCTTCTCGTGGTTTGAGGCCTGGCTTGCTCCCCCCCCTGCTCTTGAGATTCTCCCGGATGTGGGCTAGATTTTTTCTGCCTTTTGGGCTGGAGCTTCTCGTGGTTTGAGGCCTGGCTTGCTCCACACCCTGCTCTTGAAATTCTCCTGGATGTGGGCTGGATTTTGGCTGCCTTTTGGGCTGGAGATTCTCGTGGTTTGAGGCCTGGCTTGCTCCACCCCCTGCTCTTGAGATTCTCCCGGATGTGGGCTGCATTTTGGCTGCCTTTTGGGCTGGAGCTTCTCGAGGTTTGAGGCCTGGCTTGCTCCACCCCCTGCTCTTGAGATTCTCCTGGATGTGGGCTAGATTTTGGCTGCCTTTTGGGCTGGAGCTTCTCGTGGTTTGAGGCCTGGCTTGCTCGACCCCCTGCTCTTGAGATTCTCCCGGATGTGGCCTGCATTTTGGCTGCCTTTAGGGCTGGAGCTTCTCGTGGTTTGAGGCCTGGCTTGCTCCACCCCCTGCTCTTGAGATTCTCCCGGATTTGGGCTGGATTTTGGCTGCATTTTGGGCTGGAGCTTCTCGTGGTTTGAGGCCTGGCTTGCTCCACCCCCTGCTCTTGAGATTCTCCCGGATGTGGGCTGGATTTTGGCTGCCTTTTGGGCTGGAGCTTCTCGTGGTTTGAGGCCTGGCTTGCTCCACCTCCTACTCTTGATATTCTCCCGGATGTGGGCTGCATTTTGGCTGCCTTTTGGGCTGGAGCTTCTCGTGGTTTGGGGCCTGGCTTGCTCCACCCCCTGCTCTTGATATTCTCCCGGATGTGGGCTGCATTTTTTCTGCTTTTTGGGCTGGAGCTTCTCGTGGTTTGAGGCCTGGCTTGCTCCACCCCCTGCTCTTGAGATTCTCCCGGATGTGGGCTGCATTTTGGCTGCCTTTTGGGCTGGAGCTTCTCGTGGTTTGAGGCCTGGCTTGCTCCACCCCCTGCTCTTGAGATTCTCCCGGATGTGGGCTGCATTTTGGCTGCCTTTTGGGCTGGAGCTTCTCGTGGTTTGAGGCCTGGCTTGCTCCACCCCCTGCTCTTGAGATTCTCCCGGATGTGGGCTGCATTCTGGGTGAATCTTGGGGTGGAGCTTCTCGTGGTTTGAGGCCTGGCTTGCTCCACCCCCTGCTCTTGAGATTCTCCCGGATGTGGTCTGGATTTTGGCTGCCTTTAGGGCTGGAGCTTCTCGTGGTTTGAGGCCTGGCTTGCTCGACCCCCTACTCTTGATATTCTCCCGGATGTGGGCTGCATTTTGGCTGATACTTGGGCTGGAGATTCTCGTGGTTTGGGGCCTGGCTTGCTCCACCCCCTGCTCTTGAAATTTTCCCGGATGTGGGCTGCATTTTGGCTGCCTTTTGGGCTGGAGCTTCTCGTGGTTTGAGGCCTGGCTTGCTCCCCCCCCTGCTCTTGAGATTCTCCCGGATGTGGGCTAGATTTTTTCTGCCTTTTGGGCTGGAGCTTCTCGTGGTTTGAGGCCTGGCTTGCTCCACCCCCTGCTCTTGAGATTCTCCCGGATGTGGGCTGCATTTTGGCTGCCTTTTGGGCTGGAGCTTCTCGAGGTTTGAGGCCTGGCTTGCTCCACCCCCTGCTCTTGAGATTCTCCCGGATGTGGGCTAGATTGTGGCTGCCTTTTGGGCTGGAGCTTCTCGTGGTTTGAGGCCTGGCTTGCTCGACCCCCTGCTCTTGAGATTCTCCCGGATGTGGGCTGCATTTTGGCTGCCTTTAGGGCTGGAGCTTCTCGTGGTTTGAGGCCTGGCTTGCTCCACCCCCTGCTCTTGAGATTCTCCCGGATTTGGGCTGGATTTTGGCTGCATTTTGGGCTGGAGCTTCTCGTGGTTTGAGGCCTGGCTTGCTCCACCCCCTGCTCTTGAGATTCTCCCGGATGTGGGCTGGATTTTGTCTGCATTTTGGGCTGGAGCTTCTCGTGGTTTGAGGCCTGCTTGCTCCACCTCCTACTCTTGATAATCTCCCGGATGTGGGCTGGATTTTGGCTGCCTTTTGGGCTGGAGCTTCTCGTGGTTTGAGGCCTGGCTTGCTCCACCCCCTGCTCTTGAGATTCTCCCGGATGTGGGCTGCATTCTGGGTGATTCTTGGGGTGGAGCTTCTCGTGGTTTGAGGCCTGGCTTGCTCCACCCCCTGCTCTTGAGATTCTCCCGGATGTGGGCTGCATTTTGGCTGCCTTTTGGGCTGGAGCTTCTCGTGGTTTGAGGCCTCGCTTGCTCCACCCCCTGCTCTTGAGATTCTCCCGGATGTGGGCTGCATTTTGGCTACATTTTGGGCTGGAGCTTCTCGTGGTTTGAGGCCTGGCTTGCTCCAACCCCTGCTCTTGAGATTCTCCCGGATGTGGGCTGCATTTTGGCTGATACTTGTGCTGGAGCTTCTCGTGGTTTGAGGCCTGGCTTGCTCCACACCCTGCTCTTGATATTCTCCCGGATGTGGGCTGCATTTTGGCTGCCTTTTGGGTTGGAGCTTCTCGTGGTTTGAGGCCTGCCTTGCTCCACCCCCTGTTCTTGAGATTCTCCCGGATGTGGGCTGCATTCTGGGTGATTCTTGGGCTGGAGCTTCTCGTGGTTTGAGGCCTGGCTTGCTCCACCCCCTACTCTTGATATTCTCCCGGATGTGGGCTGGATTTTGGCTGCCTTTTGGGCTGGAGCTTCTCATGGTTTGAGGCCTGGCTTGCTCCACCCCCTGCTCTTGAGATTCTCCCGGATGTGGGCTGGATTTTGGCTGCCTTTAGAGCTGGAGCTTCTCGAGGTTTGAGGCCTGGCTTGCTCCACCCCCTGCTCTTGAGATTCTCCCGGATGTGGGCTGCATTTTGGCTGCTTTTAGGGCTGGAGCTTCTCGTGGTTTGAGGCCTGGCTTGCTCCACCCCCTGCTCTTGAGATTCTCCCGGATTTGGGCTGGATTTTGGCTGCATTTTGGGCTGGAGCTTCTCGTGGTTTGAGGCCTGGCTTGCTCCACCCCCTGCTCTTGAGATTCTCCCGGATGTGGGCTGGATTTTGGCTGCCTTTTGGGCTGGAGCTTCTCGTGGTTTGAGGCCTGGCTTGCTCCACCCCCTGCTCTTGAGATTCTCCCGGATGTGGGCTGGATTTTGGCTGCCTTTTGGGCTGGAGCTTCTCGTGGTTTGAGGCCTGGCTTGCTCCACCTCCTACTCTTGATATTCTCCCGGATGTGGGCTGCATTTTGGCTGCCTTTTGGGCTGGAGCTTCTCGTGGTTTGGGGCCTGGCTTGCTCCACCCCCTGCTCTTGATATTCTCCCGGATGTGGGCTGCATTTTTTCTGCCTTTTGGGCTGGAGCTTCTCGTGGTTTGAGGCCTGGCTTGCTCCACCCCCTGCTCTTGAGATTCTCCCGGATGTGGGCTGCATTTTGGCTGCCTTTTGGGCTGGAGCTTCTCGTGGTTTGAGGCCTGGCTTGCTCCACCCCCTGCTCTTGAGATTCTCCCGGATGTGGGCTGCATTTTGGCTGCCTTTTGGGCTGGAGCTTCTCGTGGTTTGAGGCCTGGCTTGCTCCACCCCCTGCTCTTGAGATTCTCCCGGATGTGGGCTGCATTCTGGGTGAATCTTGGGGTGGAGCTTCTCGTGGTTTGAGGCCTGGCTTGCTCCACCCCCTGCTCTTGAGATTCTCCCGGATGTGGGCTGGATTTTGGCTGCCTTTAGGGCTGGAGCTTCTCGTGGTTTGAGGCCTGGCTTGCTCCACACCCTGCTCTTGAAATTCTCCTGGATGTGGGCTGCATTTTGGCTGCCTTTTGGGCTGGAGATTCTCGTGGTTTGAGGCCTGGCTTGCTCCACCCCCTGCTCTTGAGATTCTCCCAGATGTGGGCTGCATTTTGGCTGCCTTTTGGGCTGGAGCTTCTCGAGGTTTGAGGCCTGGCTTGCTCCACCCCCTGCTCTTGAGATTCTCCCGGATGTGGGCTAGATTTTGGCTGCCTTTTGGGCTGGAGCTTCTCGTGGTTTGAGGCCTGGCTTGCTCGACCCCCTGCTCTTGAGATTCTCCCGGATGTGGCCTGCATTTTGGCTGCCTTTAGGGCTGGAGCTTCTCGTGGTTTGAGGCCTGGCTTGCTCCACCCCCTGCTCTTGAGATTCTCCCGGATGTGGGCTGGATTTTGTCTGCATTTTGGGCTGGAGCTTCTCGTGGTTTGAGGCCTGCTTGCTCCACCTCCTACTCTTGATAATCTCCCGGATGTGGGCTGGATTTTGGCTGCCTTTTGGGCTGGAGCTTCTCGTGGTTTGAGGCCTGGCTTGCTCCACCCCCTGCTCTTGAGATTCTCCCGGATGTGGGCTGCATTCTGGGTGATTCTTGGGGTGGAGCTTCTCGTGGTTTGAGGCCTGGCTTGCTCCACCCCCTGCTCTTGAGATTCTCCCGGATGTGGGCTGCATTTTGGCTGCCTTTTGGGCTGGAGCTTCTCGTGGTTTGAGGCCTCGCTTGCTCCACCCCCTGCTCTTGAGATTCTCCCGGATGTGGGCTGCATTTTGGCTACATTTTGGGCTGGAGCTTCTCGTGGTTTGAGGCCTGGCTTGCTCCAACCCCTGCTCTTGAGATTCTCCCGGATGTGGGCTGCATTTTGGCTGATACTTGTGCTGGAGCTTCTCGTGGTTTGAGGCCTGGCTTGCTCCACCCCCTGCTCTTGATATTCTCCCCGATGTGGGCTGGATTTTGGCTGCCTTTTGGGTTGGAGCTTCTCGTGGTTTGAGGCCTGCCTTGCTCCACCCCCTGTTCTTGAGATTCTCCCGGATGTGGGCTGCATTCTGGGTGATTCTTGGGCTGGAGCTTCTCGTGGTTTGAGGCCTGGCTTGCTCCACCCCCTACTCTTGATATTCTCCCGGATGTGGGCTGGATTTTGGCTGCCTTTTGGGCTGGAGCTTCTCATGGTTTGAGGCCTGGCTTGCTCCACCCCCTGCTCTTGAGATTCTCCCGGATGTGGGCTGGATTTTGGCTGCCTTTTGGGCTGGAGCTTCTCGTGGTTTGAGGCCTGGCTTGCTCCACACCCTGCTCTTGAAATTCTCCTGGATGTGGGCTGGATTTTGGCTGCCTTTTGGGCTGGAGATTCTCGTGGTTTGAGGCCTGGCTTGCTCCACCCCCTGCTCTTGAGATTCTCCCGGATGTGGGCTAGATTTTGGTTGCCTTTTGGGCTGGAGCTTCTCGTGGTTTGAGGCCTGGCTTGCTCGACCCCCTGCTCTTGAGATTCTCCCGGATGTGGCCTGCATTTTGGCTGCCTTTAGGGCTGGAGCTTCTCGTGGTTTGAGGCCTGGCTTGCTCCACCCCCTGCTCTTGAGATTCTCCCGGAATTGGTCTGGATTTTGGCTGCATTTTGGGCTGGAGCTTCTCGTGGTTTGAGGCCTGGCTTGCTCCACCCCCTGCTCTGGAGATTCTCCCGGATGTGGGCTGGATTTTGTCTGCATTTTGGGCTGGAGCTTCTCGTGGTTTGAGGCCTGCTTGCTCCACCTCCTACTCTTGATAATCTCCTGGATGTGGGCTGGATTTTGGCTGCCTTTTGGGCTGGAGCTTCTCGTGGTTTGAGGCCTGGCTTGCTCCACCCCCTGCTCTTGAGATTCTCCCGGATGTGGGCTGCATTCTGGGTGATTCTTGGGGTGGAGCTTCCCGTGGTTTGAGGCCTGGCTTGCTCCACCCCCTGCTCTTGAGATTCTCCCGGATGTGGGCTGCATTTTGGCTGCCTTTTGGGCTGGAGCTTCTCGTGGTTTGAGGCCTCGCTTGCTCCACCCCCTGCTCCTGAGATTCTCCCGGATGTGGGCTGCATTTTGGCTACATTTTGGGCTGGAGCTTCTCGTGGTTTGAGGCCTCGCTTGCTCCAACCCCTGCTCTTGAGATTCTCCCGGATGTGGGCTGCATTTTGGCTGATACTTGTGCTGGAGCTTCTCGTGGTTTGAGGCCTGGCTTGCTCCACCCCCTGCTCTTGATATTCTCCCCGATGTGGGCTGGATTTTGGCTGCCTTTTGGGTTGGAGCTTCTCGTGGTTTGAGGCCTGCCTTGCTCCACCCCCTGTTCTTGAGATTCTCCCGGATGTGGGCTGCATTCTGGGTGATTCTTGGGCTGGAGCTTCTCGTGGTTTGAGGCCTGGCTTGCTCCACCCCCTACTCTTGATATTCTCCCGGATGTGGGCTGCATTTTGGCTACATTTTGGGCTGGAGCTTCTCGTGGTTTGAGGCCTGGCTTGCTCCAACCCCTGCTCTTGAGATTCTCCCGGATGTGGGCTGCATTTTGGCTGATACTTGTGCTGGAGCTTCTCGTGGTTTGAGGCCTGGCTTGCTCCACCCCCTGCTCTTGAGATTCTCCCGGATGTGGGCTGCATTTTGGCTGCCTTTTGGGCTGGAGCTTCTCGTGGTTTGAGGCCTGGCTTGCTCCACCCACTGCTCTTGAGATTCTCCCGGATGTGGGCTGAATTTTGATGCCTTTTGGGCTGGAGCTTCTCGTGGTTTGAGGCCTGGCTTGCTCCACCTCCTACTCTTGATATTCTCCCGGATGTGAGCTGGATTTTGGCTGCCTTTTGGGCTGCAGCTTCTCGTGGTTTGAGGCCTGGCTTGCTCCCCCCCCTGCTCTTGAGATTCTCCCGGATGTGGGCTGCATTTTGGCTGCCTTTTGGGCTGGAGCTTCTCGTGGTTTGAGGCCTGGCTTGCTCCACCCCCTGCTCTTGAGATTCTCCCGGATGTGGGCTGCATTTTGGCTGCCTTTTGGGCTGGAGCTTCTCGTGGTTTGAGGCCTGGCTTGCTCCACCCCCTGCTCTTGAGATTCTCCCGGATGTGGGTTGCATTTTGGCTTCCTTTATGGCTGGAGCTTCTCGTGGTTTGAGGCCTGGCTTGCTCCACCCCCTGCTCTTGAGATTCTCCCGGATGTGGGCTGCATTTTGGCTGCCTTTTGGGCTGGAGCTTCTCGTGGTTTGAGGCCTGGCTTGCTCCACCCCCTGCTCTTGAGATTCTCCCGGATGTGGGCTGGATTTTGGCTGCCTTTAGGGCTGGAGCTTCTCGTGGTTTGAGGCCTGGCTTGCTCGACCCCCTACTCTTGATATTCTCCCGGATGTGGGCTGCATTTTGGCTGATACTTGGGCTGGAGATTCTCGTGGTTTGGGGCCTGGCTTGCTCCACCCCCTGCTCTTGAAATTTTCCCGGATGTGGGCTGCATTTTGGCTGCCTTTTGGGCTGGAGCTTCTCGAGGTTTGAGGCCTGGCTTGCTCCACCCCCTGCTCTTGAGATTCTCCCGGATGTGTGCTAGATTTTGGCTGCCTTTTGGGCTGGAGCTTCTCGTGGTTTGAGGCCTGGCTTGCTCGACCCCCTGCTCTTGAGATTCTCCCGGATGTGGCCTGCATTTTGGCTGCCTTTAGGCCTGGAGCTTCTCGTGGTTTGAGGCCTGGCTTGCTCCACCCCCTGCTCTTGAGATTCTCCCGGATTTGGGCTGGATTTTGGCTGCATTTTGGGCTGGAGCTTCTCGTGGTTTGAGGCCTGGCTTGCTCCACCCCCTGCTCTTGAGATTCTCCCGGATGTGGGCTGGATTTTGTCTGCATTTTGGGCTGGAGCTTCTCGTGGTTTGAGGCCTGGCTTGCTCCACCCCCTACTCTTGATAATCTCCCGGATGTGGGCTGGATTTTGGCTGCCTTTTGGGCTGGAGCTTCTCGTGGTTTGAGGCCTGGCTTGCTCCACCCCCTGCTCTTGAGATTCTCCCGGATGTGGGCTGCATTCTGGGTGATTCTTGGGGTGGAGCTTCTCGTGGTTTGAGGCCTGGCTTGCTCCACCCCCTGCTCTTGAGATTCTCCCGGATGTGGGCTGCATTTTGGCTGCCTTTTGGGCTGGAGCTTCTCGTGGTTTGAGGCCTCGCTTGCTCCACCCCCTGCTCTTGAGATTCTCCCGGATGTGGCCTGCATTTTGGCTACATTTTGGGCTGGAGCTTCTCGTGGTTTGAGGCCTGGCTTGCTCCAACCCCTGCTCTTGAGATTCTCCCGGATGTGGGCTGCATTTTGGCTGATACTTGTGCTGGAGCTTCTCGTGGTTTGAGGCCTGGCTTGCTCCACCCCCTGCTCTTGATATTCTCCCCGATGTGGGCTGTATTTTGGCTGCCTTTTGGGTTGGAGCTTCTCGTGGTTTGAGGCCTGCCTTGCTCCACCCCCTGTTCTTGAGATTCTCCCGGATGTGGGCTGCATTCTGGGTGATTCTTGGGCTGGAGCTTCTCGTGGTTTGAGGCCTGGCTTGCTCCACCCCCTACTCTTGATATTCTCCCGGATGTGGGCTGGATTTTGGCTGCCTTTTGGGCTGGAGTTTCTCATGGTTTGAGGCCTGGCTTGCTCCACCCCCTGCTCTTGAGATTCTCCCAGATATAGGGCTGGATTTTGGCTGCCTTTAGGGCTGGAGCTTCTCGAGGTTTGAGGCCTGGCTTGCTCCACCCCCTGCTCTTGAGATTCTCCCGGATGTGGGCTGCATTTTGGCTGCCTTTTGGGCTGGAGCTTCTCGAGGTTTGAGGCCTGGCTTGCTCCACCCCCTACTCTTGATATTCTCCCGGATGTGGGCTGGATTTTGGCTGCATTTTGGGCTGGAGCTTCTCATGTTTTGAGGCCTGGCTTGCTCCACCCCCTGCTCTTGAGATTCTCCCGGATGTGGGCTACATTCTGGGTGATTCTTGGGCTGGAGCTTCTCATGGATTGAGGCCTGGCTTGCTCCACCCACTGCTCTTGAGATTCTCCCGGATGTGGGCTGCATTTTGGCTGCCTTTAGGGCTGGAGCTTCTCATGGTTTGAGGCCTGGCTTGCTCCACCCCCTGCTCTTGATATTCTCCCGGATGTGGGCTGGATTTTGGCTGCCTTGTGGGCTGGAGCTTCTCGTGGTTTGAGGCCTGGCTTGCTCCACCCCCTGCTCTTGAGATTCTCCCGGATGTGGGCTGCATTTTGGCTGCCTTTTGGGCTGGAGCTTCTCGTGGTTTGAGGCCTGGCTTGCTCGACCCCCTGCTCTTGAGATTCTCCCGGATGTGGGTTGTATTTTGGCTGCCTTTTGGGCTGGAGCTTCTCGTGGTTTGAGGCCTGGCTTGCTCCACCCACTGCTCTTGAGATTCTCCCGGATGTGGGCTGAATTTGGATGCCTTTTGGGCTGGAGCTTCTCGTGGTTTGAGGCCTGGCTTGCTCCACCCCCTGCTCTTGATATTCTCCCGGATGTGAGCTGGATTTTGGCTGCCTTTTGGGCTGCAGCTTCTCGTGGTTTGAGGCCTGGCTTGCTCCCCCCCCTGCTCTTGAGATTCTCCCGGATGTGGGCTGCATTTTGGCTGCCTTTTGGGCTGGAGCTTCTCGTGGTTTGAGGCCTGGCTTGCTCCACCCCCTGCTCTTGAGATTCTCCCGGATGTGGGCTGCATTTTGGCTGCCTTTTGGGCTGGAGCTTCTCGTGGTTTGAGGCCTGGCTTGCTCCACCCCCTGCTCTTGAGATTCTCCCGGATGTGGGTTGCATTTTGGCTTCCTTTAGGGCTGGAGCTTCTCGTGGTTTGAGGCCTGGCTTGCTCCACCCCCTGCTCTTGAGATTCTCCCGGATGTGGGCTGCATTTTGGCTGCCTTTTGGGCTGGAGCTTCTCGTGGTTTGAGGCCTGGCTTGCTCCACCCCCTGCTCTTGAGATTCTCCCGGATGTGGGCTGCATTCTGGGTGAATCTTGGGGTGGAGCTTCTCGTGGTTTGAGGCCTGGCTTGCTCCACCCCCTGCTCTTGAGATTCTCCCGGATGTGGGCTGGATTTTGGCTGCCTTTAGGGCTGGAGCTTCTCGTGGTTTGAGGCCTGGCTTGCTCGACCCCCTACTCTTGATATTCTCCCGGATGTGGGCTGCATTTTGGCTGATACTTGGGCTGGAGATTCTCGTGGTTTGGGGCCTGGCTTGCTCCCCCCCCTGCTCTTGAAATTTTCCCGGATGTGGGCTGCATTTTGGCTGCCTTTTGGGCTGGAGCTTCTCGTGGTTTGAGGCCTGGCTTGCTCCCCCCCTGCTCTTGAGATTCTCCCGGATGTGGGCTAGATTTTTTCTGCCTTTTGGGCTGGAGCTTCTCGTGGTTTGAGGCCTGGCTTGCTCCACCCCCTGCTCTTGAAATTCTCCCGGATGTGGGCTGGATTTTGGCTGCCTTTTGGGCTGGAGATTCTCGTGGTTTGAGGCCTGGCTTGCTCCACCCCCTGCTCTTGAGATTCTCCCGGATGTGGGCTGCATTTTGGCTGCCTTTTGGGCTGGAGCTTCTCGAGGTTTGAGGCCTGGCTTGCTCGACCCCCTGCTCTTGAGATTCTCCCGGATGTGGGCTGCATTTTGGCTGCCTTTTGGGCTGGAGCTTCTCGTGGTTTGAGGCCTGGCTTGCTCCACCCACTGCTCTTGAGATTCTCCCAGATGTGGGCTGAATTTGGATGCCTTTTGGGCTGGAGCTTCTCGTGGTTTGAGGCCTGGCTTGCTCCACCCCCTGCTCTTGAGATTCTCCCGGATGTGAGCTGGATTTTGGCTGCCTTTTGGGCTGCAGCTTCTCGTGGTTTGAGGCCTGGCTTGCTCCCCCCCCTGCTCTTGAGATTCTCCCGGATGTGGGCTGCATTTTGGCTGCCTTTTGGGCTGGAGCTTCTCGTGGTTTGAGGCCTGGCTTGCTCCACCCCCTGCTCTTGAGATTCTCCCGGATGTGGGCTGCATTTTGGCTGCCTTTTGGGCTGGAGGTTCTCGTGGTTTGAGGCCTGGCTTGCTCCACCCCCTGCTCTTGAGATTCTCCCGGATGTGGGTTGCATTTTGGCTTCCTTTAGGGCTGGAGCTTCTCGTGGTTTGAGGCCTGGCTTGCTCCACCCCCTGCTCTTGAGATTCTCCCGGATGTGGGCTGCATTTTGGCTGCCTTTTGGGCTGGAGCTTCTCGTGGTTTGAGGCCTGGCTTGCTCCACCCCCTGCTCTTGAGATTCTCCCGGATGTGGGCTGCATTCTGGGTGAATCTTGGGGTGGAGCTTCTCGTGGTTTGAGGCCTGGCTTGCTCCACCCCCTGCTCTTGAGATTCTCCCGGATGTGGGCTGGATTTTGGCTGCCTTTAGGGCTGGAGCTTCTCGTCGTTTGAGGCCTGGCTTGCTCGACCCCCTACTCTTGATATTCTCCCGGATGTGGGCTGCATTTTGGCTGATACTTGGGCTGGAGATTCTCGTGGTTTGGGGCCTGGCTTGCTCCACCCCCTGCTCTTGAAATTTTCCCGGATGTGGGCTGCATTTTGGCTGCCTTTTGGGCTGGAGCTTCTCGTGGTTTGAGGCCTGGCTTGCTCCCCCCCTGCTCTTGAGATTCTCCCGGATGTGGGCTAGATTTTTTCTGCCTTTTGGGCTGGAGCTTCTCGTGGTTTGAGGCCTGGCTTGCTCCACCCCCTGCTCTTGAAATTCTCCCGGATGTGGGCTGGATTTTGGCTGCCTTTTGGGCTGGAGATTCTCGTGGTTTGAGGCCTGGCTTGCTCCACCCCCTGCTCTTGAGATTCTCCCGGATGTGGGCTGCATTTTGGCTGCCTTTTGGGCTGGAGCTTCTCGAGGTTTGAGGCCTGGATTGCTCCACCCCCTGCTCTTGAGATTCTCCCGGATGTGGCCTGCATTTTGGCTGCCTTTAGGCCTGGAGCTTCTCGTGGTTTGAGGCCTGGCTTGCTCCACCCCCTGCTCTTGAGATTCTCCCGGATTTGGGCTGGATTTTGGCTGCATTTTGGGCTGGAGCTTCTCGTGGTTTGAGGCCTGGCTTGCTCCACCCCCTGCTCTTGAGATTCTCCCGGATGTGGGCTGGATTTTGTCTGCATTTTGGGCTGGAGCTTCTCGTGGTTTGAGGCCTGGCTTGCTCCACCTCCTACTCTTGATAATCTCCCGGATGTGGGCTGGATTTTGGCTGCCTTTTGGGCTGGAGCTTCTCGTGGTTTGAGGCCTGGCTTGCTCCACCCCCTGCTCTTGAGATTCTCCCGGATGTGGGCTGCATTCTGGGTGATTCTTGGGGTGGAGCTTCTCGTGGTTTGAGGCCTGGCTTGCTCCACCCCCTGCTCTTGAGATTCTCCCGGATGTGGGCTGCATTTTGGCTGCCTTTTGGGCTGGAGCTTCTCGTGGTTTGAGGCCTCGCTTGCTCCACCCCCTGCTCTTGAGATTCTCCCGGATGTGGGCTGCATTTTGGCTACATTTTGGGCTGGAGCTTCTCGTGGTTTGAGGCCTGGCTTGCTCCACCCCCTGCTCTTGAGATTCTCCCGGATGTGGGCTGCATTTTGGCTGATACTTGTGCTGGAGCTTCTCGTGGTTTGAGGCCTGGCTTGCTCCACCCCCTGCTCTTGATATTCTCCCCGATGTGGGCTGTATTTTGGCTGCCTTTTGGGTTGGAGCTTCTCGTGGTTTGAGGCCTGCCTTGCTCCACCCCCTGTTCTTGAGATTCTCCCGGATGTGGGCTGCATTCTGGGTGATTCTTGGGCTGGAGCTTCTCGTGGTTTGAGGCCTGGCTTGCTCCACCCCCTACTCTTGATATTCTCCCGGATGTGGGCTGGATTTTGGCTGCCTTTTGGGCTGGAGCTTCTCATGGTTTGAGGCCTGGCTTGCTCCACCCCCTGCTCTTGAGATTCTCCCGGATGTGGGCTGCATTTTGGCTGCCTTTTGGGCTGGAGCTTCTCGAGGTTTGAGGCCTGGCTTGCTCCACCCCCTGCTCTTGAGATTCTCCCGGATGTGGGCTGCATTTTGGCTGCCTTTTGGGCTGGAGCTTCTCGAGGTTTGAGGCCTGGCTTGCTCCACCCCCTACTCTTGATATTCTCCCGGATGTGGGCTGGATTTTGGCTGCATTTTGGGCTGGAGCTTCTCATGGTTTGAGGCCTGGCTTGCTCCACCCCCTGCTCTTGAGATTCTCCCGGATGTGGGCTACATTCTGGGTGATTCTTGGGCTGGAGCTTCTCGTGGTTTGAGGCCTGGCTTGCTCCACCCCCTGCTCTTGAGATTCTCCCGGATGTGGCCTGCATTTTGGCTGCCTTTTGGGCTGGAGCTTCTCATGGATTGAGGCCTGGCTTGCTCCACCCACTGCTCTTGAGATTCTCCCGGATGTGGGCTGCATTTTGGCTGCCTTTAGGGCTGGAGCTTCTCATGGTTTGAGGCCTGGCTTGCTCCACCCCCTGCTCTTGATATTCTCCCGGATGTGGGCTGGATTTTGGCTGCCTTGTGGGCTGGAGCTTCTCGTGGTTTGAGGCCTGGCTTGCTCGACCCCCTGCTCTTGAGATTCTCCCGGATGTGGGCTGCATTTTGGCTGCCTTTTGGGCTGGAGCTTCTCGTGGTTTGAGGCCTGGCTTGCTCGACCCCCTGCTCTTGAGATTCTCCCGGATGTGGGCTGCATTTTGGCTGCCTTTTGGGCTGGAGCTTCTCGTGGTTTGAGGCCTGGCTTGCTCCACCCACTGCTCTTGAGATTCTCCCGGATGTGGGCTGAATTTGGATGCCTTTTGGGCTGGAGCTTCTCGTGGTTTGAGGCCTGGCTTGCTCCACCTCCTACTCTTGATATTCTCCCGGATGTGAGCTGGATTTTGGCTGCCTTTTGGGCTGCAGCTTCTCGTGGTTTGAGGCCTGGCTTGCTCCCCCCCCTGCTCTTGAGATTCTCCCGGATGTGGGCTGCATTTTGGCTGCCTTTTGGGCTGGAGCTTCTCGTGGTTTGAGGCCTGGCTTGCTCCACCCCCTGCTCTTGAGATTCTCCCGGGTGTGGGCTGCATTTTGGCTGCCTTTTGGGCTGGAGCTTCTCGTGGTTTGAGGCCTGGCTTGCTCCACCCCCTGCTCTTGAGATTCTCCCGGATGTGGGTTGCATTTTGGCTTCCTTTAGGGCTGGAGCTTCTCGTGGTTTGAGGCCTGGCTTGCTCCACCCCCTGCTCTTGAGATTCTCCCGGATGTGGGCTGCATTTTGTCTGCCTTTTGGGCTGGAGCTTCTCGTGGTTTGAGGCCTGGCTTGCTCCACCCCCTGCTCTTGAGATTCTCCCGGATGTGGGCTGCATTCTGGGTGAATCTTGGGGTGGAGCTTCTCGTGGTTTGAGGCCTGGCTTGCTCCACCCCCTGCTCTTGAGATTCTCCCGGATGTGGGCTGGATTTTGGCTGCCTTTAGGGCTGGAGCTTCTCGTGGTTTGAGGCCTGGCTTGCTCGACCCCCTACTCTTGATATTCTCCCGGATGTGGGCTGCATTTTGGCTGATACTTGGGCTGGAGATTCTCGTGGTTTGGGGCCTGGCTTGCTCCACCCCCTGCTCTTGAAATTTTCCCGGATGTGGGCTGCATTTTGGCTGCCTTTTGGGCTGGAGCTTCTCGTGGTTTGAGGCCTGGCTTGCTCGACCCCCTACTCTTGATATTCTCCCGGATGTGGGCTGCATTTTGGCAGATTCTTGGGCTGGAGCTTCTCGTGGTTTGAGGCCTGGCTTGCTCCCCCCCCTGCTCTTGAGATTCTCCCGGATGTGGGCTAGATTTTTTCTGCCTTTTGGGCTGGAGCTTCTCGTGGTTTGAGGCCTGGCTTGCTCCACCCCCTGCTCTTGAAATTCTCCCGGATGTGGGCTGGATTTTGGCTGCCTTTTGGGCTGGAGATTCTCGTGGTTTGAGGCCTGGCTTGCTCCACCCCCTGCTCTTGAGATTCTCCCGGATGTGGGCTGCATTTTGGCTGCCTTTTGGGCTGGAGCTTCTCGAGGTTTGAGGCCTGGCTTGCTCCACCCCCTGCTCTTGAGATTCTCCCGGATGTGGGCTGCATTCTGGGTGATTCTTGGGGTGGAGCTTCTCGTGGTTTGAGGCCTGGCTTGCTCCACCCCCTACTCTTGATATTCTCCCGGATGTGGGCTGGATTTTGGCTGCCTTTTGGGCTGGAGCTTCTCATGGTTTGAGGCCTGGCTTGCTCCACGCCCTGCTCTTGAGATTCTCCCGGATGTGGGCTGGATTTTGGCTGCCTTTAGGGCTGGAGCTTCTCGAGGTTTGAGGCCTGGCTTGCTCCACCCCCTGCTCTTGAGATTCTCCCGGATGTGGGCTGCATTTTGGCTGCCTTTTGGGCTGGAGCTTCTCGAGGTTTGAGGCCTGGCTTGCTCCACCCCCTACTCTTGATATTCTCCCGGATGTGGGCTGGATTTTGGATGCATTTTGGGCTGGAGCTTCTCATGGTTTGAGGCCTGGCTTGCTCCACCCCCTGCTCTTGAGATTCTCCCGGATGTGGGCTACATTCTGGGTGATTCTTGGGCTGGAGCTTCTCGTGGTTTGAGGCCTGGCTTGCTCCACCCCCTGCTCTTGAGATTCTCCCGGATGTGGCCTGCATTTTGGCTGCCTTTTGGGCTGGAGCTTCTCATGGATTGAGGCCTGGCTTGCTCCACCCACTGCTCTTGAGATTCTCCCGGATGTGGGCTGCATTTTGGCTGCCTTTAGGGCTGGAGCTTCTCATGGTTTGAGGCCTGGCTTGCTCCACCCCCTGCTCTTGATATTCTCCCGGATGTGGGCTGGATTTTGGCTGCCTTGTGGGCTGGAGCTTCTCGTGGTTTGAGGCCTGGCTTGCTCCACCCCCTGCTCTTGAGATTCTCCCGGATGTGGGCTGCATTTTGGCTGCATTTTGGGCTGGAGCTTCTCGTGGTTTGAGGCCTGGCTTGCTCGACCCCCTGCTCTTGAGATTCTCCCGGATGTGGGCTGCATTTTGGCTGCCTTTTGGGCTGGAGCTTCTCGTGGTTTGAGGCCTGGCTTGCTCCACCCACTGCTCTTGAGATTCTCCCGGATGTGGGCTGAATTTGGATGCCTTTTGGGCTGGAGCTTCTCGTGGTTTGAGGCCTGGCTTGCTCCACCTCCTACTCTTGATATTCTCCCGGATGTGAGCTGGATTTTGGCTGCCTTTTGGGCTGCAGCTTCTCGTGGTTTGAGGCCTGGCTTGCTCCCCCCCCTGCTCTTGAGATTCTCCCGGATGTGGGCTGCATTTTGGCTGCCTTTTGGGCTGGAGCTTCTCGTGGTTTGAGGCCTGGCTTGCTCCACCCCCTGCTCTTGAGATTCTCCCGGATGTGGGCTGCATTTTGGCTGCCTTTTGGGCTGGAGCTTCTCGTGGTTTGAGGCCTGGCTTGCTCCACCCCCTGCTCTTGAGATTCTCCCGGATGTGGGTTGCATTTTGGCTTCCTTTAGGGCTGGAGCTTCTCGTGGTTTGAGGCCTGGCTTGCTCCACCCCCTGCTCTTGAGATTCTCCCAGATGTGGGCTGCATTTTGGCTGCATTTTGGGCTGGAGCTTCTCGTGGTTTGAGGCCTGGCTTGCTCCACCCACTGCTCTTGAGATTCTCCCGGATGTGGGCTGAATTTGGATGCCTTTTGGGCTGGAGCTTCTCGTGGTTTGAGGCCTGGCTTGCTCCACCTCCTACTCTTGATATTCTCCCGGATGTGAGCTGGAATTTGGCTGCCTTTTGGGCTGCAGCTTCTCGTGGTTTGAGGCCTGGCTTGCTCCACCCCCTGCTCTTGAGATTCTCCCAGATGTGGGATTCATTTTGGCTGCATTTTCGGTTGGAGCTTCTCGTGGTTTGAGGCCTGGCTTGCTCCACCCCCTGCTCTTGAGATTCTCCCGGATGTGGCCTGCATTTTGGCTACATTTTGGGCTGGAGCTTCTCGTGGTTTGAGGCCTGGCTTGCTCCACCCCCTGCTCTTGAGATTCTCCCAGATGTGGGCTGCATATTGGCTGCCTTTTGGGCTGGAGCTTCTCGTGGTTTGAGGCCTGGCTTGCTCCACCCCCTGCTGTTGAGATTCTCCCGGAGGTGGGCTGAATTTTGGCTGCCTTTTGGGCTGGAGCTTCTCAAGGTTTGAGGCCTGGCTTGCTCCACCCCCTGCTCTTGAGATTCTCCCGGATATGGGCTGCATTTTGGCTGCCTTTTGGTCTGGAACTTCTCGTGGTTTGAGGCCTTGCTTACTCCAAACTCTGCCATTGAGATTCTCAACGAGGTTGGCTGGATTTTGGCTGCCATTTGGGCTGGAGCTTCTCGTGGTTTGAGGCCTGGCTTGCTCCACCCCCTGCTCTTGAGATTCTCCCGGATGTGGGCGGCATTTTGGCTGCCTTTTTGGACTGGACGATTTCGAGGTTTGAGGCCTGTCTTGCTCCACCCCCTGCTCTTGAGAATCTCCCGGATGTGGGCTGGATTTTGGCTGCATTTTGGGCTGGAGATTCTCGTGGTTTGAGGCCTGGCTTGCTCCACACCCTGCTCTTGAGAATCTCCCGGATGTGGGCTGGATTCTGGGTGACTCTTGGGCTGGAGCTTCTCGTGGTTTGAGGCCTGGCTTGCTCCACCCCCTGCTCTTGAGATTCTCCCGGATGTGGGCTGCATTCTGGGTGATTCTTGGGCTGGAGCTTCTCGTGGTTTGAGGCCTGGCTTGCTCCACCCCCTGCTCTTGAGATTCTCCCGGATGTGGCCTGCATTTTGGCTGCCTTTTGGGCTGGAGCTTCTCGTGGATTGAGGCCTGGCTTGCTCCACCCCCTGCTCTTGATATTCTCCTGGATGTGGGCTGGATTTTGGCTGCCTTGTGGGCTGGAGCTTCTCGTGGTTTGAGGCCTGGCTTGCTCCACCCCCTGCTCTTGAGATTCTCCCGGATGTGGGCTGCATTTTGGCTGCCTTTTGGGCTGGAGCTTCTCGTGGTTTGAGGCCTGGCTTGCTCCACCCCCTGCTCTTGAGATTCTCCCGGATGTGGGCTGCATTTTGGCTGCCTTTTGGGCTGGAGCTTCTCGTGGTTTGAGGCCTGGCTTGCTCGACCCCCTGCTCTTGAGATTCTCCCGGATGTGGCCTGTATTTTGGCTGCCTTTTGGGCTGGAGCTTCTCGTGGTTTGAGGCCTGGCTTGCTCCACCCACTGCTCTTGAGATTCTCCCGGATGTGGGCTGCATTTTGGATGCCTTTTGGGCTGGAGCTTCTCGTGGTTTGAGGCCTGGCTTGCTCCCCCCCCTGCTCTTGAGATTCTCCCGGATGTGGGCTGCATTTTGGCTGCCTTTTGGGCTGGAGCTTCTCGTGGTTTGAGGCCTGGCTTGCTCTACCCCCTGCTCTTGAGATTCTCCCGGATGTGGGCTGCATTTTGGCTGCCTTTTGGGCTGGAGCTTCTCGTGGTTTGAGGCCTGGCTTGCTCCACCCCCTGCTCTTGAAATTCTCCTGGATGTGGGCTGGATTTTGGCTGCCTTTTGGGCTGGAGCTTCTCGTGGTTTGAGGCCTGCCTTGCTCCACACCCTGCTCTTGAGATTCTCCCGGATGTGGGCTGCATTCTGGGTGATTCTTGGGCTGGAGCTTCTCGTGGTTTGAGGTCTGGCTTGCTCCACCCCCTGCTCTTGAGATTCTCCCGGATGTGGCCTGCATTTTGGCTGCATTTTGGGCTGGAGCTTCTCGTGGTTTGAGGCCTGTCTTGCTCCACCCCCTGCTCTTGAGATTCTCCCGGATGTGGGCTGCATTTTGGCTGCATTTTGGGCTGGAGCTTCTCATGGTTTGAGGCCTGGATTGCTCCACCCCCTACTCTTGATATTCTCCCGGATGTGGGCTGCATTTTGGCTGCCTTGTGGGCTGGAGCTTCTCGTGGTTTGAGGCCTGGCTTGCTCCACCCCCTGCTCTTGAGATTCTCCCGGATGTGGGCTGGATTTTCGCTGCCTTTAGGGCTGGAGCTTCTCGTCGTTTGAGGCCTGGCTTGCTCCACCCCCTGCTCTTGAGATTCTCCCGGATGTGGGCTGGATTTTGGCTGCCTTTTGGGCTGGAGCTTCTCGTGGTTTGAGGCCTGGCTTGCTCCACCCCCTGCTCTTGAGATTCTCCCAGATGTGGGATGCATTTTGGCTGCATTTTGGGCTGGAGCTTCTCGTGGTTTGAGGCCTGGCGTGCTCCACCCCCTGCTCTTCATATTCTTTTGGATATGGGCTGAATTTTGGCTGCATTTTGGGCTGGAGCTTCTCGTGGTTTGAGGCCTGGCTTGCTCCACCCCCTGCTCTTGAGATTCTCCCGCAGGTGGGCTGCATTTTGGCTGCCTTTTGGGCTGGAGCTTCTCGTGGTTTGAGGCCTGGCTTGCTCCACCCCCTGCTCTTGAGATTCTCCCGGATGTGGGCTGCATTTTGGCTGACTTTTGGGCTGGAGCTTCTTGTGGTTTGGGGCCTGGCTTGCTCCACCCCCTGCTCTTGAGATTCTCCCGGATGTGGGCTGCATTTTGGCTGCCTTTTGGGCTGGAGCTTCTCGTGGTTTGAGGCCTGGCTTGCTCCACCCCCTGCTCTTGAAATTCTCCTGGATGTGGGCTGGATTTTGGCTGCCTTTTGGGCTGGAGCTTCTCGTGGTTTGAGGCCTGCCTTGCTCCACACCCTGCTCTTGAGATTCTCCCGGATGTGGGCTGCATTCTGGGTGATTCTTGGGCTGGAGCTTCTCGTGGTTTGAGGTCTGGCTTGCTCCACCCCCTGCTCTTGAGATTCTCCCGGATGTGGCCTGCATTTTGGCTGCATTTTGGGCTGGAGCTTCTCGTGGTTTGAGGCCTGTCTTGCTCCACCCCCTGCTCTTGAGATTCTCCCGGATGTGGGCTGCATTTTGGCTGCATTTTGGGCTGGAGCTTCTCATGGTTTGAGGCCTGGATTGCTCCACCCCCTACTCTTGATATTCTCCCGGATGTGGGCTGGATTTTGGCTGCCTTTAGGGCTGGAGCTTCTCGTGGTTTGAGGCCTGGCTTGCTCCACCCCCTGCTCTTGAGATTCTCCCGGATGTGGGCTGGATTTTGGCTGCCTTTAGGGCTGGAGCTTCTCGTCGTTTGAGGCCTGGCTTGCTCCACCCCCTGCTCTTGAGATTCTCCCGGATGTGGGCTGGATTTTGGCTGCCTTTTGGGCTGGAGCTTCTCGTGGTTTGAGGCCTGGCTTGCTCCACCCCCTGCTCTTGAGATTCTCCCAGATGTGGGATGCATTTTGGCTGCATTTTGGGCTGGAGCTTCTCGTGGTTTGAGGCCTGGCGTGCTCCACCCCCTGCTCTTCATATTCTTTTGGATATGGGCTGAATTTTGGCTGCATTTTGGGCTGGAGCTTCTCGTGGTTTGAGGCCTGGCTTGCTCCACCCCCTGCTCTTGAGATTCTCCCGCAGGTGGGCTGCATTTTGGCTGCCTTTTGGGCTGGAGCTTCTCGTGGTTTGAGGCCTGGCTTGCTCCACCCCCTGCTCTTGAGATTCTCCCGGATGTGGGCTGCATTTTGGCTGACTTTTGGGCTGGAGCTTCTTGTGGTTTGGGGCCTGGCTTGCTCCACCCCCTGCTCTTGAGATTCTCCCGGATGTGGGCTGCATTTTGGCTGTCTTTTGGGCTGGAGCTTCTCGTGGTTTGAGGCCTGGCTTGCTCCACCCCCTGCTCTTGAGATTCTCCTGGATGTGGGCTGCATTTTGGCTGCATTTTGTGCTGGAGCTTCTCGAGGTTTGAGGCCTGGCTTGCTCCACACACTGCTCTTCATATGATCCTGGATGTGGGCTGCATTTTGGCTGATACTTGGGCTGGAGCTTCTCGTGGTTTGAGGCCTGGCTTGCTCCACCCCCTGCTCTTGAGATTCTCCCGGATGTGGGCTGGATTTTGGCTGCCTTTTGGGCTGGAGCTTCTCGTGGTTTGAGGCCTGGCTTGCTCCACCCCCTGCTCTTGAGATTCTCCCAGATGTGGGCTGCATATTGGCTGCCTTTTTGGCTGGAGCTTCTCGTGGTTTGAGGCCTGGCTTGCTCCACCCCCTGCTCTTAAGATTCTCCCCGATGTGCGCTGAATTTTGGCTGCCTTTTGGGCTGGAGCTTCTCATGGTTTGAGGCCTGGCTTGCTCCACCCCCTGCTCTTGAGATTCTCCCGGATGTGGGCTGCATTTTGGCTGCCTTTTGGGCTGGAGCTTCTCGTGGTTTGAGGCCTGGCTTGCTCCACCCCCTGCTCTTGAGATTCTCCCGGATGTGGCCTGCATTTTGGCTGCCTTTTGGGCTGGAGCTTCTCGTGGTTTGAGGCCTGGCTTGCTCCAAACCCTGCTCTTGAGATTCTCCCGGATGTGGGCTGCATTTTGGCTGCCTTTTGGCTGGAGCTTCTCGTGGTTTGAGGCCTGGCTTGCTCCACCCACTGCTCTTGAGATTCTCCCGGATGTGGGCTGCATTTTGGCTGCCTTTTGGGCTGGAGCTTCTCGTGGTTTGAGGCCTGGCTTGCTCCACCCCCTGCTCTTGAAATTCTCCTGGATGTGGGCTGGATTTTGGCTGCCTTTTGGGCTGGAGCTTCTCGTGGTTTGAGGCCTGGCTTGCTCCACCCCCTGCTCTTGAGATTCTCCCGGATGTGGGCTGCATTTTGGCTTCCTTTAGGGCTGGAGCTTCTCGTGGTTTGAGGCCTGGCTTGCTCCACCCCCTGCTCTTGAAATTGTCCCGGATGTGGGCTGCATTTTGGCTGCCTTTTGGGCTGGAGCTTCTCGTGGTTTGAGGCCTGGCGTGCTCCACCCCCTGCTCTTCATATTCTTTTGGATGTGGGCTGAATTTTGGCTGCATTTTGGGCTGGAGCTTCTCGTGGTTTGAGGCCTGGCTTGCTCCACCCTCTGCTTTTGAGATTCTCCCGGATGTGGGCTGCATTTTTGCTGCATTTTGGGCTGGAGCTTCTTGTGTTTTGGGGCCTGGCTTGCTCCACCCCCTGCTCTTGAGATTCTCCCGGATGTGGCCTGCATTTTGGCTGTATTTTGGCCTGGAGCTTCTCGTGGTTTGAGGCCTGGCTTGCTCCACCCCCTGCTCTTGAGATTCTCCCGGATGTGGGCTGCATTTTGGCTGCCTTTTGGGCTGGAGCTTCTCGAGGTTTGAGGCCTGGCTTGCTCCACACACTGCTCTTCATATGATCCTGGATGTGGGCTGCATATTGGCTGCCTTTTGGGCTGGAGCTTCTCGTGGTTTGAGGCCTGGCTTGCTCCACCCCCTGCTCTTAAGATTCTCCCGGATGTGGGCTGAATTTTGGCTGCCTTTTGGGCTGGAGCTTCTCGTGGTTTGAGGCCTGGCTTGCTCCACCCACTGCTCTTGAGATTCTCCCGGATGTGGGCTGCATTTTGGCTGCCTTTTGGGCTGGAGCTTCTCATGGTTTGAGGCGTGGCTTGCTCCACCCCCTGCTCTTGATATTCTCCCGGATGTGGGCTGGATTTTGGCTGCCTTGTGGGCTGGAGCTTCTCGTGGTTTGAGGCCTGGCTTGCTCCACCCCCTGCTCTTGAGATTCTCCCGGATGTGGGCTGCATTTTGGCTTCCTTTAGGGCTGGAGCTTCACGTGGTTTGAGGCCTGGCTTGCTCCACCCCCTGCTCTTGAGATTCTCCCAGATGTGGGATGCATTTTGGCTGCCTTTTGGGCTGGAGCTTCTCGTGGTTTGAGGCCTGGCGTGCTCCACCCCCTGCTCTTCATATTCTTTTGGATGTGGGCTGAATTTTGGCTGCCTTTTGGTCAGGAGCTTCTCGAGGTTTGAGGCCTGGCTTGCTCCACCCCCTGCTCTTGAGATTCTCCTGGATGTGGGCTGCATTTTGGCTGCCTTTTGGGCTGGAGCTTCTCGTGGTTTGAGGCCTGCCTTGCTCCACCCCCTGCTCTTGAGATTCTCCCGGATGTGGGCTGGATTTTGGCTGCCTTTTGGGCTGGAGCTTCTCGTGGTTTGAGGCCTGCCTTGCTCCACCCCCTGCTCTTGAGATTCTCCCGGATGTGGGCTGCATTTTGGCTGCCTTTTGGGCTGGAGCTTCTCGTGGTTTGAGGCCTGGCTTGCTCCACACCCTGCTCTTCATATGCTCCTGGATGTGGGCTGCATTTTGGCTGATACTTGGGCTGGAGCTTCTCGTGGTTTGAGGCCTGGCTTGCTCCACCCCCTGCTCTTGAGATTCTCCCGGATGTGGGCTGCATTCTGGGTGATTCTTGGGCTGGAGCTTCTCGTGGTTTGAGGCCTGGCTTGCTCCACCCCCTGCTCTTGAGATTCTCCCAGATGTGGGCTGCATTTTGGCTGCATTTTGGGCTGGAGCTTCTCGTGGTTTGAGGCCTGGCTTGCTCCACCCACTGCTCTTGAGATTCTCCCGGATGTGGGCTGCATTTTGGCTGCCTTTTGGGCTGGAGCTTCTCATGGTTTGAGGCGTGGCTTGCTCCACCCCCTGCTCTTGATATTCTCCCGGATGTGGGCTGCATTTTGGCTGCCTTGTGGGCTGGAGCTTCTCGTGGTTTGAGGCCTGCCTTGCTCCACCCCCTGCTCTTGAGATTCTCCCGGATGTGGGCTGCATTTTGGCTGCCTTTTGGGCTGGAGCTTCTCGTGGTTTGAGGCCTGGCTTGCTCCACACCCTGCTCTTCATATGCTCCTGGATGTGGGCTGCATTTTGGCTGATACTTGGGCTGGAGCTTCTCGTGGTTTGAGGCCTGGCTTGCTCCACCCCCTGCTCTTGAGATTCTCCCGGATGTGGGCTGCATTCTGGGTGATTCTTGGGCTGGAGCTTCTCGTGGTTTGAGGCCTGGCTTGCTCCACCCCCTGCTCTTGAGATTCTCCCAGATGTGGGCTGCATTTTGGCTGCATTTTGGGCTGGAGCTTCTCGTGGTTTGAGGCCTGGCTTGCTCCACCCCCTGCTCTTGAGGTTCTCCCGGATGTGGGCTGCATTTTGGCTGCCTTTTGGGCTGGAGCTTCTCATGGTTTGAGGCGTGGCTTGCTCCACCCCCTGCTCTTGATATTCTCCCGGATGTGGGCTGCATTTTGGCTGCCTTGTGGGCTGGAGCTTCTCGTGGTTTGAGGCCTGGCTTGCTCCACCCCCTGCTCTTGAGATTCTCCCGGATGTGGGCTGCATTTTGGCTTCCTTTAGGGCTGGAGCTTCTCGTGGTTTGAGGCCTGGCTTGCTCCACCCCCTGCTCTTGAGATTCTCCCAGATGTGGGATGCATTTTGGCTGCCTTTTGGGCTGGAGCTTCTCGTGGTTTGAGGCCTGGCGTGCTCCACCCCCTGCTCTTCATATTCTTTTGGATGTGGGCTGAATTTTGGCTGCCTTTTGGTCTGGAGCTTCTCGAGGTTTGAGGCCTGGCTTGCTCCACCCCCTGCTCTTGAGATTCTCCCGGATGTGGGCTGCATTTTGGCTTCCTTTAGGGCTGGAGCTTCTCGTGGTTTGAGGCCTGGCTTGCTCCACCCCCTGCTCTTGAGATTCTCCCGGATGTTGCCTGGATTTTGGCTGCCTTTTGGGCTGGAGCTTCTCGTGGTTTGAGGCCTGGCTTACTCCAAACACTGCCTTTGAGATTCTCCCCGAGGTGGGCTGGATTTTGGCTGCCTTTTGGGCTGGAGCTTCTTGTGGTTTGAGGCCTGGCTTGCTCCACCCCATGCTCTTGAGATTCTCCCGGATGTGGGCTGCATTTTGGCTGCATTTTGGGCTGGAGCTTCTCGTGGTTTGAGGCCTGGCTTGCTCCACACCCTGCTCTTCATATGCTCCTGGATGTGGGCTGCATTTTGGCTGATACTTGGGCTGGAGCTTCTCGTGGTTTGAGGCCTGGCTTGCTCCACCCCCTGCTCTTGAGATTCTCCCGGATGTGGGCTGCATTCTGGGTGATTCTTGGGCTGGAGCTTCTCGTGGTTTGAGGCCTGGCTTGCTCCACCCCCTGCTCTTGAGATTCTCCCGGATGTGGGCTGCATTTTGGCTGCCTTTTGGGCTGGAGCTTCTCGTGGATTGAGGCCTGGCTTGCTCCACCCACTGCTCTTGAGATTCTCCCGGATGTGGGCTGCATTTTGGCTGCCTTTTGGGCTGGAGCTTCTCATGGTTTGAGGCGTGGCTTGCTCCACCCCCTGCTCTTGATATTCTCCCGGATGTGGGCTGGATTTTGGCTGCCTTGTGGGCTGGAGCTTCTCGTGGTTTGAGGCCTGGCTTGCTCCACCCCCTGCTCTTCATATTCTTTTGGATGTGGGCTGCATTTTGGCTGTCTTTTGGGCTGGAGCTTCTCGTGGTTTGAGGCCTGGCTTGCTCCACCCCCTGCTCTTGATATTCTCCCAGATGTGGGCTGCATTTTGGCTGCATTTTGTGCTGGAGCTTCTCGAGGTTTGAGGCCTGGCTTGCTCCACACACTGCTCTTCATATGATCCTCGATGTGGGCTGCATTTTGGCTGATACTTGGGCTGGAGCTTCTCGTGGTTTGAGGCCTGGCTTGCTCCACCCCCTGCTCTTGAGATTCTCCCAGATGTGGGCTGCATATTGGCTGCCTTTTGGGCTGGAGCTTCTCGTGGTTTGAGGCCTGGCTTGCTCCACCCCCTGCTCTTGAGATTCTCCCGGATGTGGGCTGAATTTTGGCTGCCTTTTGGGCTGGAGCTTCTCGAGGTTTGAGGCCTGGCTTGCTCCACCCCCTGCTCTTGAGATTCTCCCGGATGTGGGCTGGATTTTGGCTCACTTTTGGGCAGAAGCTTCTCATGGTTTGAGGCCTGGCTTGCTCCACCCCCTGCTCTTGATATTCTCCTGGATGTGGGCTGCATTTTGGCTGCCTTTTGGGCTGGAGCTTCTCGTGGTTTGAGGCCTGGCTTGCTCCACCCCCTGCTCTTGAGATTCTCCCAGATGTGGGCTGCATATTGGCTGCCTTTTGGGCTGGAGCTTCTCGTGGTTTGAGGCCTGGCTTGCTCCACCCCCTGCTCTTGAGATTCTCCCGGATGTGGGCTGAATTTTGGCTGCCTTTTGGGCTGGAGCTTCTCGAGGTTTGAGGCCTGGCTTGCTCCACCCCCTGCTCTTGAGATTCTCCCGGATGTGGGCTGGATTTTGGCTCACTTTTGGGCAGAAGCTTCTCATGGTTTGAGGCCTGGCTTGCTCCACCCCCTGCTCTTGATATTCTCCTGGATGTGGGCTGCATTTTGGCTGCCTTTTGGGCTGGAGCTTCTCGTGGTTTGAGGCCTGCCTTGCTCCACCCCCTGCTCTTGAGATTCTCCCGGATGTGGGCTGCATTCTGGGTGATTCTTGGGCTGGAGCTTCTTGTGGTTTGAGGCCTGGCTTGCTCCACCCCCTGCTCTTGAGTTTCTCCCGGATGTGTCCTGCATTTTGGCTGCCTTTTGGGCTGGAGCTTCTCGTGGTTTGAGGCCTGGCTTGCTCCACCCCCTGCTCTTGAGGTTCTCCCGGATGTGGGCTGCATTTGGGCTGATTCTTGGGCTGGAGCTTCTCGTGGTTTGGGGCCTGGCTTGCTCCACACCCTGCTCTTCATATGCTCCTGGATGTGGGCTGCATTTTGGCTGATACTTGGGCTGGAACTTCTCGTGGTTTGAGGCCTGGCTTGCTCTACCCCCTGCTCTTGAGATTCTCCCGGATGTGGGCTGCATTTTGGCTGCCTTTTGGGCTGGAGCTTCTCGTGGTTTGAGGCCTGGCTTGCTCCACCCCCTGCTCTTGAAATTCTCCTGGATGTGGGCTGGATTTTGGCTGCCTTTTGGGCTGGAGCTTCTCGTGGTTTGAGGCCTGCCTTGCTCCACCCCCTGCTCTTGAGATTCTCCCGGATGTGGGCTGCATTCTGGGTGATTCTTGGGCTGGAGCTTCTCGTGGTTTGAGGTCTGGCTTGCTCCACCCCCTGCTCTTGAGATTCTCCCGGATGTGGGCTGCATTTTGGCTGCCTTTTGGGCTGGAGCTTCTCGTGGTTTGAGGCCTGGCTTGCTCCACCCCCTGCTCTTGAGATTCTCCCGGATGTGGGCTGCATTTTGGCTGCATTTTGGGCTGGAGCTTCTCATGGTTTGAGGCCTGGCTTGCTCCACCCCCTACTCTTGATATTCTCCCGGATGTGGGCTGCATTTTGGCTGCCTTGTGGGCTGGAGCTTCTCGTGGTTTGAGGCCTGGCTTGCTCCACCCCCTGCTCTTGAGATTCTCCCGGACGTGGGCTGGATTTTGGCTGCCTTTAGGGCTGGAGCTTCTCGTGGTTTGAGGCCTGGCTTGCTCCACCCCCTGCTCTTGAGATTCTCCCGGAGGTGGGCTGCATTTTGGCTTCCTTTTGGGCTGGAGCTTCTCGTGGTTTGAGGCCTGGCTTGCTCCACCCCCTGCTCTTGAGATTCTCCTGGAGGTGGGCTGCATTTTGGCTTCCTTTAGGGCTGGAGCTTCTCGTGGTTTGAGGCCTGGCTTGCTCCACCCCCTGCTCTTGAGATTCTCCCAGATGTGGGCTGGATTTTGGCTGCCTTGTGGGCTGGAGCTTCTCGTGATTTGAGGCCTGCCTTGCTCCACCCCCTGCTCTTGAGATTCTCCCGGATGTGGGCTGCATTTTGGCTTCCTTTAGGGCTGGAGCTTCTCGTGGTTTGAGGCCTGGCTTGCTCCACCCCCTGCTCTTGAGATTCTCCCAGATGTGGGATGCATTTTGGCTGCCTTTTGGGCTGGAGCTTCTCGTGGTTTGAGGCCTGGCGTGCTCCACCCCCTGCTCTTCATATTCTTTTGGATGTGGGCTGAATTTTGGCTGCCTTTTGGTCTGGAGCTTCTCGAGGTTTGAGGCCTGGCTTGCTCCACCCCCTGCTCTTGAGATTCTCCCGGATGTGGGCTGCATTTTGGCTTCCTTTAGGGCTGGAGCTTCTCGTGGTTTGAGGCCTGCCTTGCTCCACCCCCTGCTCTTGAGATTCTCCCGGATGTGGGCTGGATTTTGGCTGCCTTTTGGGCTGGAGCTTCTCGTGGTTTGAGGCCTGGCTTACTCCAAACACTGCCTTTGAGATTCTCCCCGAGGTGGGCTGGATTTTGGCTGCCTTTTGGGCTGGAGCTTCTTGTGGTTTGAGGCCTGGCTTGCTCCACCCCATGCTCTTGAGATTCTCCCGGATGTGGGCTGCATTTTGGCTGCATTTTGGGCTGGAGCTTCTCGTGGTTTGAGGCCTGCCTTGCTCCACCCCCTGCTCTTGATATTCTCCTGGATGTGGGCTGCATTTTGGCTGATACTTGGGCTGGAGCTTCTCGTGGTTTGAGGCCTGGCTTGCTCCAACCCCTGCTCTTGAGATTCTCCCGGATGTGGGCTGCATTCTGGGTGATTCTTGGGCTGGAGCTTCTTGTGGTTTGAGGCCTGGCTTGCTCCACCCCCTGCTCTTGAGTTTCTCCCGGATGTGGCCTGCATTTTGGCTGCCTTTTGGGCTGGAGCTTCTCGTGGTTTGAGGCCTGGCTTGCTCCACCCCCTGCTCTTGAGATTCTCCCGGACGTGGGCTGCATTTTGGCTGCATTTTGGGCTGGAGCTTCTCGTGGTTTGAGGCCTGGCTTGCTCCACACCCTGCTCTTCATATGCTCCTGGATGTGGGCTGCATTTCGGCTGATACTTGGGCTGGAGCTTCTCGTGGTTTGAGGCCTGGCTTGCTCCACCCCCTGCTCTTGAGATTCTCCCGGATGTGGGCTGGATTTTGGCTGCCTTTTGGGCTGGAGCTTCTCGTGGTTTGAGGCCTGGCTTGCTCCACCCCCTGCTCTTGAGATTCTCCCAGATGTGGGCTGCATATTGGCTGCCTTTTGGGCTGGAGCTTCTCGTGGTTTGAGGCCTGGCTTGCTCCACCCCCTGCTCTTAAGATTCTCCCGGATGTGGGCTGAATTTTGGCTGCCTTTTGGGCTGGAGCTTCTCGAGGTTTGAGGCCTGGCTTGCTCCACCCCCTGCTCTTGAGATTCTCCCGGATGTGGGCTGGATTTTGGCTCACTTTTGGGCAGAAGCTTCTCATGGTTTGAGGCCTGCCTTGCTCCACCCCCTGCTCTTGATATTCTCCTGGATGTGGGCTGCATTTTGGCTGATACTTGGGCTGGAGCTTCTCGTGGTTTGAGGCCTGGCTTGCTCCAACCCCTGCTCTTGAGATTCTCCCGGATGTGGGCTGCATTCTGGGTGATTCTTGGGCTGGAGCTTCTTGTGGTTTGAGGCCTGGCTTGCTCCACCCCCTGCTCTTGAGTTTCTCCCGGATGTGGCCTGCATTTTGGCTGCCTTTTGGGCTGGAGCTTCTCGTGGTTTGAGGCCTGGCTTGCTCCACCCCCTGCTCTTGAGATTCTCCCGGACGTGGGCTGCATTTTGGCTGCATTTTGGGCTGGAGCTTCTCGTGGTTTGAGGCCTGGCTTGCTCCACACCCTGCTCTTCATATGCTCCTGGATGTGGGCTGCATTTCGGCTGATACTTGGGCTGGAGCTTCTCGTGGTTTGAGGCCTGGCTTGCTCTACCCCCTGCTCTTGAGATTCTCCCAGATGTGGGCTGCATTTTGGCTGCCTTTTGGGCTGGAGCTTCTCGTGGTTTGAGGCCTGGCTTGCTCCACCCCCTGCTCTTGAAATTCTCCTGGATGTGGGCTGGATTTTGGCTGCCTTTTGGGCTGGAGCTTCTCGTGGTTTGAGGCCTGCCTTGCTCCACCCCCTGCTCTTGAGTTTCTCCCGGATGTGGGCTGCATTCTGGGTGATTCTTGGGCTGGAGCTTCTCGTGGTTTGAGGTCTGGCTTGCTCCACCCCCTGCTCTTGAGATTCTCCCGGATGTGGGCTGCATTTTTGCTGCCTTTTGGGCTGGAGCTTCTCGTGGTTTGAGGCCTGGCTTGCTCCACCCCCTGCTCTTGAGATTCTCCCGGATCTGGGCTGCATTTTGGCTGCATTTTGGGCTGGAGCTTCTCATGGTTTGAGGCCTGGATTGCTCCACCCCCTACTCTTGATATTCTCCCGCATGTGGGCTGCATTTTGGCTGCCTTGTGGGCTGGAGCTTCTCGTGGTTTGAGGCCTGGCTTGCTCCACCCCCTGCTCTTGAGATTCTCCCGGATGTGGGCTGCATTTTGGCTGCCTTTAGGGCTGGAGCTTCTCGTGGTTTGAGGCCTGGCTTGCTCCACCCCCTGCTCTTGAGGTTCTCCCGGATGTGGGCTGGATTTTGGCTGCCTTTTGGGCTGGAGCTTCTCGTGGTTTGAGGCCTGGCTTGCTGCACCCCCTGCTCTTGAGATTCTCCGGATGTGGGCTGTATTTTGGCTTACTTTAGGGCTGGAGCTTCTCGTGGTTTGAGGCCTGGCTTGCTCCACCCCCTGCTCTTGAGATTCTCCCAGATGTGGGATGCATTTTGGCTGCCTTTTGGGCTGGAGCTTCTCCTGGTTTGAGGCCTGGCGTGCTCCACCCCCTGCTCTTCATATTCTTTTGGATGTGGGCTGAATTTTGGCTGCATTTTGGGCTGGAGCTTCTCGTGGTTTGAGGCCTGGCTTGCTCCACCCTCTGCTCTTGAGATTCTCCCTGATGTGGGCTGCATTTTGGCTGTCTTTTGGGCTGGAGCTTCTCGTGGTTTGAGGCCTGGCTTGCTCCACCCCCTGCTCTTGATATTCTCCTGGATGTGGGCTGCATTTTGGCTGCATTTTGGGCTGGAGCTTCTCGTGGTTTGAGGCCTGGCTTGCTCCACCCCCTGCTCTTGAGATTCTCCCGGATGTGGGCTGCATTTTGGCTGCCTTTTGGACTGGAGCTTCTCGTGGTTTGAGGCCTGGCTTGCTCCACCCCCTGCTCTTGAGATTCTCCCGGATGTGGGCTGCATTTTGGCTGCCTTTTGGGCTGGAGCTTCTCGTGGTTTGAGGCCTGGCTTGCTCCACCCCCTGCTCTTGAGATTCTCCCGGATGTGGGCTAGATTTTAGCTGCATTTTGGGCTGGAGCTTCTCGTGGTTTGAGGCCTGGCGTGCTCCACCCCCTGCTCTTCATATTCTTTTGGATGTGGGCTGCATTTTGGCTTCTTTTTGGGCTTGAGCTTCTCGTGGTTTGAGGCCTGGCTTGCTCGACCCCCTGCTCTTGAGATTCTCCCGGAGGTGGGCTGCATTTTGGCTGCCTTTTGGGCTGGAGCTTCTCGTGGTTTGAGGCCTGGCTTGCTCCACCCCCTACTCTTGATATTCTCCCGGATGTGGGCTGCATTTTGGCTGCCTTTTGGGCTGGAGCTTCTCGAGGTTTGAGGCCTGGCTTGCTCCACCCCCTGCTCTTGATATTCTCCCGGATGTGGGCTGCATTTTGGCTGCCTTTTGGGCTGGAGCTTCTCGTGGTTTGAGGCCTGGCTTGCTCCACCCCATGCTCTTGAGATTCTCCCGGATGTGGGCTGCATTTTGGCTGCCTTTAGGGCTGGAGCTTCTCGTGGTTTGAGGCCTGGCTTGCTCCACCCCCTGCTCTTGAGATTCTCCCGGATGTGGGATGCATTTTGGCTGCATTTTGGGCTGGAGCTTCTCGTGGTTTGAGGCCTGGCGTGCTCCAACCCCTGCTCTTCATATTCTTTTGGATGTGGGCTGCATTTTGGCTGCATTTTGGGCTGGAGCTTCTCGAGGTTTGAGGCCTGGCTTGCTCCACCCCCTGCTCTTGAGATTCTCCCGGATGTGGGCTGCATTCTGGGTGATTCTTGGGCTGGAGCTTCTCGTGGTTTGAGGTCTGGCTTGCTCCACCCCCTGCTCTTGAGATTCTCCCGGATGTGGGCTGCATTTTTGCTGCCTTTTGGGCTGGAGCTTCTCGTGGTTTGAGGCCTGGCTTGCTCCACCCCCTGCTCTTGAGATTCTCCCGGATCTGGGCTGCATTTTGGCTGCATTTTGGGCTGGAGCTTCTCATGGTTTGAGGCCTGGATTGCTCCACCCCCTACTCTTGATATTCTCCCGCATGTGGGCTGCATTTTGGCTGCCTTGTGGGCTGGAGCTTCTCGTGGTTTGAGGCCTGGCTTGCTCCACCCCCTGCTCTTGAGATTCTCCCGGATGTGGGCTGGATTTTGGCTGCCTTTAGGGCTGGAGCTTCTCGTGGTTTGAGGCCTGGCTTGCTCCACCCCCTGCTCTTGAGGTTCTCCCGGATGTGGGCTGGATTTTGGCTGCCTTTTGGGCTGGAGCTTCTCGTGGTTTGAGGCCTGGCTTGCTGCACCCCCTGCTCTTGAGATTCTCCGGATGTGGGCTGTATTTTGGCTTACTTTAGGGCTGGAGCTTCTCGTGGTTTGAGGCCTGGCTTGCTCCACCCCCTGCTCTTGAGATTCTCCCAGATGTGGGATGCATTTTGGCTGCCTTTTGGGCTGGAGCTTCTCCTGGTTTGAGGCCTGGCGTGCTCCACCCCCTGCTCTTCATATTCTTTTGGATGTGGGCTGAATTTTGGCTGCATTTTGGGCTGGAGCTTCTCGTGGTTTGAGGCCTGGCTTGCTCCACCCTCTGCTCTTGAGATTCTCCCTGATGTGGGCTGCATTTTGGCTGTCTTTTGGGCTGGAGCTTCTCGTGGTTTGAGGCCTGGCTTGCTCCACCCCCTGCTCTTGATATTCTCCTGGATGTGGGCTGCATTTTGGCTGCATTTTGGGCTGGAGCTTCTCGTGGTTTGAGGCCTGGCTTGCTCCACCCCCTGCTCTTGAGATTCTCCCGGATGTGGGCTGCATTTTGGCTGCCTTTTGGACTGGAGCTTCTCGTGGTTTGAGGCCTGGCTTGCTCCACCCCCTGCTCTTGAGATTCTCCCGGATGTGGGCTGCATTTTGGCTGCCTTTTGGGCTGGAGCTTCTCGTGGTTTGAGGCCTGGCTTGCTCCACCCCCTGCTGTTGAGATTCTCCCGGATGTGGGCTAGATTTTAGCTGCATTTTGGGCTGGAGCTTCTCGTGGTTTGAGGCCTGGCGTGCTCCACCCCCTGCTCTTCATATTCTTTTGGATGTGGGCTGCATTTTGGCTTCTTTTTGGGCTTGAGCTTCTCGTGGTTTGAGGCCTGGCTTGCTCGACCCCCTGCTCTTGAGATTCTCCCGGAGGTGGGCTGGATTTTGGCTGCCTTTTGGGCTGGAGCTTCTCGTGGTTTGAGGCCTGGCTTGCTCCACCCCCTACTCTTGATATTCTCCCGGATGTGGGCTGCATTTTGGCTGCCTTTTGGGCTGGAGCTTCTCGAGGTTTGAGGCCTGGCTTGCTCCACCCCCTGCTCTTGATATTCTCCCGGATGTGGGCTGCATTTTGGCTGCCTTTTGGGCTGGAGCTTCTCGTGGTTTGAGGCCTGGCTTGCTCCACCCCATGCTCTTGAGATTCTCCCGGATGTGGGCTGCATTTTGGCTGCCTTTAGGGCTGGAGCTTCTCGTGGTTTGAGGCCTGGCTTGCTCCACCCCCTGCTCTTGAGATTCTCCCGGATGTGGGATGCATTTTGGCTGCATTTTGGGCTGGAGCTTCTCGTGGTTTGAGGCCTGCCTTGCTCCAACCCCTGCTCTTCATATTCTTTTGGATGTGGGCTGCATTTTGGCTGCATTTTGGGCTGGAGCTTCTCGAGGTTTGAGGCCTGGCTTGCTCCACCCCCTGCTCTTGAGATTCTCCCGGATGTGGGCTGAATTTTGGCTGCATTTTGGGCTGGAGCTTCTCGAGGTTTGAGGCCTGGCTTGCTCCACACACTGCTCTTCATATGATCCTGGATGTGGGCTGCATTTTGGCTGATACTTGGGCTGGAGCTTCTCGTGGTTTGAGGCCTGGCTTGCTCCACCCCCTGCTCTTGAGATTCTCCCGGATGTGGGCTGCATTTTGGCTGCCTTTTGGGCTGGAGCTTCTCGTGGTTTGAGGCCTGGCTTACTCCAAACTCTGCCATTGAGATTCTCCCCGAGGTGGGCTGCATTTTGGCTGCTTTTTGGGCTGGAGATTCTCGTGGTTTGAGGCCTGGCTTGCTCCACCCCCTGCTCTTGAGATTCTCCCGGATGTGGGCTGCATTTTGGCTGCCTTTTGGGCTGGAGATTCTCGTGGTTTGAGGCCTGGCTTGCTCCACCCCCTGCTCTTGAGATTCTCCCGGATGTGGGCTGCATTTTGGCTGCCTTTTGGGCTGGAGCTTCTCGTGGTTTGAGGCCTGGCTTGCTCCACCCACTGCTCTTGAGATTCTCCCGGATGTGGGCTGCATTTTGGCTGCCTTTAGGGCTGGAGCTTCTCGTGGTTTGAGGCCTCGCTTGCTCCACCCCCTACTCTTGATATTCTCCCGGATGTGGGCTGCATTTTGGCTGCCTTTTGGGCTGGAGCTTCTCGTGGTTTGAGGCCTGGCTTGCTCCACCCCCTGCTCTTGAGATTCTCCCGGATGTGGGCTGCATTTTGGCTGCCTTTAGGGCTGGAGCTTCTCGTGGTTTGAGGCCTGGCTTGCTCCACCCCCTGCTCTTGAGATTCTCCCGGATGTGGGCTGCATTTTGGCTGCCTTTTGGGCTGGAGCTTCTCGAGGTTTGAGGCCTGGCTTGCTCCACACACTGCTCTTCATATGATCCTGGATGTGGGCTGCATTTTGGCTGATACTTGGGCTGGAGCTTCTCGTGGTTTGAGGCCTGGCTTGCTCCACCCCCTGCTCTTAAGATTCTCCCGGATGTGGGCTGAATTTTGGCTGCCTTTTGGGCTGGAGCTTCTCGTGGTTTGAGGCCTGGCTTGCTCCACCCCCTGCTCTTGAGATTCTCCCGGATGTGGGCTGCATTTTGGCTGCCTTTTGGGCTGGAGCTTCTCGAGGTTTGAGGCCTGGCTTGCTCCACCCCCTGCTCTTGAGATTCTCCCGGATGTGGCCTGGATTTTGGCTCACTTTTGGGCAGAAGGTTCTCATGGTTTGAGGCCTGGCTTGCTCCACCCCCTGCTCTTGATATTCTCCTGGATGTGGGCTGCATTTTGGCTGCCTTTTGGGCTGGAGCTTCTCAAGGTTTGAGGCCTGGCTTGCTCCACCCCCTGCTCTTGAGATTCTCCCGGATGTGGGCTGCATTTTGGCTGCCTTTTGGGCTGGAGCTTCTCGTGGTTTGAGGCCTGGCTTACTCCAAACTCTGCCATTGAGATTCTCCCCGAGGTGGGATGGATTTTGGCTGCCTTTTGGGCTGGAGCTTCTCGTGGTTTGAGGCCTGGCTTGCTCCACCCCCTGCTCTTGAGATTCTCCCGGATGTGGGCTGCATTTTGGCTGCCTTTTGGGCTGGAGTTTCTCGTGGTTTGAGGCCTGGCTTGCTCCACCCCCTGCTCTTGAGATTCTCTCGGATGTGGGCTGAATTTTGGCTGCATTTTCGGCTGGAGCTTCTCGTGGTTTGAGGCCTGGCTTGCTCCACACACTCCTCTTCATTTGATCCTGGATGTGGGCTGGATTTTGGCTGCCTTTTGGGCTGGAGCTTCTCGTGGTTTGAGGCCTGGCTTGCTCCACCCCCTGCTCTTGAGATTCTCCCGGATGTGGGCTGCATTTTGGCTGCCTTTTGGGCTGGAGCTTCTCGTGGTTTGAGGCCTGGCTTGCTCCACCCCCTGCTCTTGAGATTCTCCCGGATGTGGGCTGCATTTTGGCTGCCTTTTGGGATGGAGCTTCTCGTGGTTTGGGACCTGGCTTGCTCCACCCCCTGCTCTTGATATTCTAGCGGATGTGGGCTGCATTTTGGCTGTCTTTTGGGCTGGAGCTTCTCGTGGTTTGAGGCCTGGCTTGCTCCACCCCCTGCTCTTGATATTCTCCTGGATGTGGGCTGCATTTTGGCTGCATTTTGGGCTGGAGCTTCTCGTGGTTTGAGGCCTGGCTTGCTCCACCCCCTGCTCTTGAGATTCTCCCGGATGTGGGCTGCATTTTGGCTGATACTTGGGGTGGAGCTTCTCGTGGTTTGAGGCCTGGCTTGCTCCACCCCCTGCTGTTGAGATTCTCCCGGATGTGGGCTGGAATTTGGCTGAATTTTGGGCTGGAGCTTCTCGTGGTTTGAGGCCTGGCTTGCTCCACCCCCTGCTCTTGAGATTCTCCCGGATGTGGGCTGCATATTGGCTGCCTTTTGGGCTGGAGCTTCTCGTGGTTTGAGGCCTGGCTTGCTCCACCCCCTGCTCTTGAGATTCTCCCCGAGGTGGCCTGCATTTAGGCTGCCTTTTGGGCTGGAGCTTCTCGTGGTTTGAGGCCTGGCTTGCTCCACCCCCTGCTCTTGAGATTCTCCCGGATGTGGGCTGGATTTTGGCTGCCTTTTGGGCTGGAGCTTCTCGTGGTTTGAGGCCTGGCTTGCTCCACCCCCTGCTCTTGAGATTCTCTCGGATGTGGGCTGCATTTTGGCTGCATTTTGGGCTGGAGCTTCTCGTGGTTTGAGGCCTGGCGTGCTCCAACCCCTGCTCTTCATATTCTTTTGGATGTGGGCTGCATTTGGGCTGCCTTTTGGGCTGGAGCTTCTCGTGGTTTGAGGCCTGGCTTGCTCCACCCCCTGCTCTTGAGATTCTCCCGGATGTGGGCTGCATTTTGGCTGCCTTTTGGGCTGGAGCTTCTCGTGGTTTGAGGCCTGGCTTGCTCCACCCCCTGCTCTTAAGATTCTCCCGGATGTGGGCTGAATTTTGGCTGAATTTTGGGCTGGAGCTTCTCGAGGTTTGAGGCCTGGCTTGCTCCACCCCCTGTTCTTGAGATTCTCCCGGATGTGGGCTGAATTTTGGCTGATACTTGGGCTGGAGCTTCTCGTGGTTTGAGGCCTGGCTTGCTCCACCCCCTGCTCTTGAGATTCTCCCGGATGTGGGCTGCATTTTGGCTGCCTTTTGGGCTGGAGCTTCTCGTGGTTTGAGGCCTGGCTTGCTCCACCCCCTGCTCTTGAGATTCTCCCAGATGTGGGCTGCATATTGGCTGCCGTTTGGGCTGGAGCTTATCGTGGTTTGTGGCCTGGCTTGCTCCACCCCCTGTTCTTAAGATTCTCCCGGATGTGGGCTGAATTTTGGCTGCCTTTGGGGCTGGAGCTTCTCGAGGTTTGAGGCCTGGCTTGCTCCACCCCCTGCTCTTGATATTCTCCCAGATGTGGGCTGGATTTTGGCTCACTTTTGGGCAGAAGCTTCTCATGGTTTGAGGCCTGGCTTGCTCCACCCCCTGCTCTTGATATTCTCCTGGATGTGGGCTGAATTTTGGCTGCCTTTTGGGCTGGAGCTTCTCGTGGTTTGAGGCCTGGCTTGCTCCACCCCCTGCTCTTGAGATTCTCCCGGAGGTGGGCTGGATTTTGGCTGCCTTTTGGGCTGGAGCTTCTCGTGGTTTGAGGCCTGGCTTGCTCCACCCCCTGCTCTTGAGATTCTCCCGGATGTGGGCTGGATTTTGGCTGCCTTTTGGGCTGGAGCTTCTCGTGGTTTGAGGCCTGGCTTGCTCCACCCCCTGCTCTTGATATTCTCCCGGATATGGGCTGCATTTTGGCTGCCTTTTGGGCTGGAGCTTCTCGTGGTTTGAGGCCTGGCTTGCTCCACCCCCTGCTCTTGAGATTCTCCTGGAGGTGGGCTGGATTTTGGCTGCCTTTTGGGCTGGAGCTTCTCGTGGTTTGAGGCCTGGCTTGCTCCACCCCCTGCTCTTGAGATTCTCCCGGATGTGGGCTGGATTTTGGCTGCCTTTAGGGCTGGAGCTTCTCGTGGTTTGAGACCTGGCTTGCTCCACCCCCTGCTCTTGATATTTTCGCGGATGTGGGCTGCATTTTGGCTGCTTTTTGGGCTGCAGCTTCTCATGTTTTGAGGCCTGGCTTGCTCCACACCCTGCTCTTGAGATTCTCCCGGATGTGGGCTGCATTTTGGCTGCCTTTTGGGCTGGAGCTTCTCGTGGTTTGAGGCCTGCCTTGCTCCACACACTGCTCTTCATATGATCCTGGATATGGGCTGCATTTTGGCTGATACTTGGGCTGGAGCTTCTCGTGGTTTGAGGCCTGGCTTGCTCCACCCCCTGCTCTTGAGATTCTCCCAGATGTGGGCTGCATATTGGCTGCCTTTTGGGCTGGAGCTTCTCGTGGTTTGTGGCCTGGCTTGCTCCACCCCCTGCTCTTAAGATTCTCCCGGATGTGGGCTGAATTTTGGCTGCCTTTTGGGCTGGAGCTTCTCGAGGTTTGAGGCCTGGCTTGCTCCACCCCCTGCTCTTGAGATTCTCCCGGATGTGGGCTGCATTTTGGCTCACTTTTGGGCAGAAGGTTCTCATGGTTTGAGGCCTGGCTTGCTCCACCCCCTGCTCTTGAGATTCTCCCGGATGTGGGCTGGATTTTGGCTGCCTTTTGGGCTGGAGCTTCTCGTGGTTTGAGGCCTGGCTTGCTCGACCCCCTGCTCTTGAGATTCTCTCGGATGTGGGCTGCATTTTGGCTGCATTTTGGGCTGGAGCTTCTCGTGGTTTGAGGCCTGGCTTACTCCAAACTCTGCCATTGAGATTCTCCCCGAGGTGGGCTGCATTTTGGCTGCCTTTTGGGCTGGAGCTTCTCGTGGTTTGAGGCCTGGCTTGCTCCACCCCCTGCTCTTGATATTCTCCCGGATATGGGCTGGATTTTGTCTGCATTTTGGGCTGGAGCTTCTTGTGGTTTGAGGCCTGGCTTGCTCCAACCCCTGCTCTTCATATTATTTTGGATGTGGGCTGAATTTTGGCTGCATTTTGGGCTGGAGCTCCTCGTGGTTTGAGGCCTGGCTTGCTCCACACACTGCTCTTCATATGATCCTGGATGTGGGCTGCATTTTGGCTGATACTTGGGCTGGAGCTTCTCGTGGTTTGAGGCCTGGCTTGCTCCACCCCCTGCTCTTGAGATTCTCCCGGATGTGGGCTGCCTTTTGGCTGCATTTAGGGCTGGAGCTTCTCGTGGTTTGAGGCCTGGCTTGCTCCACCCCCTGCTCTTGAGGTTCTCCCGGATGTGGGCTGCATTTTGGCTGATACTTGGGCTGGAGCTTCTCGTGGTTTGAGGCCTGGCTTGCTCCACCCCCTGCTCTTGAGATTCTCCCGGATGTGGGCTGGATTTTGGCTGCCTTTTGGGCTGGAGCTTCTCGTGGTTTGAGGCCTGGCTTGCTCCACCCCCTGCTCTTGATATTCTCCTGGATGTGGGCTGCATTTTGGCTGCCTTTTGGGCTGGAGCTTCTCGTGGTTTGAGGCCTGGCTTGCTCCACCCCCTGCTCTTGAGATTCTCCCGGAGGTGGGCTGCATTTTGGCTGCCTTTTGGGCTGGAGCTTCTCGTGGTTTGAGGCCTGGCTTGCTCCACCCCCTGCTCTTGAGATTCTCCCGGATGTGGGCTGGATTTTGGCTGCCTTTTGGGCTGGAGCTTCTCGTGGTTTGAGGCCTGGCTTGCTCCACCCCCTGCTCTTGAGATTCTCCCAGATGTGGCCTGCATATTTGCTGCCTTTTTGGCTGGAGCTTCTCGTGGTTTGAGGCCTGGCTTGCTCCACCCCCTGCTCTTGAGATTCTCCTGGATGTGGGCTGCATTTTGGCTGCCTTTTGGGCTGGAGCTTCTCGTGGTTTGAGGCCTGGCTTGCTCCACCCCCTGCTCTTGAGATTCTCCCGGATGTGGGCTGCATTTTGGCTGCCTTTTGGGCTAGGAGCTTCTCGTGGTTTGAGGCCTGGCTTACTCCAAACTCTGCCATTGAGATTCTCCCCGACGTGGGCTGGATTTTGGCTGCATTTTGGGCTGGAGCTTCTCGTGGTTTGAGGCCTGGCTTGCTCCACACCCTGCTCTTCATATGCTCCTGGATGTGGGCTGCATTCTGGGTGATTCTTGGGCTGGAGCTTCTCGTGGTTTGAGGCCTGGCTTGCTCCACCCCCTGCTCTTGAGGTTCTCCCGGATGTGGGCTGCATTTTGGCTGCCTTTTGGGCTGGAGCTTCTCGTGGTTTGAGGCCTGCCTTGCTCCACCCCCTGCTCTTGAGATTCTCCCGGATGTGGGCTGCATTTTGGCTGCCTTTTGGGCTGGAGCTTCTCGTGGTTTGAGGCCTGGCTTGCTCCACCCCCTGCTCTTGAGATTCTCCCGGATGTGGGCTGGAGTTTGGCTGCCTTTTGGGCTGGAGCTTCTCGTGGTTTGAGGCCTGGCTTGCTCCACCCCCTGCTCTTGAGATTCTCTCGGATGTGGGCTGCATTTTGGCTGCCTTTTGGGCTGGAGCTTCTCGTGGTTTGAGGCCTGGCTTGCTCCACCCCCTGCTCTTAAGATTCTCCCGGATGTGGGCTGCATATTGGGAGCCGTTTGGGCTGGAGCTTCTCGTGGTTTGTGGCCTGGCTTGCTCCACCCCCTGCTCTTAAGATTCTCCCGGAGGTGGGCTGAATTTTGGCTGCCTTTGGGGCTGGAGCTTCTCGAGGTTTGAGGCCTGGCTTGCTCCACCCCCTGCTCTTGAGATTCTCCCGGATGTGGGCTGCATTTTGGCTGCCTTTTGGGCTGGAGCTTCTCGAGGTTTGAGGCCTGGCTTGCTCCAACCCCTGCTCTTGAGATTCTCCCGGATGTGGGCTGGATTTTGGCTGCCTTTTGGGCTGGAGATTCTCATGGTTTGAGGCCTGGTATTCTCCACCTCCTGCTCTTGAGATTCTCCCGGATGTGGGCTGCATTTTGGCTGCCTTTTGGGCTGGAGCTTCTCATGGTTTGAGGCCTGGCTTGCTCCACCCCCTGCTCTTGAGATTCTCCCGGAGGTGGGCTGGATTTTGGCTGCCTTTTGGGCTGGAGCTTCTCGTGGTTTGAGGCCTGGCTTGCTCCACCCCCTGCTCTTGAGATTCTCCCGGATGTGGGCTGGATTTTGGCTGCCTTTTGGGCTGGAGCTTCTCGTGGTTTGAGGCCTGGCTTGCTCCACCCCCTGCTCTTGAGATTCTCTCGGATGTGGGCTGCATTTTGGCTGCATTTTGGGCTGGAGCTTCTCGTGGTTTGAGGCCTGGCTTACTCCAAAATCTGCCATTGAGATTCTCCCCGAGGTGGGCTGGATTTTGGCTGCCTTTTGGGCTGGAGCTTCTCGTGGTTTGAGGCCTGGCTTGCTCCACCCCCTGCTCTTGAGATTCTCCCGGATGTGGGCTGGATTTTGGCTGCCTTTTGGGCTGGATCTTCTCGTGGTTTGAGGCCTGGCTTGCTCCACCCCCTGCTCTTGAGATTCTCTCGGATGTGGGCTGCATTTTGGCTGCATTTTGGGCTGGAGCTTCTCGTGGTTTGAGGCCTGGCTTGCTCCACCCCCTGCTCTTCATATTATTTTGGATGTGGGCTAAATTTTGGCTGCATTTTGGGCTGGAGCTCCTCGTGGTTTGAGGCCTGGCTTGCTCCACACACTACTCTTCATATGATCCTGGATGTGGGCTGCATTTTGGCTGATACTTGGGCTGGAGCTTCTCGTGGTTTGAGGCCTGGCTTGCTCCACCCCCTGCTCTTGAGATTCTCCCGGATGTGGGCTGCATTTTGGCTGCCTTTTGGGCTGGAGCTTCTCGTGGTTTGAGGCCTGGCTTGCTCCACCCCCTGCTCTTGAGATTCTCCCGGAGGTGGGCTGCATTTTGGCTGCCTTTTGGGCTGGAGCTTCTCGTGGTTTGAGGCCTGCCTTGCTCCACCCCCTGCTCTTGAGATTCTCCTGGATGTGGGCTGCATTTTGGCTGCCTTTCGGGCTGGAGCTTCTCGAGGTTTGAGGCCTGGCTTGCTCCACCCCCTGCTCTTGAGATTCTCCCGGATGTGGGCTGGATTTTGGCTGCCTTTTGGGCTGGAGCTTCTCGTGGTTTGAGGCCTGGCTTGCTCCAACCCGTGCTCTTTATATTCCCCCAGAATTGGGCTGGATTTTGGCTGCATTTTGGGCTGGAGCTTCTCGTGGTTTGAGGCCTGGCTTGCTCCAACCCGTGCTCTTGATATTCTCCCGGATGTGGGCTGGATTTTGGCTGCCTTTTGGGCTGGAGCTTCTCGTGGTTTGAGGCCTGGCTTGCTCCAACCCGTGCTCTTGATATTCTCCCGGATGTGGGCTGGATTTTGGCTGCTTTTTGGGCTGGAGCTTCTCATGGTTTGAGGCCTGGCTTGCTCCACCCCCTGCTCTTGAGTTTCTCCCGGATGTGGGCTGCATTTTGGCTGCCTTTTGGGCTGGAGCTTCTCGAGTTTTGAGGCCTGGCTTGCTCCACCCCCTGCTCTTGAGATTCTCCCGGATGTGGACTGCATTTTGACTGATTCTTGGGCAGGAGCTTCTCGTGGTTTGAGGCCTGGCTTGCTCCACCCCCTGCTGTTGAGATTCTCCCGGAGGTGGGCTGCATTTTGGCTGCCTTTTGGGCTGGAGCTTCTCGTGGTTTGAGGCCTGGCTTGCTCCACCCCCTGCTCTTGAGATTCTCCCGGATGTGGGCTGGATTTTGGCTGCCTTTTGGGCTGGAGCTTCTCGTGGTTTGAGGCCTGGCTTGCTCCACCCCCTGCTCTTGAGATTCTGCCCGATGTGGGCTGAATTTTGGCTGAATTTTGGGCTGGAGCTTCTCATGGTTTGAGGCCTGGCTTGCTCCACCCCCTGCTCTTGAGTTTCTCCCGGATGTGGGCTGCATATTGGCTGCATTTAGGGCTGGAGCTTCTCATGGTTTGAGGCCTGGCTTGCTCCACCCCCTGCTCTTGAGATTCTCCTGGATGTGGGCTGGATTTTGGCTGAATTTTGGGCTGGAGCTTCTCATGGTTTGAGGCCTGGCTTGCTCCACCCCCTGCTCTTGAGATTCTCCCGGATGTGGGCTGCATTTTGGCTAATATTTGGGCTGGAGCTTATCATGGTTTGAGGCCTGGCTTGCTCCACCCCCTGCTCTTGAGATTCTCCTGGATGTGGGCTGGATTTTGGCTGAATTTTGGGCTGGAGCTTCTCATGGTTTGAGGCCTGGCTTGCTCCACCCCCTGCTCTTGAGATTCTCCCGGATGTGGGCTGCATTTTGGCTGCCTTTTGGGCTGGAGCTTCTCGTGGTTTGAGGCCTGGCTTTCTCCACCCCCTGCTCTTGAGATTCTCCCGGATGTGGGCTGCCTTTTGGCTGCCTTTTGGGCTGGAGCTTCTCGTGGTTTGAGGCCTGGCTTTCTCCACCCCCTGCTCTTGAGATTCTCCCGGATGTGGGCTGCATTTTGGCTGCCTTTTGGGCTGGAGCTTCTCGTGGTTTGAGGCCTGGCTTGCTCCACCCCCTGCTCTTGAGATTCTCCCGGATATGGGCTGCATTTTGACTGATTCTTGGGCTGGAGCTTCTCGAGGTTTGAGGCCTGGCTTGCTCCACCCCCTGCTCTTGAAATTCTCCCTGATGTGGGCTGCATTTTGGCTAATATTTGGGCTGGAGCTTATCATGGTTTGAGGCCTGGCTTGCTCGAGCCCCTGCTCTTGAGATTCTCCCGGATGTGGGCTGGATTTTGGCTGCTTTTTGGGCTGGAGCTTCTCGTGGTTTGAGGCCTGGCTTGCTCCACCCCCTGCTCTTGATATTCTCCCCGAGGTGGGCTGCATTTTGGCTGCCTTTTGGGCTGGAGCTTCTCGTGCTTTGAGGCCTGCCTTGCTCCACCCCCTGCTCTTGAGATTCTCCCGGATGTGGGCTGCATTTTGGCTGCCTTTTGGGCTGGACCTTCTCGAGGTTTGAGGCCTCGCTTGCTCCACCCCCTGCTCTTGAGATTCTCCCGGATGTGGGCTGCATTTTGACTGATTCTTGGGCTGGAGCTTCTCGTGGTTTGAGGCCTGGCTTGCTCCAACCCCTGCTGTTGAGATTCTCCCGGATGTGGGCTGCAATTTGGGTGCATTTTGGGCTGGAGCTTCTCATGGTTTGAGGCCTGGCTTGCTCCACCCCCTGCTCTTGAGTTTCTCCCGGATGTGGGCTGCATATTGGCTGCATTTAGGGCTGGAGCTTCTCATGGTTTGAGGCCTGGCTTGCTCCACCCCCTGCTCTTCAGATTCTCCCAGATGTGGGCTGGATTTTGGCTGAATTTTGGGCTGGAGCTTCTCATGGTTTGAGGCCTGGCTTGCTCCACCCCCTGCTCTTGAGATTCTCCCGGATGTGGGCTGCATTTTGGCTGCCTTTTGGGCTGGAGCTTCTCGTGGTTTGAGGCCTGGCTTGCTCCACCCCCTGCTCTTGAGATTCTCCCGGATATGGGCTGCATTTTGACTGATTCTTGGGCTGGAGCTTCTCGAGGTTTGAGGCCTGGCTTGCTCCACCCCCTGCTCTTGAAATTCTCCCTGATGTGGGCTGCATTTTGGCTAATATTTGGGCTGGAGCTTATCATGGTTTGAGGCCTGGCTTGCTCGAGCCCCTGCTCTTGAGATTCTCCCGGATGTGGGCTGGATTTTGGCTGCTTTTTGGGCTGGAGCTTCTCGTGGTTTGAGGCCTGGCTTGCTCCACCCCCTGCTCTTGAGATTCTCCCGGATGTGGGCTGCCTTTTGGCTGCCTTTTGGGCTGGAGCTTCTCGTGGTTTGAGGCCTGGCTTTCTCCACCCCCTGCTCTTGAGATTCTCCCGGATGTGGGCTGCATTTTGGCTGCCTTTTGGGCTGGAGCTTCTCGTGGTTTGAGGCCTGGCTTGCTCCACCCCCTGCTCTTGAGATTCTCCCGGATGTGGGCTGGATTTTGGCTGCCTTTTGGGCTGGAGCTTCTCGTGGTTTGAGGCCTGGCTTGCTCCAACCCGTGCTCTTTATATTCCCCCAGAATTGGGCTGGATTTTGGCTGCATTTTGGGCTGGAGCTTCTCGTGGTTTGAGGCCTGGCTTGCTCCAACCCGTGCTCTTGATATTCTCCCGGATGTGGGCTGGATTTTGGCTGCCTTTTGGGCTGGAGCTTCTCGTGGTTTGAGGCCTGGCTTGCTCCAACCCGTGCTCTTGATATTCTCCCGGATGTGGGCTGGATTTTGGCTGCTTTTTGGGCTGGAGCTTCTCATGGTTTGAGGCCTGGCTTGCTCCACCCCCTGCTCTTGAGTTTCTCCCGGATGTGGGCTGCATTTTGGCTGCCTTTTGGGCTGGAGCTTCTCGAGTTTTGAGGCCTGGCTTGCTCCACCCCCTGCTCTTGAGATTCTCCCGGATGTGGACTGCATTTTGACTGATTCTTGGGCAGGAGCTTCTCGTGGTTTGAGGCCTGGCTTGCTCCACCCCCTGCTGTTGAGATTCTCCCGGAGGTGGGCTGCATTTTGGCTGCCTTTTGGGCTGGAGCTTCTCGTGGTTTGAGGCCTGGCTTGCTCCACCCCCTGCTCTTGAGATTCTCCCGGATGTGGGCTGGATTTTGGCTGCCTTTTGGGCTGGAGCTTCTCGTGGTTTGAGGCCTGGCTTGCTCCACCCCCTGCTCTTGAGATTCTGCCCGATGTGGGCTGAATTTTGGCTGAATTTTGGGCTGGAGCTTCTCATGGTTTGAGGCCTGGCTTGCTCCACCCCCTGCTCTTGAGTTTCTCCCGGATGTGGGCTGCATATTGGCTGCATTTAGGGCTGGAGCTTCTCATGGTTTGAGGCCTGGCTTGCTCCACCCCCTGCTCTTGAGATTCTCCTGGATGTGGGCTGGATTTTGGCTGAATTTTGGGCTGGAGCTTCTCATGGTTTGAGGCCTGGCTTGCTCCACCCCCTGCTCTTGAGATTCTCCCGGATGTGGGCTGCATTTTGGCTGCCTTTTGGGCTGGAGCTTCTCGTGGTTTGAGGCCTGGCTTTCTCCACCCCCTGCTCTTGAGATTCTCCCGGATGTGGGCTGCCTTTTGGCTGCCTTTTGGGCTGGAGCTTCTCGTGGTTTGAGGCCTGGCTTTCTCCACCCCCTGCTCTTGAGATTCTCCCGGATGTGGGCTGCATTTTGGCTGCCTTTTGGGCTGGAGCTTCTCGTGGTTTGAGGCCTGGCTTGCTCCACCCCCTGCTCTTGAGATTCTCCCGGATATGGGCTGCATTTTGACTGATTCTTGGGCTGGAGCTTCTCGAGGTTTGAGGCCTGGCTTGCTCCACCCCCTGCTCTTGAAATTCTCCCTGATGTGGGCTGCATTTTGGCTAATATTTGGGCTGGAGCTTATCATGGTTTGAGGCCTGGCTTGCTCGAGCCCCTGCTCTTGAGATTCTCCCGGATGTGGGCTGGATTTTGGCTGCTTTTTGGGCTGGAGCTTCTCGTGGTTTGAGGCCTGGCTTGCTCCACCCCCTGCTCTTGATATTCTCCCAGAGGTGGGCTGCATTTTGGCTGCCTTTTGGGCTGGAGCTTCTCGTGGTTTGAGGCCTGCCTTGCTCCACCCCCTGCTCTTGAGATTCTCCCGGATGTGGGCTGCATTTTGGCTGCCTTTTGGGCTGGACCTTCTCGAGGTTTGAGGCCTCGCTTGCTCCACCCCCTGCTCTTGAGATTCTCCCGGATGTGGGCTGCATTTTGACTGATTCTTGGGCTGGAGCTTCTCGTGGTTTGAGGCCTGGCTTGCTCCAACCCCTGCTGTTGAGATTCTCCCGGATGTGGGCTGCAATTTGGGTGCATTTTGGGCTGGAGCTTCTCATGGTTTGAGGCCTGGCTTGCTCCACCCCCTGCTCTTGAGTTTCTCCCGGATGTGGGCTGCATATTGGCTGCATTTAGGGCTGGAGCTTCTCATGGTTTGAGGCCTGGCTTGCTCCACCCCCTGCTCTTCAGATTCTCCCAGATGTGGGCTGGATTTTGGCTGAATTTTGGGCTGGAGCTTCTCATGGTTTGAGGCCTGGCTTGCTCCACCCCCTGCTCTTGAGATTCTCCCGGATGTGGGCTGCATTTTGGCTGCTTTTTGGGCTGGAGCTTCTCGTGGTTTGAGGCCTGGCTTGCTCCACCCGCTGCTCTTGAGATTCTCCCGGATGTGGACTGCATTTTGGCTGCCTTTTGGGCTGGACCTTCTCGAGGTTTGAGGCCTGGCTTGCTCCACCCCCTGCTCTTGAGATTCTCCCGGATGTGGGCTGGATTTTGGCTGCCTTTTGGGCTGGAGCTTCTCGAGGTTTGAGGCCTGGCTTGCTCCACCCCCTGCTCTTGAGATTCTGCCCGATGTGGGCTGCATTTTGGCTGAATTTTGGGCTGGAGCTTCTCATGGTTTGAGGCCTGGCTTGCTCCACCCCCTGCTCTTGAGTTTCTCCCGGATGTGGGCTGCATATTGGCTGCATTTAGGGCTGGAGCTTCTCATGGTTTGAGGCCTGGCTTGCTCCACCCCCTGCTCTTGAGATTCTCCCAGATGTGGGCTGGATTTTGGCTGAATTTTGGGCTGGACCTTCTCATGGTTTGAGGCCTGGCTTGCTCCACCCCCTGCTCTTGAGATTCTCCCGGATGTGGGCTGCATTTTGGCTGCTTTTTGGGCTGGAGCTTCTCGTGGTTTGAGGCCTGGCTTGCTCCACCCTCTTCTCTTGATATTCTCCTGGATGTGGGCTGCATTTTGGCTGCCTTTTGGGCTGGAGCTTCTCGTGGTTTGAGGCCTGGCTTGCTCCACCCCCTGCTCTTGAGATTCTCCCGGATGTGGGCTGCATTTTGGCTGCCTTTTGGGCTGGAGCTTCTCGTGGTTTGAGGCCTGGCTTGCTCCACCCCCTGCTCTTGAGATTCTCCCGGATGTGGGCTGCATTTTGACTGATTCTTGGGCTGGAGCTTCTCGAGGTTTGAGGCCTGGCTTGCTCCACCCCATGCTCTTGAGATTCTCCCGGATGTGGGCTGCATTTTGGCTGCCTTTTGGGCTGGAGCTTCTCGTGGTTTGAGGCCTGGCTTGCTCCACCCCCTGCTCTTGAGATTCTCCCTGATGTGGGCTGCATTTTGGCTGCATTTTGGGCTGGAGCTTCTCATGGTTTGAGGCCTGGCTTGCTCCCCTCCGTGCTCTTGATATTCTCCCAGAGGTGTGCTGGATTTTGGCTGCATTTTGGGCTGGAGCTTCTCGTGGTTTGAGGCCTGGCTTGCTCTCCTCCCTGCTCTTGATATTCACCCAGATGTGGGCTGGATTTTGGCTGCATTTTGGGCTGGAGGTTCTCGTGGTTTGAGGCCTGGCTTGCTCCACCCCCTGCTCTTGAGTTTCTCCCGGATGTGGGCTGCATTTTGGCTGCCTTTTGGGCTGGAGCTTCTCATGGTTTGAGGCCTGCCTTGCTCCACCCCCTGCTCTTGAGATTCTCCCGCATGTGGGCTGCATTTTGGCTACATTTTGGGCTGGAGCTTCTCGTGGTTTGAGGCCTCGCTTGCGCCCCTCCGTGCTCTTGATTTTCTCCCAGAGGTGGGCTGCATTTTGGCTGCATTTTGGGCTGGAGCTCCTCGTGGTTTGAGGCCTGGCTTGCACTCCTCCCTGCTCTTGATATTCACCCAGATGTGGGCTGGATTTTGGCTGCATTTTGGGCTGGAGCTTCTCGTGGTTTGAGGCCTGGCTTGCTCCAACCCGTGCTCTTGATATTCTCCCGGATGTGGGCTGGATTTTGGCTGCCTTTTGGGCTGGAGCTTCTCGAGGTTTGAGGCCTGGCTTGCTCCACCCCCTGCTCTTGAGATTCTGCCCGATGTGGGCTGCATTTTGGCTGAATTTTGGGCTGGAGCTTCTCATGGTTTGAGGCCTGGCTTGCTCCACCCCCTGCTCTTGAGTTTCTCCCGGATGTGGGCTGCATATTGGCTGCATTTAGGGCTGGAGCTTCTCATGGTTTGAGGCCTGGCTTGCTCCACCCCCTGCTCTTGAGATTCTCCCAGATGTGGGCTGGATTTTGGCTGAATTTTGGGCTGGACCTTCTCATGGTTTGAGGCCTGGCTTGCTCCACCCCCTGCTCTTGAGATTCTCCCGGATGTGGGCTGCATTTTGGCTGCTTTTTGGGCTGGAGCTTCTCGTGGTTTGAGGCCTGGCTTGCTCCACCCTCTTCTCTTGATATTCTCCTGGATGTGGGCTGCATTTTGGCTGCCTTTTGGGCTGGAGCTTCTCGTGGTTTGAGGCCTGGCTTGCTCCACCCCCTGCTCTTGAGATTCTCCCGGATGTGGGCTGCATTTTGGCTGCCTTTTGGGCTGGAGCTTCTCGTGGTTTGAGGCCTGGCTTGCTCCACCCCCTGCTCTTGAGATTCTCCCGGATGTGGGCTGCATTTTGACTGATTCTTGGGCTGGAGCTTCTCGAGGTTTGAGGCCTGGCTTGCTCCACCCCATGCTCTTGAGATTCTCCCGGATGTGGGCTGCATTTTGGCTGCCTTTTGGGCTGGAGCTTCTCGTGGTTTGAGGCCTGGCTTGCTCCACCCCCTGCTCTTGAGATTCTCCCTGATGTGGGCTGCATTTTGGCTGCATTTTGGGCTGGAGCTTCTCATGGTTTGAGGCCTGGCTTGCTCCCCTCCGTGCTCTTGATATTCTCCCAGAGGTGTGCTGGATTTTGGCTGCATTTTGGGCTGGAGCTTCTCGTGGTTTGAGGCCTGGCTTGCTCTCCTCCCTGCTCTTGATATTCACCCAGATGTGGGCTGGATTTTGGCTGCATTTTGGGCTGGAGGTTCTCGTGGTTTGAGGCCTGGCTTGCTCCACCCCCTGCTCTTGAGTTTCTCCCGGATGTGGGCTGCATTTTGGCTGCCTTTTGGGCTGGAGCTTCTCATGGTTTGAGGCCTGGCTTGCTCCACCCCCTGCTCTTGAGATTCTCCCGCATGTGGGCTGCATTTTGGCTACATTTTGGGCTGGAGCTTCTCGTGGTTTGAGGCCTCGCTTGCGCCCCTCCGTGCTCTTGATTTTCTCCCAGAGGTGGGCTGCATTTTGGCTGCATTTTGGGCTGGAGCTCCTCGTGGTTTGAGGCCTGGCTTGCACTCCTCCCTGCTCTTGATATTCACCCAGATGTGGGCTGGATTTTGGCTGCATTTTGGGCTGGAGCTTCTCGTGGTTTGAGGCCTGGCTTGCTCCAACCCGTGCTCTTGATATTCTCCCGGATGTGGGCTGGATTTTGGCTGCCTTTTGGGCTGGAGCTTCTCATGGTTTGAGGCCTGGCTTGCTCCACCCCCTGCTCTTGAGTTTCTCCCGGATGTGGGCTGCATTTTGGCTGCCTTTTGGGCTGGAGCTTCTCGTGGTTTGAGGCCTGGCTTGCTCCACCCCCTGCTCTTGAGATTCTCACGGATGTGGGCTGCATTTTGGCTACATTTTGGGCTGGAGCTTCTCGTGGTTTGAGGCCTCGCTTGCGCCCCTCCGTGCTCTTGATATTCTCCCGGATGTGGGCTGGATTTTGGCTGCATTTTGGGCTGGAGCTTCTCGTGGTTTGAGGCCTGGCTTGCTCCACTCCCTGCTCTTCAGATTCTCCCGGATGTGGGCTGCATTTTGGCTGCCTTTTGGGCTGGAGCTTCTCGTGGTTTGAGGCCTGGCCTGCTCCACCCCCTGCTCTTGAGATTCTCCCGGATGTGGGCTGCATTTTGGCTGCCTTTTGGGCTGGAGCTTCTCGTGGTTTGAGGCCTGGCTTGCTCCACTCCCTGCTCTTCAGATTCTCCCGGATGTGGGCTGCATTTTGGCTGCCTTTTGGGCTGGAGCTTCTCGTGGATTGAGGCCTGGCTTGCTCCACCCCCTGCTCTTGAGATTCTCCCGGATGTGGGCTGGATTTTGGCTGCCTTTTGAGCTGGAGCTTCTCGAGGTTTGAGGCCTGGCTTGCTCCACCCCCTGCTCTTGAGATTCTGCCCGATGTGGGCTGCATTTTGGCTGAATTTTGGGCTGGAGCTTCTCATGGTTTGAGGCCTGGCTTGCTCCACCCCCTGCTCTTGAGATTCTCCCGGATGTGGGCTGGATTTTGGCTGAATTTTGGGCTGGAGCTTCTCATGGTTTGAGGCCCGGCTTGCTCCAACCCCTGCTCTTGAGATTCTCCCGGATGTGGGCTGCATTTTGGCTGCCTTTTGGGCTGGAGCTTCTCGTGGTTTGAGGCCTGGATTGCTCCACCCCCTGCTCTTGAGATTCTCCCGGATGTGGGCTGCATTTTGGCTGCCTTTTGGGCTGGAGCTTCTCGTGGTTTGAGGCCTGGCTTGCTCCACCCCCTGCTCTTGAGATTCTCCCGGATGTGGGCTGCATTTTGGCTGCCTTTTGGGCTGGAGCTTCTCGTGGTTTGAGGCCTGGCTTGCTCCACCCCCTGCTCTTGAGATTCTCCCGGATGTGGGCTGCATTTTGACTGATTCTTGGGCTGGAGCTTCTCGAGGTTTGCGGCCTGGCTTGCTCCACCCCCTGCTCTTGAGATTCTCCCGGATGTCGGCTGCATTTTGGCTGTCTGTTGTGCTGGAGTTTCTCGTGGTTTGAGGCCTGGCTTGCTCCACCCCCTGCTCTTGAGATTCTCCCGGATGTGGGCTGCATTTTGGCTGCCTTTTGGGCTGGAGCTTCTCGTGGTTTGAGGCCTGGCTTGCTCCACCCCCTGCTCTTGAGATTCTCCCGGATGTGGGCTGCATTTTGACTGCCTTTTGGGCTGGAGCTTCTCGTGGTTTGAGGCCTGGCTTGCTCCACCCCCTGCTCTTGAGATTCTCCCGGATGTGGGCTGCATTTTGGCTGATTCTTGGGCTGGAGCTTCTCGTGGTTTGAGACCTGGCTTGCTCCACACCCTGCTCTTGAGATTCTCCCGGATGTGGGCTGCATTTTGGCTGCCTTTTGGCCTGGAGCTTCTCGTGGTTTGAGGCCTGGCTTGCTCCACCCCCTGCTCTTGAGTTTCTCCTGGATGTTGGCTGGATTTTGGCTTCATTTTGGGCTGGAGCTTCTCATGGTTTGAGGCCTGGCTTGCTCCACCCCCTGCTCTTGATATTCTCCCTGATGTGGGCTGGATTTTGGCTGCCTTTTGGGCTGGAGCTTCTCGTGGTTTGAGGCCTGGCTTCCTCCACCCCCTGCTCTTGAGATTCTCCCTGATGTGGGCTGGATTTTGACTGCCTTTTGGGCTGGAGCTTCTCGTGGTTTGAGGCCTGGCTTGCTCCACCCCATGCTCTTGAGATTCTGCCGGAGGTGGGCTGGATTTTGGCTGCCTTTTGGGCTGGAGCTTCTCGTGGTTTGAGGCCTGGCTTCCTCCACCCCCTGCTCTTGAGATTTTCCCTGATGTGGGCTGGATTTTGGCTGCCTTTTGGGCTGGAGCTTCTTGTGGTTTGAGGCCTGGCTTGCTCCCCTCCATGCTCTTTATATTCCCCCAGAATTGGGCTGGATTTTGGCTGCCTTTGGGGCTGGAGCTTCTCGTGGTTTGAGGCCTGGCTTGCTCCCCTCCGTGCTCTTGATATTCACCCAGATGTGGGCTGGATTTTGGCTGCATTTTGGGCTGGAGCTTCTCGTGGTTTGAGGCCTGGCTTGCTCCAACCCGTGCTCTTGATATTCTCCCGGATGTGGGCTGCATTTTGGCTGCCTTTTGGGCTGGAGCTTCTCGTGGTTTGAGGCCTGCCTTGCTCCAACCCGTGCTCTTGATATTCTCCCGGATGTGGGCTGGATTTTGGCTGCCTTTTGGGCTGGAGCTTCTCATGGTTTGAGGCCTGGCTTGCTCCACCCCCTGCTCTTGAGTTTCTCCCGGATGTGGGCTGGATTTTGGGTGCCTTTTGGGCTGGAGCTTCTCGTGGTTTGAAGCCTGGCTTGCTCTCCTCCCTGCTCTTGATATTCACCCAGATGTGGGCTGCATTTTGGCTGCATTTTGGGCTGGAGCTTCTCGTGGTTTGAGGCCTGGCTTGCTCCACCCCCTGCTCTTGAGATTCTCCCGGATGTGGGCTGCATTTTGTCTTCCTTTTGGGCTGGAGCTTCTCGTGGTTTGAGGCCTGGCTTGCTCCACTCCCTGCTCTTCAGATTCTCCCGGATGTGGGCTGCATTTTGGCTGCCTTTTGGGCTGGAGCTTCTCGTGGTTTGAGGCCTGGCTTGCTCCACCCCCTGCTCTTGAAATTGTCCCGGATGTGGGCTGGATTTTGGCTGCATTTTGGGCTGGAGCTTCTCGTGGTTTGAGGCCTGGCTTGCTCCACCCCCTGCTCTTGAGATTCTCCCAGAGGTGGGCTGCATTTTGGCTGCCTTTTGGGCTGGAGCTTCTCGTGGTTTGAGGCCTGGCTTGCTCCACCCCCTGCTCTTGAGATTCTCCCGGATGTGGGCTGCATTTTGGCTGCCTTTTGGGCTGGACCTTCTCGAGGTTTGAGGCCTGGCTTGCTCCACCCCCTGCTCTTGAGATTCTCCCGGATGTGGGCTGGATTTTGGCTGAATTTTGGGCTGGAGCTTCTCATGGTTTGAGGCCTGGCTTGCTCCACCCCCTGCTCTTGAGATTCTCCCGGATGTGGGCTGCATTTTGGCTGCTTTTTGGGCTGGAGCTTCTCGTGGTTTGAGGCCTGGCTTGCTCCACCCCCTGCTCTTGAGATTCTCCCGGATGTGGGCTGGATTTTGGCTGCCTTTTGGGCTGGAGCTTCTCGTGGTTTGAGGCCTGGCTTGCTCCACCCCCTGCTCTTGAGATTCTCCCGGATGTGGGCTGCATTTTGGCTGCCTTTTGGGCTGGAGCTTCTCGTGGTTTGAGGCCTGGCTTGCTCCACCCCCTGCTCTTGAGGTTCTCCCGGATGTGGGCTGCATTTTGACTGATTCTTGGGCTGGAGCTTCTCGAGGTTTGAGGCCTGGCTTGCTCCACCCCCTGCTCTTGAGATTCTCCCGGATGTGGGCTGCATTTTGGCTGTCTTTTGGGCTGGAGCTTCTCGTGGTTTGAGGCCTGGCTTGCTCCACCCCCTGCTCTTGAGATTCTCCCGGATGTGGGCTGCATTTTGGCTGATTCTTGGGCTGGAGCTTCTCGTGGTTTGAGACCTGGCTTGCTCCACCCCCTGCTCTTGAAATTCTCCCGGATGTGGGCTGGATTTTGGCTGCCTTTTGGGCTGGAGCTTCTCGTGGTTTGAGGCCTGGCTTGCTCCACCCCCTGCTCTTGAGATTCTCCCGGATGTGGGCTGCATTTTGTCTTCCTTTTGGGCTGGAGCTTCTCGTGGTTTGAGGCCTGGCTTGCTCCACCACCTGCTCTTGAAATTCTCCCGGATGTGGGCTGCATTTTGGCTGCCTTTTGGGCTGGAGCTTCTCGTGGTTTGAGGCCTGCCTTGCTCCAACCCGTGCTCTTGATATTCTCCCGGATGTGGGCTGGATTTTGGCTGCCTTTTGGGCTGGAGCTTCTCATGGTTTGAGGCCTGGCTTGCTCCACCCCCTGCTCTTGAGTTTCTCCTGGATGTGGGCTGGATTTTGGGTGCATTTTTGGGCTGGAGCTTCTCGTGGTTTGAAGCCTGGCTTGCTCCACCCCCTGCTCTTGACATTCTCCCGGATGTGGGCTGCATTTTGGCTAGCTTTTGGGCTGGAGATTCTCGTGGTTTGAGGCCTCGCTTGCGGCCCTCCGTGCTCTTGATATTCTCCCAGAGGTGGGCTGGATTTTGGCTGCCTTTTGGGCTGGAGCTCCTCGTGGTTTGAGGCCTGGCTTGCTCCAACCCGTGCTCTTGATATTCTCCCGGATGTGGGCTGCATTTTGGCTGCCTTTTGGGCTGGAGCTTCTCGTGGTTTGAGGCCTGCCTTGCTCCAACCCGTGCTCTTGATATTCTCCCGGATGTGGGCTGGATTTTGGCTGCCTTTTGGGCTGGAGCTTCTCATGGTTTGAGGCCTGGCTTGCTCCACCCCCTGCTCTTGAGTTTCTCCCGGATGTGGGCTGGATTTTGGGTGCCTTTTGGGCTGGAGCTTCTCGTGGTTTGAAGCCTGGCTTGCTCCACCCCCTGCTCTTGACATTCTCCCGGATGTGGGCTGCATTTTGGCTGCCTTTTGTGCTGGAGCTTCTCGTGGTTTGAGGCCTCGCTTGCGCCCCTCCGTGCTCTTGATATTCTCCCAGAGGTGGGCTGGATTTTGGCTGCCTTTTGGGCTGGAGCTCCTCGTGGTTTGAGGCCTGGCTTGCTCCACCCCCTGCTCTTGAGATTCTCCCGGATGTGGGCTGCATTTTGGCTACCTTTTGGGCTGGAGCTTCTCGTGGTTTGAGGCCTCGCTTGCGCCCCTCCGTGCTCTTGATATTCTCCCAGAGGTGGGCTGGATTTTGGCTGCCTTTTGGGCTGGAGCTCCTCGTGGTTTGAGGCCTGGCTTGCTCTCCTCCCTGCTCTTGATATTCACCCAGATGTGGGCTGCATTTTGGCTGCATTTTGGGCTGGAGCTTCTCGTGGTTTGAGGCCTGGCTTGCTCCACCCCCTGCTCTTGAGATTCTCCCGGATGTGGGCTGCATTTTGTCTTCCTTTTGGACTGGAGCTTCTCGTGGTTTGAGGCCTGGCTTGCTCCACTCCCTGCTCTTCAGATTCTCCCGGATGTGGGCTGCATTTTGGCTGCCTTTTGGGCTGGAGCTTCTCGTGGTTTGAGGCCTGGCTTGCTCCACCCCCTGCTCTTGAAATTGTCCCGGATGTGGGCTGGATTTTGGCTGCATTTTGGGCTGGAGCTTCTCGTGGTTTGAGGCCTGGCTTGCTCCACCCCCTGCTCTTGAGATTCTCCCAGAGGTGGGCTGCATTTTGGCTGCCTTTTGGGCTGGAGCTTCTCGTGGTTTGAGGCCTGGCTTGCTCCACCCCCTGCTCTTGAGATTCTCCCGGATGTGGGCTGCATTTTGGCTGCCTTTTGGGCTGGACCTTCTCGAGGTTTGAGGCCTGGCTTGCTCCACCCCCTGCTCTTGAGATTCTCCCGGATGTGGGCTGCATTTTGTCTTCCTTTTGGGCTGGAGCTTCTCGTGGTTTGAGGCCTGGCTTGCTCCACCACCTGCTCTTGAAATTCTCCCGGATGTGGGCTGCATTTTGGCTGCCTTTTGGGCTGGAGCTTCTCGTGGTTTGAGGCCTGCCTTGCTCCACCCCCTGCTCTTGAGATTCTCCCGGATGTGGGCTGCATTTTGTCTTCCTTTTGGGCTGGAGCTTCTCGTGGTTTGAGGCCTGGCTTGCTCCACCACCTGCTCTTGAAATTCTCCCGGATGTGGGCTGCATTTTGGCTGCCTTTTGGGCTGGAGCTTCTCGTGGTTTGAGGCCTGCCTTGCTCCAACCCGTGCTCTTGATATTCTCCCGGATGTGGGCTGGATTTTGGCTGCCTTTTGGGCTGGAGCTTCTCATGATTTGAGGCCTGGCTTGCTCCACCCCCTGCTCTTGAGTTTCTCCTGGATGTGGGCTGGATTTTGGGTGCATTTTTGGGCTGGAGCTTCTCGTGGTTTGAAGCCTGGCTTGCTCCACCCCCTGCTCTTGACATTCTCCCGGATGTGGGCTGCATTTTGGCTAGCTTTTGGGCTGGAGCTTCTCGTGGTTTGAGGCCTCGCTTGCGGCCCTCCGTGCTCTTGATATTCTCCCAGAGGTGGGCTGGATTTTGGCTGCCTTTTGGGCTGGAGCTCCTCGTGGTTTGAGGCCTGGCTTGCTCCACCCCCTGCTCTTGAGATTCTCCCGGATGTGGGCTGCATTTTGGCTACCTTTTGGGCTGGAGCTTCTCGTGGTTTGAGGCCTCGCTTGCGCCCCTCCGTGCTCTTGATATTCTCCCAGAGGTGGGCTGGATTTTGGCTGCCTTTTGGGCTGGAGCTCCTCGTGGTTTGAGGCCTGGCTTGCTCTCCTCCCTGCTCTTGATATTCACCCAGATGTGGGCTGCATTTTGGCTGCATTTTGGGCTGGAGCTTCTCGTGGTTTGAGGCCTGGCTTGCTCCACCCCCTGCTCTTGAGATTCTCCCGGAGGTGGGCTGCATTTTATCTTCCTTTTGGGCTGGAGCTTCTCGTGGTTTGAGGCCTGGCTTGCTCCACTCCCTGCTCTTCAGATTCTCCCGGATGTGGGTTGCATTTTGGCTGCCTTTTGGGCTGGAGCTTCTCGTGGTTTGAGGCCTGGCTTGCTCCACCCCCTGCTCTTGAAATTGTCCCGGATGTGGGCTGGATTTTGGCTGCATTTTGGGCTGGAGCTTCTCGTGGTTTGAGGCCTGGCTTGCTCCACCCCCTCCTCTTGAGATTCTCCCAGAGGTGGGCTGCATTTTGGCTGCCTTTTGGGCTGGAGCTTCTCGTGGTTTGAGGCCTGGCTTGCTCCACCCCCTGCTCTTGAGATTCTCCCGGATGTGGGCTGCATTTTGGCTGCCTTTTGGGCTGGACCTTCTCGAGGTTTGAGGCCTGGCTTGCTCCACCCCCTGCTCTTGAGATTCTCCCGGATGTGGGCTGGATTTTGGCTGAATTTTGGGCTGGAGCTTCTCATGGTTTGAGGCCTGGCTTGCTCCACCCCCTGCTCTTGAGATTCTCCCGGATGTGGGCTGCATTTTGGCTGCTTTTTGGGCTGGAGCTTCTCGTGGTTTGAGGCCTGGCTTGCTCCACCCCCTGCTCTTGAGATTCTCCCGGATGTGGGCTGGATTTTGGCTGCCTTTTGGGCTGGAGATTCTCGTGGTTTGAGGCCTGGCTTGCTCCAGCCCCTGCTCTTGAGGTTCTCCCGGATGTGGGCTGCATTTTGACTGATTCTTGGGCTGGAGCTTCTCGAGGTTTGAGGCCTGGCTTGCTCCACCCCCTGCTCTTGAGATTCTCCCAGATGTGGGCTGCATTTTGGCTGTCTTTTGGGCTGGAGCTTCTCGTGGTTTGAGGCCTGGCTTGCTCCACCCCCTGCTCTTGAGATTCTCCCGGATGTGGGCTGCATTTTGGCTGATTCTTGGGCTGGAGCTTCTCGTGGTTTGAGACCTGGCTTGCTCCACCCCCTGCTCTTGAAATTCTCCCGGATGTGGGCTGGATTTTGGCTGCCTTTTGGGCTGGAGCTTCTCGTGGTTTGAGGCCTGGCTTGCTCCACCCCCTGCTCTTGATATTCTCCCGGAGGTGGGCTGCATTTTGGCTGCCTTTAGGGCTGGAGCTTCTCGTGGTTTGAGGCCTGGCTTGCTCTCCTCCCTGCTCTTGATATTCACCCAGATGTGGGCTGCATTTTGGCTGCCTTTTGGGCTGGAGCTTCTCGTGGTTTGAGGCCTGGCTTGCTCCACCCCCTGCTCTTGAGATTCTCCCGGATGTGGGCTGCATTTTGTCTTCCTTTTGGGCTGGAGCTTCTCGTGGTTTGAGGCCTGGCTTGCTCCACCACCTGCTCTTGAAATTGTCCCGGATGTGGGCTGGATTTTGGCTGCCTTTTGGGCTGGAGCTCCTCGTGGTTTGAGGCCTGGCTTGCTCCACCCCCTGCTCTTGAGATACTCCCGGATGTGGGCTGCATTTTGGCTGCCTTTTGGGCTGGAGCTTCTCGAGATTTGAGGCCTGGCTTGCTCGAGCCCCTGCTCTTGAGATTCTCCCGGATGTGGGCTGGATTTTGGCCTCTTTTTGGGCTGGAGCTTCTCGTGGTTTGAGGCCTGGCTTGCTCCACCCCCTGCTCTTGATATTCTCCCAGAGGTGGGCTGCATTTTGGCTGCCTTCTGGGCTGGAGCTTCTCGTGGTTTGAGGCCTGGCTTGCTCCACCCCCTGCTCTTGAGATTCTCCCGGATGTGGGCTGCATTTTGGCTGCCTTTTGGGCTGGAGCTTCTCGAGGTTTGAGGCCTGGCTTGCTCCACCCCCTGCTCTTGATATTCTGCGCGATGTGGGCTGCATTTTGGCTGCCTTTTGGGCTGGAGCTTCTCATGGTTTGAGGCCTGGCTTGCTCCCCTCCGTGCTCTTGATATTCTCCCAGAGGTGGGCTGGATTTTGGCTGCATTTTGGGCTGGAGCTTCTCGTGGTTTGAGGCCTGGCTTGCTCTCCTCCCTGCTCTTGATATTCACCCAGATGTGGGCTGGATTTTGGCTGCATTTTGGGCTGGAGCTTCTCGTGGTTTGAGGCCTGGCTTGCTCCAACCCGTGCTCTTGATATTCTCCCAGAGGTGGGCTGCATTTTGGCTGCCTTTTGGGCTGGAGCTTCTCGTGGTTTGAGGCCTGGCTTGCTCCAACCCGTGCTCTTGATATTCTCCCGGATGTGGGCTGGATTTTGGCTGCCTTTTGGGCTGGAGCTTCTCATGGTTTGAGGCCTGGCTTCTCCACCCCCTGCTCTTGAGATTCTCCCGGATGTGGGCTGGATTTTGGCTGCCTTTTGGGCTGGAGCTTCTCGTGGTTTGAGGCCTGGCTTGCTCCACCCCCTGCTCTTGAGATTCTCATGGATGTGGGCTGCATTTTGGCTACCTTTTGAGCTGGAGCTTCTCGTGGTTTGAGGCCTCGCTTGCGCCCCTCCGTGCTCTTGAGATTCTCCCGGATGTGGGCTGGATTTTGGCTGCATTTTGGGCTGGAGCTCCTCGTGGTTTGAGGCCTGGCTTGCTCTCCTCCCTGCTCTTGATATTCACCCAGATGTGGGCTGCATTTTGGCTGCATTTTGGGCTGGAGCTTCTCGTGGTTTGAGGCCTGGCTTGCTCCACCCCCTGCTCTTGAAATAGTCCCGGATGTGGGCTGGATTTTGGCTGCCTTTTGGGCTGGAGCTTCTCGTGGTTTGAGGCCTGGCTTGCTCCACCCCGTGCTCTTGATATTCTCCCAGAGGTGGGCTGGATTTTGGCTGCCTTTTGGGCTGGAGCTTCTCGTGGTTTGAGGCCTGGCTTGCTCCACCCCCTGCTCTTGAGATTCTCCCGGATGTGGGCTGCATTTTGGCTGATTCTTGGGCTGGAGCTTCTCGTGGTTTGAGGCCTGCCTTGCTCCACCCCCTGCTCTTGAGTTTCTCCCGGATGTGGGCTGGATTTTGGCTGCATTTTGGGCTGGAGCTTCTCGTGGTTTGAGGCCTGGCTTGCTCCACCCCCTGCTCTTGATATTCTCCCTGATGTGGGCTGCATTTTGGCCGAATTTTGGGCTGGAGCTTCTCATGGTTTGAGGCCTGGCTTGCTCCACCCCCTGCTCTTGAGTTTCTCCCGGATGTGGGCTGCATTTTGGCTGCATTTAGGGCTGGAGCTTCTCATGGTTTGAGGCCTGGCTTGCTCCACCCCCTGCTCTTGAGATTCTCCCGGATGTGGGCTGGATTTTGGCTGAATTTTGGGCTGGAGCTTCTCATGGTTTGAGGCCTGGCTTGCTCCACCCCCTGCTCTTGAGATTCTCCCGGATGTGGGCTGCATTTTGGCTGCTTTTTGGGCTGGAGCTTCTCGTGGTTTGAGGCCTGCCTTGCTCCAACCCGTGCTCTTGATATTCTCCCGGATGTGGGCTGGATTTTGGCTGCCTTTTGGGCTGGAGCTTCTCATGGTTTGAGGCCTGGCTTGCTCCACCCCCTGCTCTTGAGATTCTCCCGGATGTGGGCTGCATTTTGGCTGCCTTTTGGGCTGGAGCTTCTTGTGGTTTGAGGCCTGGCTTGCTCCACCCCCTGCTCGTGAGATTCTCCCGGATGTGGCCTGCATTTTGGCTGCCATTTTTAGGTGGAACTTCTCATGGTTTGAGGCCTGGCTTGCTCCTGCCCCTGCTCTTGAGATTCTCCCGGATGTGGGCTGGATTTTGTCTGCCTTTTGGGCTGGAGCTTCTCGTGGTTTGAGGCCTGGCTTGCTCCACCCCCTGCTCTTGAGAGTCTCCTGGAGGTGGGCTGCATTTTGGCTGCCTTTTGGTCTGGAGCTTCTCGTGGTTTGAGGCCTGGCTTGCTCCACCCCCTGCTGTTGAAATTCTCCCAGAGGTGGGCTGCATTTTGGCTGCCTTTTGGGCTGGAACTTCTCGAGGTTTGAGGCCTGGCTTGCTCCACCCCCTGCTCTTGAGATTCTCCCGGAGGTGGGCTGCATTTTGGCTGATTCTTGGGCTGGAACTTCTCGTGGATTGAGGCCTGCCTTGCTCCACCCCCTGCTCTTGATATTCTCCCGGATGTGGGCTGCATTTTGGATGATTCTTGGGCTGGAACTTCTCGTGGTTTGAGGCCTGGCTTGCTCCACCCCCTGCTCTTGAGATTCTCCCAGATATGGGCTGCATTTTGGCTGCCTTTTCGGCTGGAACTTCTCGTGGTTTGAGGCCTGTCTTACTCCACCCCCTGCTCTTGAGATTCTCCCGGATGTGTGCCGCATTTTGGCTGATTCTTGGGCTGGAGCTTCTCGTGGTTTGAGGCCTGGCTTGCTCCACCCCCTCCTCTTGATATTCTCCCAGATGTGGGCTGGATTTTGGCTGCCTATTGGGCTGGAGCTTCTCGAGGTTGGAGGCCTGGCTTGCTCCACCCCCTGCTCTGAATATTCTCCCGGATGTGGCCTGCATTTTGGCTGCCATTTTGGGGTGGAACTTCTCATGGTTTGAGGCCTGGCTTGCTCCTGCCCCTGCTCTTGAGATTCTCCCAGATGTGGGCTGCATTTTGGCTGCTTTTTGGGCTGGAGCTTCTCGTGGTTTGAGGCCTGTCTTGCTCCACCCCCTGCTCTTGAGAGTCTCCTGCAGGTGGGCTGCATTTTGGCTGCCTTTTGGGCTGGAGCTTCTCGTGGAATGAGGCCTGGCTTGCTCCACCCCCTGCTCGTGAGATTCTCCCCGATGTGGCCTGCATTTTGGCTGCCATTTTTGGGTGGAACTTCTCATGGTTTGAGGCCTGGCTTGCTCCACCCCCTGCTCTTGTGATTCTCCCGGATGTGGGCTGCATTTTGGCTGCATTTTGGGCTGGAGCTTCTCGTGGTTTGAGGCCTGGCTTGCTCCACCCCCTGCTCTTGTGATTCTCCCGGATGTGGGCTGCATTTTGGCTGTCTTTTGGACTGGAGGTTTTCGAGGTTTGAGGCCTGGCTTGCTCCACACCCTGCTCTAGATATTTTCCCGGATGTGGGCTGCATTTTGGCTGCATTTTGGGCTGGAGCTTCTCATGGTTTGAGGCCTGGCTTGCTCCACCCCCTGCTCTTGAGATTCTCCCGGATGTGGGCTGGATTTTGGCTGCCTTTTGGGCTGGAGCTTCTCGTGGTTTGAGGCCTGGCTTGCTCCACCTCCTGCTCTTGAGATTCTCCCGGATGTGCGCTGCATTTTGGCTGCCATTTTGGGGTGGAACTTCTCATGGTTTAAGGCCTGGATTGCTCCAACCACTGCTCTTGAGATTCTCCCGGATGTGGGCTGCATTTTGGCTGCTTTTTGGGCTGGAGCTTCTCGTGGTTTGAGGCCTGCCTTGCTCCACCCCCTGCTCTTGAGATTCTCCCGGATGTGGGCTGCATTTTGGCTGCTTTTTGGGCTGGAGCTTCTCATGGTTTGAGGCCTGGCTTGCTCCACCCCCAGCTCTTGAGATTCTCCCAGATATGGGCTGGATTTTGGCTGCATTTTGGGCTGGAGCTTCTCGTGGTTTGAGGCCTGGCTTGCTCCACCCCCTACTCTTGAGATTCTCCTGGATGTGCACTGCATTTTAGCTGCCTTTTTGGGGTGGAACTTCTCGTGGTTTGAGGCCTGGCTTGCTCCACCCCCTGCTCTTGAGAATCTCCCTGATGTGGGCTGCATTTTGGCTGATTCTTGGGCTGGAGTTTCTCGTGGTTTGAGGCCTGTCTTGCTCCACCTTCTGCTCTTCATATTCTCCCGGATGTGGGCTGCATTTTGGCTGCATTTTGGGCTGGAGCTTCTCGTAGTTTGAGGCCTGGCTTGCGCCACCCCCTGCTCTTGAGATTCTCCCGGATGTGGGCTGCATTTTGGCTGCCATTTTGGGGTGGAACTTCTCATGGTTTGAGGCCTGGCTTGCTCCTGCCCCTGCTCTTGAGATTCTCCCGGATGTGCTCTACATTTTGGCTGCCTTTTGGGCTGGAGTTTCTCGTGGTTTCAGGCCTGTCTTGCTCCACCCCCTGCTCTTGAGATTCTCCCGGATGTGGGCTGCATTTTGGCTGCATTTTGGGCTAGAGCTTCTCGTGGTTTGTGGCCTGTCTTGCTCCACCCCCTGCTCTTGAGAGTCTCCTGGAGGTGGGCTGCATTTTGGCTGCCTTTTGGGCTGGAGCTTCTCATGGTTTGAGGCCTGGCTTGCTCCAACCCCTGCTCTTGAGATTCTCCCGGATGTGGGCTGTATTTTGGCTGCATTTTGGGCTGGAGCTTCTCGTGGTTTGAGGCCTGGCTTGCTCCACCCCCTGCTCTTGATATTCTCCCGGATGTGGGCTGCATGTTGGCTGCCTTTTGGGCTGGAGCTTCTCATGGTTTGAGGCCTGGCTTGCTCCACCCCCTGCTCTTGAGATTCTCCCGGATGTGGGCTGTATTTTGGCTGCATTTTGGGCTGGAGCTTCTCGTGGTTTGAGGCCTGCCTTGCTCCACCCCCTGCTCTTGAGATTCTCCCGGATGTGGGCTGGATTTTGGCTGCCTTTTGGGCTGGAGCTTCTCATGGTTTGAGGCCTGGCTTGCTCCACCCCCTGCTCTTGAGATTCTCCCGGATGTGGGCTGCATTTTGGCTGCCTTTTGGGCTGGAGCTTCTCGTGGTTTGAGGCCTGGCTTGCTCCACCCCCTGCTCTTGAGAATCTCCCGGATGTGCGCTGCATTTAGGCTGCCCTTTTGGGGTGGAACTTCTCGTGGTTTGAGGCCTGGCTTGCTCCACCCCCTGCTCTTCATATTCTCCCCGATGTGGGCTGCATTTTGGCTGCCTTTTGGGCTCGAGCTTCTCGTGGTTTGAGGCCTGGCTTGCTCCACCCCCTGCTCTTGAGAATCTCCCGGATGTGCGCTGCATTTAGGCTGCCCTTTTGGGGTGGAACTTCTCGTGGTTTGAGGCCTGGCTTGCTCCACCCAATGCTCTTGAGATTCTCCCCGATGTGGGCTGGATTGTGGCTGCTTTTTGGGCTGGAGCTTCTCCTGGTTTGAGGCCTGGCTTGCTCCACCCCCTGCTCTTGAGATTCCCCCGGATGTGGGCTGCATTTTGGTTGCCTTTTGGGCTGGAGCTTCTCGTGGTTTGAGGCCTGGCTTGCTCCACCCCCTGCTCTTGAGATTCTCCCTGATGTGGGCTGGATTTTGGATGATTCTTGGGCTGGAGCTTCTTGTGGTTTGAGGCCTGGCTTGCTCCACCCCCTGCTCTTGAGATTCTCCCGGATGTGGGCTGCATTTTGGCTGCCTTTTGGGCTGGAGCTTCTCGTGGTTTGTGGCCTGGCTTTCTCCACCCCCTGCTCTTGAGATTCTTCTGGATGTGGGCTGTATTTTGGCTGCATTTTGGGCTGGAGCTTCTCGTGGTTTGAGGGCTGGCTTGCTCCACCCCCTGCTCTTGAGATTCTCCCGGAGGTGGGCTGCATTTTGGCTGCCTTTTGGGCTGGAGCTTCTCGTGGTTTGAGGCCTGGCTTGCTCCACCCCCTGCTCTTGAGAATCTCCCGGATGTGCGCTGCATTTAGGCTGCCCTTTTGGGGTGGAACTTCTCGTGGTTTGAGGCCTGGCTTGCTCCACCCAATGCTCTTGAGATTCTCCCCGATGTGGGCTGGATTTTGGCTGCCTTTTGGGCTGGAGCTTCTCGTGGTTTGAGGCCTGGCTTGCTCCACCCCCTGCTCTTGAGATTCTCCCGGAGGTGGGCTGCATTTTGGTTGCCTTTTGGGCTGGAGCTTCTCGTGGTTTGAGGCCTGGCTTGCTCCACCCCCTGCTCTTGATATTCCCCCGGATTTGGGCTGCATTTTGGTTGCCTTTTGGGCTGGAGCTTCTCGTGGTTTGAGGCCTGGCTTGCTCCACCCCCTGCTCTTGAGATTCTCCCGGATGTGGGCTGGATTTTGGCTGATTCTTGGGCTGGAGCTTCTTGTGGTTTGAGGCCTGGCTTGCTCGACCCCCTGCTCTTGAGATTCTCCCGGATGTGGGCTGCATTTTGGCTGCCTTTTGGGCTGGAGCTTCTCGTGGTTTGTGGCCTGTCTTGCTCCACCCCCTGCTCTTGAGAGTCTCCTGGAGGTGGGCTGCATTTTGGCTGCCTTTTGGGCTGGAGCTTCTCGTGGTTTGAGGCCTGGCTTGCTCCACCCCCTGCTCTTGAGATTCTCCCGGATGTGGGCTGTATTTTGGCTGCATTTTGGGCTGGAGCTTCTCATGGTTTGAGGCCTGGCTTGCTCCACCCCCTGCTCTTGATATTCTCCCGGATGTGGGCTGCATGTTGGCTGCATTTTGGGCTGGAGCTTCTCATGGTTTGAGGCCTGGCTTGCTCCACCCCCTGCTCTTGAGATTCTCCCGGATGTGGGCTGTATTTTGGCTGCATTTTGGGCTGGAGCTTCTCGTGGTTTGAGGCCTGCCTTGCTCCACCCCCTGCTCTTGAGATTCTCCCGGATGTGTGCTGCATTTTGGCTGCCTTTTGGGCTGGAGCTTCTCGTGGTTTGAGGCCTGGCTTGCTCCACCCCCTGCTCTTGAGATTCTCCCGGATGTGGGCTGGATTTTGGCTGCCTTTTGGGCTGGAGCTTCTCATGGTTTGAGGCCTGGCTTGCTCCAACCCCTGCTCTTGAGATTCTCCCGGAGGTGGGCTGCATTTTGGCTGCCTTTTGGGCTGGAGCTTCTCGTGGTTTGAGGCCTGGCTTGCTCCACCCCCTGCTCTTGAGAATCTCCCGGATGTGCGCTGCATTTAGGCTGCCCTTTTGGGGTGGAACTTCTCGTGGTTTGAGGCCTGGCTTGCTCCACCCCCTGCTCTTCATATTCTCCCCGATGTGGGCTGCATTTTGGCTGCCTTTTGGGCTCGAGCTTCTCGTGGTTTGAGGCCTGGCTTGCTCCACCCCCTGCTCTTGAGAATCTCCCGGATGTGCGCTGCATTTAGGCTGCCCTTTTGGGGTGGAACTTCTCGTGGTTTGAGGCCTGGCTTGCTCCACCCAATGCTCTTGAGATTCTCCCCGATGTGGGCTGGATTTTGGCTGCTTTTTGGGCTGGAGCTTCTCGTGGTTTGAGGCCTGGCTTGCTCCACCCCCTGCTCTTGAGATTCTCCCGGATGTGGGCTGCATTTTGGCTGCATTTTGGGCTGGAGCTTCTCGTGGTTTGAGGCCTGGCTTGCTCCACCCCCTGCTCTTGAGATTCTCCCTGATGTGGGCTGCATTTTGGCTGCCTTTTGGGCTGGAGCTTCTCGTGGTTTGAGGCCTGCCTTGCTCCACACCCTGCTCTTGAGATTCTCCCGGATGTGGGCTGCATTTTGGCTGCCTTTTGGGTTGGAGCTTCTCGTGTTTTGAGGCCTGGCTTGCTCCACCCCCTGCTCTTGATATTCCCCCGGATGTGGTCTGCATTTTGGTTGCCTTTTGGGCTGGAGCTTCTCGTGGTTTGAGGCCTGGCTTGCTCCACCCCCTGCTCTTGAGAATCTCCCGGATGTGGGCTGCATTTAGGCTGCCCTTTTGGGGTGGAACTTCTCGTGGTTTGAGGCCTGGCTTGCTCCACCTTCTGCTCTTCATATTCTCCCCGATGTGGGCTGCATTTTGGCTGCCTTTTGGGCTCGAGCTTCTCGTGGTTTGAGGCCTGGCTTGCTCCACCCCCTGCTCTTGAGAATCTCCCGGATGTGCGCTGCATTTAGGCTGCCCTTTTGGGGTGGAACTTCTCGTGGTTTGAGGCCTGGCTTGCTCCACCCAATGCTCTTGAGATTCTCCCCGATGTGGGCTGGATTTTGGCTGCTTTTTGGGCTGGAGCTTCTCGTGGTTTGAGGCCTGTCTTGCTCCACCCCCTGCTCTTGAGATTCTCCTGGATGTGGGCTGCATTTTGGTTGCCTTTTGGGCTGGAGCTTCTCGTGGTTTGAGGCCTGGCTTGCTCCACCCCCTGCTCTTGAGATTCTCCCGGATGTGGGCTGCATGTTGGCTGCCTTTTGGGCTGGAGCTTCTCATGGTTTGAGGCCTGGCTTGCTCCACCCCCTGCTCTTGAGATTCTCCCGGATGTGGGCTGTATTTTGGCTGCATTTTGGGCTGGAGCTTCTCGTGGTTTGAGGCCTGCCTTGCTCCACCCCCTGCTCTTGAGATTCTCCCGGATGTGTGCTGCATTTTGGCTGCCTTTTGGGCTGGAGCTTCTCGTGGTTTGAGGCCTGGCTTGCTCCACCCCCTGCTCTTGAGATTCTCCCGGATGTGGGCTGGATTTTGGCTGCCTTTTGGGCTGGAGCTTCTCATGGTTTGAGGCCTGGCTTGCTCCAACCCCTGCTCTTGAGATTCTCCCGGAGGTGGGCTGCATTTTGGCTGCCTTTTGGGCTGGAGCTTCTCGTGGTTTGAGGCCTGGCTTGCTCCACCCCCTGCTCTTGAGAATCTCCCGGATGTGCGCTGCATTTAGGCTGCCCTTTTGGGGTGGAACTTCTCGTGGTTTGAGGCCTGGCTTGCTCCACCCAATGCTCTTGAGATTCTCCCGATGTGGGCTGGATTTTGGCTGCTTTTTGGGCTGGAGCTTCTCGTGGTTTGAGGCCTGGCTTGCTCCACCCCCTGCTCTTGAGATTCTCCCGGATGTGGGCTGCATTTTGGCTGCATTTTGGGCTGGAGCTTCCCGTGGTTTGAGGCCTGGCTTGCTCCACCCCCTGCTCTTGATATTCCCCCGGATGTGGGCTGCATTTTGGTTGCCTTTTGGGCTGGAGCTTCTCGTGGTTTGAGGCCTGGCTTGCTCCACCCCCTGCTCTTGAGATTCTCCAGGAGGTGGGCTGCATTTTGGCTGATTCTTGGGCTGGAGCTTCTTGTGGTTTGAGGCCTGGCTTGCTCCACCCCCTGCTCTTGAGATTCTCCCGGATGTGGGCTGCATTTTGGCTGCCTTTTGGGCTGGAGCTTCTCGTGGTTTGAGGCCTGCCTTGCTCCACACCCTGCTCTTGAGATTCCCCCGGATGTGGGCTGCATTTTGGTTGCCTTTTGGGCTGGAGCTTCTCGTGGTTTGAGGCCTGGCTTGCTCCACCCCCTGCTCTTGAGAATCTCCCGGATGTGGGCTGCATTTAGGCTGCCCTTTTGGGTTGGAACTTCTCGTGGTTTGAGGCCTGGCTTGCTCCACCCCCTGCTCTTGAGATTCTCCCGGATGTGGGCTGCATTTTGGCTGCCTTTTGGGCTGGAGCTTCTCGTGGTTTGAGGCCTGGCTTGCTCCACCCCCTGCTCTTGAGAATCTCCCGGATGTGCGCTGCATTTAGGCTGCCCTTTTGGGGTGGAACTTCTCGTGGTTTGAGGCCTGGCTTGCTCCACCCAATGCTCTTGAGATTGTCCCCGATGTGGGCTGGATTTTGGCTGCATTTTGGGCTGGAGCTTCTCGTGGTTTGAGGCCTGTCTTGCTCCACCCCCTGCTCTTGAGATTCTCCCGGATGTGGGCTGGATTTTGGCTGATTCTTGGGCTGGAGCTTCTTGTGGTTTGAGGCCTGGCTTGCTCGACCCCCTGCTCTTGAGATTCTCCCGGATGTGGGCTGCATTTTGGCTGCCTTTTGGGGTGGAGCTTCTCGTGGTTTGTGGCCTGTCTTGCTCCACCCCCTGCTCTTGAGAGTCTCCTGGAGGTGGGCTGCATTTTGGCTGCCTTTTGGGCTGGAGCTTCTCGTGGTTTGAGGCCTGGGTTGCTCCACCCCCTGCTCTTGAGATTCTCCCGGATGTGGGCTGTATTTTGGCTGCATTTTGGGCTGGAGCTTCTCGTGGTTTGAGGCCTGGCTTGCTCCACCCCCTGCTCTTGATATTCTCCCGGATGTGGGCTGCACGTTGGCTGCCTTTTGGGCTGGAGCTTCTCATGGTTTGAGGCCTGGCTTGCTCCACCCCCTGCTCTTGAGATTCTCCCGGATGTGGGCTGTATTTTGGCTGCCTTTTGGGCTGGAGCTTCTCGTGGTTTGAGGCCTGCCTTGCTCCACCCCCTGCTCTTGAGATTCTCCCGGATGTGTGCTGCATTTTGGCTGCCTTTTGGGCTGGAGCTTCTCGAGGTTTGAGGCCTGGCTTGCTCCACTCCCTGCTCTTGAGATTCTCCCGGATGTGGGCTGGATTTTGGCTGCCTTTTGGGCTGGAGCTTCTCATGGTTTGAGGCCTGGCTTGCTCCAACCCCTGCTCTTGAGATTCTCCCGGAGGTGGGCTGCATTTTGGCTGCCTTTTGGGCTGGAGCTTCTCGTGGTTTGAGGCCTGGCTTGCTCCACCCCCTGCTCTTGAGAATCTCCCGGATGTGCGCTGCATTTAGGCTGCCCTTTTGGGGTGGAACTTCTCGTGGTTTGAGGCCTGGCTTGCTCCACCCCCTGCTCTTCATATTCTCCCCGATGTGGGCTGCATTTTGGCTGCCTTTTGGGCTCGAGCTTCTCGTGGTTTGAGGCCTGGCTTGCTCCACCCCCTGCTCTTGAGAATCTCCCGGATGTGCGCTGCATTTAGGCTGCCCTTTTGGGGTGGAACTTCTCGTGGTTTGAGGCCTGGCTTGCTCCACCCAATGCTCTTGAGATTCTCCCCGATGTGGGCTGGATTTTGGCTGCTTTTTGGGCTGGAGCTTCTCGTGGTTTGAGGCCTGGCTTGCTCCACCCCCTGCTCTTGAGATTCTCCCGGATGTGGGCTGCATTTTGGCTTCATTTTGGGCTGGAGCTTCCCGTGGTTTGAGGCCTGGCTTGCTCCACCCCCTGCTCTTGATATTCCCCCGGATGTGGGCTGCATTTTGGGTGCCTTTTGGGCTGGAGTTTCTCGTGGTTTGAGGCCTGGCTTGCTCCACCCCCTGCTCTTGAGATTCTCCCTGATGTGGGCTGGATTTTGGCTGATTCTTGGGCTGGAGCTTCTTGTGGTTTGAGGCCTGGCTTGCTCCACCCCCTGCTCTTGAGATTCTCCCGGATGTGGGCTGCATTTTGGCTGCCTTTTGGGCTGGAGCTTCTCGTGGTTTGAGGCCTGCCTTGCTCCACACCCTGCTCTTGAGATTCTCCCGGATGTGGGCTGCATTTTGGCTGCCTTTTGGGTTGGAGCTTCTCGTGTTTTGAGGCCTGGCTTGCTCCACCCCCTGCTCTTGATATTCCCCCGGATTTGGGCTGCATTTTGGTTGCCTTTTGGGCTGGAGCTTCTCGTGGTTTGAGGCCTGGCTTGCTCCACTCCCTGCTCTTGAGAATCTCCCGGATGTGGGCTGCATTTAGGCTGCCCTTTTGGGGTGGAACTTCTCGTGGTTTGAGGCCTGGCTTGCTCCACCTTCTGCTCTTCATATTCTCCCCGATGTGGGCTGCATTTTGGCTGCCTTTTGGGCTCGAGCTTCTCGTGGTTTGAGGCCTGGCTTGCTCCACCCCCTGCTCTTGAGAATCTCCCGGATGTGCGCTGCATTTAGGCTGCACTTTTGGGGTGGAACTTCTCGTGGTTTGAGGCCTGGCTTGCTCCACCCAGTGCTCTTGAGATTCTCCCCGATGTGGGCTGGATTTTGGCTGCTTTTTGGGCTGGAGCTTCTCGTGGTTTGAGGCCTGTCTTGCTCCACCCCCTGCTCTTGAGATTCTCCCGGATGTGGGCTGCATTTTGGTTGCCTTTTGGGCTGGAGCTTCTCGTGGTTTGAGGCCTGGCTTGCTCCACCCCCTGCTCTTGATATTCCCCCGGATGTGGGCTGCATTTTGGCTGCCTTTTGGGCTGGAGCTTCTCGTGGTTTGAGGCCTGGCTTGCTCCACCCCCTGCTCTTGAGATTGTCCAGGATGTGGGCTGCATTTTGGCTGCCTTTTGGACTGGAGCTTCTCGTGGTTTGAGGCCTGGCTTGCTCCACCCCCTGCTCTTGAGATTCTCCCGGATGTGTGCGGCATTTTGGCTGCCTTTTGGGCTGGAGCTTCTCGTGGTTTGAGGCCTGGCTTGCTCCACCCCCTGCTCTTGAGATTCTCCCGGATGTGGGCTGGATTTTGGCTGCCTTTTGGGCTGGAGCTTCTCATGGTTTGAGGCCTGGCTTGCTCCAACCCCTGCTCTTGAGATTCTCCCGGAGTTGGGCTGCATTTTGGCTGCATTTTGGGCTGGAGCTTCTCGTGGTTTGAGGCCTGGCTTGCTCCACCCCCTGCTCTTGAGAATCTCCCGTATGTGCGCTGCATTTAGGCTGCCCTTTTGGGGTGGAACTTCTCGTGGTTTGAGGCCTGGCTTGCTCCACCCCCTGCCCTTCATATTCTCCCCGATGTGGGCTGGATTTTGGCTGCTTTTTGGGCTGGAGCTTCTCGTGGTTTGAGGCCTGCCTTGCTCCACCCCCTGCTCTTGAGATTCTCCCGGATGTGGGCTGCATTTTGGCTGCCTTTTGGGTTGGAGCTTCTCGTGTTTTGAGGCCTGGCTTGCTCCACCCCCTGCTCTTGATATTCCCCCGGATGTGGGCTGCATTTTGGTTGCGTTTTGGGCTGGAGCTTCTCGTGGTTTGAGGCCTGGCTTGCTCCACCCCCTGCTCTTGAGAATCTCCCGGATGTGGGCTGCATTTAGGCTGCCCTTTTGGGGTGGAACTTCTCGTGGTTTGAGGCCTGGCTTGCTCCACCTTCTGCTCTTCATATTCTCCCCGATGTGGGCTGCATTTTGGCTGCCTTTTGGGCTCGAGCTTCTCGTGGTTTGAGGCCTGGCTTGCTCCATCCCCTGCTCTTGAGAATCTCCCGGATGTGCGCTGCATTTAGGCTGCCCTTTTGGGGTGGAACTTCTCGTGGTTTGAGGCCTGGCTTGCTCCACCCAATGCTCTTGAGATTCTCCCGGATGTGGGCTGCATTTTGGCTGCTTTTTGGGCTGGAGCTTCTCGTGGTTTGAGGCCTGGCTTGCTCCACCCCCTGCTCTTGAGATTCTCCCGGATGTGGGCTGGATTTTGGCTGATTCTTGGGCTGGAGCTTCTCGTGGTTTGAGGCCTGGCTTGCTCCACCCCCTGCTCTTGATATTCCCCCGGATGTGGGCTGTATTTTGGCTGCATTTTGGGCTGGAGCTTCTCGTGGTTTGAGGCCTGGCTTGCTCCACCCCCTGCTCTTGAGATTCTCCCGGATGTGGGCTGGATTTTGGCTGATTCTTGGGCTGGAGCTTCTCGTGGTTTGAGGCCTGGCTTGCTCCACCCCCTGCTCTTGAGATTCTCCCGGATGTGGGCTGCATTTTGGCTGTCTTTTGGGCTGGAGCTTCTTGTGGTTTGAGGCCTGGCTTGCTCCACCCCCTGCTCTTGAGATTCTCCCGGATGTGGGCTGCATTTTGGCTGCCTTTTGGGCTGGAGCTTCTCGTGGTTTGAGGCCTGGTTTGCTCCACCCCCTGCTCTTGAGATTCTCCCGGATGTGGGCTGCATTTTGGCTGATTCTTGGGCTGGAGCTTCTCGTGGTTTGAGGCCTGGCTTGCTCCACCCCCTGCTCTTGATATTCTCCTGGATGTGGGCTGCATTTTGGCTGCTTATTGGGCTGGAGCTTCTCGTGGTTTGAGGCCTGGCTTGCTCCACCCCCTGCTCTTGAGATTCTCCCGGAGGTGGGCTGCATTTTGGCTGATTCTTGGGCTAGAGATTCTCGTGGTTTGAGGCCTGGCTTGCTCCACCCCCTGCTCTTGAGATTCTCCAGGATGTGGACTGCATTTTGGCTGCCTTTTGGGCTGGAGCTTCTCGTAGTTTGAGGCCTGGCTTGCTCCACCCCCTGCTCTTGAGATTCTCCCGGATGTGGGCTGCATTTTGGCTGTCTTTTGGGCTGGAGCTTCTTGTGGTTTGAGGCCTGTCTTGCTCCACCCCCTGCTCTTGATATTCCCCCGGATGTGGGCTGGATTTTGGCTGCTTTTCGGGCTGGAGCTTCTCGTGGTTTGAGGCCTGGCTTGCTCCACCCCCTGCTCTTGAAATTCTCCCGGATGTGGGCTGCATTTTGGCTGATTCTTGGGCTAGAGATTCTCGTGGTTTGAGGCCTGGCTTGCTCCGCCCCCTGCTCTTGATATTCTCCTGGATGTGGGCTGCATTTTGGCTGCTTATTGGGCTGGAGCTTATCGTGGTTTGAGGCCTGGCTTGCTCCACCCCCTGCTCTTGAGATTCTCCCGGATGTGGGCTGCATTTTGGCTGATTCTTGGGCTGGAGTTTCTCGTGGTTTGAGGCCTGCCTTGCTCCACCCCCTGCTCTTGAGATTCTCCCGGATGTGGGCTGCATTTTGGCTGCCTTTTGGGCTGGAGATTCTCGTGGTTTGGGGCATGGCTGGCTCCACCTCCTGCTCTTGAGATTCTCCCGGATGTGGGCTGCATTTTGGCTGCATTTTGGGCTGGAGCTTCTCGTGGTTTGTGGCCTGTCTTGCTCCACCCCCTGCTCTTGAGATTCTCCTGGAGGTGGGCTTCATTTTGGCTGCCTTTTGGGCTGGAGCTTCTCATGGTTTGAGGCCTGGCTTGCTCCACCCCCTGCTCTTGAGATTCTCCCGGAGGTGGGCTGCATGTTGGCTGCCTTTTGGGCTGGAGCTTCTCGTGGTTTGAGGTCTGCCTTGCTCCTCCCCCTGCTCTTGAGATTCTCCTAGATGTGTGCCGCATTTTGGCTGATTCTTGGGCTAGAGCTTCTCGTGGTTTGAGGCCTGGCTTGCTCCACCCCCTGCTCTTGAGATTCTCCCGGATGTGGGCTGCATTTTGGCTGATTCTTGGGCTGGAGCTTCTCGTGGTTTGAGGCCTGGCTTCCTCCACCCCCTGCTCTTGATGTTCTCCCGGATGTGGGCTGCATTTTGGCTGCCTTTTGGGCTGGAGCTTCTCGTGGTTTGAGGCCTGGCTTGCTCCACCCCCTGCTCTTGATGTTCTCCCGGATGTGGGCTGCATTTTGGCTGCCTTTTGGGCTGGAGCTTCTCGTCGTTTGAGGCCTGGCTTGCTCCACCCCCTGCTCTTGAAATTCTCCCAGAGGTGGGCTGCATTTTGGCTGCCTTTTGGGCTGGAGCTTCTTGTGGTTTGAGGCCTGGCTTGCTCCACCCCCTGCTCTTGAGATTCTCCCGGAGGTGGGCTGCATTTTGGCTGATTCTTGGGCTGGAACTTCTCATGGTTTGAGGCCTGGCTTGCTCCACCCCCTGCTCTTGATATTCTCCCCGATGTGGGCTGCATTATGACTGCTTTTTTGGGCTGGAGCTTCTCGTGGTTTGAGGCCTGGCTTGCTCCACCCCCTGCTCTTGATATTCTCCCCGATGTGGGCTGCATTATGACTGCTTTTTTGGGCTGGAGCTTCTCGTGGTTTGAGGCCTGGCTTGCTCCACCCCCTGCTCTTGTGATTCTCCCGGATGTGGGCTGCATTTTGGCTGCCTTTTGGGCTGGAACTTCTCGTGGTTTGAGGCCTGGCTTGCTCCACCCCCTGCCCTTGATATTCTCCCGGATGTGGTCTGCATTTTGGCTGCCTTTTGGGCTGGAGCTTCTCGTGGTTTGAGGCCTGGCTTGCTCCACCCCCTGCTCTTGATATTCTCCCAGATGTGGGCTGCATTTTGGCTGCCTTTTGGACTGGAGCTTCTCGTGGTTTGAGGCCTGGCTTGCTCCACCCCCTGCTCTTGAGATTCTCCCGGATGTGTGCGGCATTTTGGCTGCCTTTTGGGCTGGAGCTTCTCGTGGTTTGAGGCCTGGCTTGCTCCACCCCCTGCTCTTGAGATTCTCCCGGATGTGGGCTGGATTTTGGCTGCCTTTTGGGCTGGAGCTTCTCATGGTTTGAGGCCTGGCTTGCTCCAACCCCTGCTCTTGAGATTCTCCCGGAGTTGGGCTGCATTTTGGCTGCGTTTTGGGCTGGAGCTTCTCGTGGTTTGAGGCCTGGCTTGCTCCACCCCCTGCTCTTGAGAATCTCCCGTATGTGCGCTGCATTTAGGCTGCCCTTTTGGGGTGGAACTTCTCGTGGTTTGAGGCCTGGCTTGCTCCACCCCCTGCCCTTCATATTCTCCCCGATGTGGGCTGGATTTTGGCTGCTTTTTGGGCTGGAGCTTCTCGTGGTTTGAGGCCTGCCTTGCTCCACCCCCTGCTCTTGAGATTCTCCCGGATGTGGGCTGCATTTTGGCTGCCTTTTGGGTTGGAGCTTCTCGTGTTTTGAGGCCTGGCTTGCTCCACCCCCTGCTCTTGATATTCCCCCGGATGTGGGCTGCATTTTGGTTGCCTTTTGGGCTGGAGCTTCTCGTGGTTTGAGGCCTGGCTTGCTCCACCCCCTGCTCTTGAGAATCTCCCGGATGTGGGCTGCATTTAGGCTGCCCTTTTGGGGTGGAACTTCTCGTGGTTTGAGGCCTGGCTTGCTCCACCTTCTGCTCTTCATATTCTCCCCAATGTGGGCTGCATTTTGGCTGCCTTTTGGGCTCGAGCTTCTCGTGGTTTGAGGCCTGGCTTGCTCCACCCCCTGCTCTTGAGAATCTCCCGGATGTGCGCTGCATTTAGGCTGCCCTTTTGGGGTGGAACTTCTCGTGGTTTGAGGCCTGGCTTGCTCCACCCAATGCTCTTGAGATTCTCCCCGATGTGGGCTGGATTTTGGCTGCTTTTTGGGCTGGAGCTTCTCGTGGTTTGAGGCCTGGCTTGCTCCACCCCCTGCTCTTGAGATTCTCCCGGATGTGGGCTGCATTTTGGTTGCCTTTTGGGCTGGAGCTTCTCGTGGTTTGAGGCCTGGCTTGCTCCACCCCCTGCTCTTGATATTCCCCCGGATATGGGCTGCATTTTGGCTGCCTTTTGGGCTGGAGCTTCTCGTGGTTTGAGGCCTGGCTTGCTCCACCCCCTGCTCTTGAGATTCTCCCGGATGTGGGCTGGATTTTGGCTGATTCTTGGGCTGGAGCTTCTTGTGGTTTGAGGCCTGGCTTGCTCCACCCCCTGCTCTTGAGATTCTCCCGGATGTGGGCTGGATTTTGGCTGCCTTTTGGGCTGGAGCTTCTCGTGGTTTGTGGCCTGGCTTTCTCCACCCCCTGCTCTTGAGATTCTTCCAGATGTGGGCTGTATTTTGGCTGCATTTTGGGCTGGAGCTTCTCGTGGTTTGAGGCCTGGCTTGCTCCACCCCCTGCTCTTGAGATTCTCCCGGATGTGGGCTGGATTTTGGCTGCCTTTTGGGCTGGAGCTTCTCGTGGTTTGAGGCCTGGCTTGCTCCACCCCCTGCTCTTGAGATTCTCCCGGATGTGGGCTGCATTTTGGCTGTCTTTTGGGCTGGAGCTTCTTGTGGTTTGAGGCCTGGCTTGCTCCACCCCCTGCTCTTGAGATTCTCCCGGATGTGGGCTGCATTTTGGCTGCCTTTTGGGCTGGAGCTTCTCGTGGTTTGAGGCCTGGTTTGCTCCACCCCCTGCACTTGAGATTCTCCCGGATGTGGGCTGCATTTTGGCTGATTCTTGGGCTGGAGCTTCTCGTGGTTTGAGGCCTGGCTTGCTCCACCCCCTGCTCTTGATATTCTCCTGGATGTGGGCTGCATTTTGGCTGCTTATTGGGCTGGAGCTTCTCGTGGTTTGAGGCCTGGCTTGCTCCACCCCCTGCTCTTGAGATTCTCCCGGATGTGGGCTGCATTTTGGCTGATTCTTGGGCTGGAGCTTCTCGTGGTTTGAGGCCTGGCTTGCTCCACCCCCTGCTCTTGAAATTCTCCCGGATGTGGGCTGCATTTTGGCTGATTCTTGGGCTAGAGATTCTCGTGGTTTGAGGCCTGGCTTGCTCCACCCCCTGCTCTTGAGATTCTCCAGGATGTGGACTGCATTTTGGCTGCCTTTTGGGCTGGAGCTTCTCGTAGTTTGAGGCCTGGCTTGCTCCACCCCCTGCTCTTGAGATTCTCCCGGATGTGGGCTGCATTCTGGGTGAATCTTGGGGTGGAGCTTCTCGTGGTTTGAGGCCTGGCTTGCTCCACCCCCTGCTCTTGAAATTCTCCCGGATGTGGGCTGCATTTTGGCTGATTCTTGGGCTAGAGATTCTCGTGGTTTGAGGCCTGGCTTGCTCCGCCCCCTGCTCTTGATATTCTCCTGGATGTGGGCTGGATTTTGGCTGCTTTTTGGGCTGGAGCTTCTCGTGGTTTGAGGCCTGGCTTGCTCCACCCCCTGCTCTTGAGATTCTCCCGGAGGTGGGCTGCATTTTGGCTGCTATTTGGGCTGGAGCTTCTCGTGGTTTGAGGCCTGGCTTGCTCCACCCCCTGCTCTTGAGATTCTCCCGGAGGTGGGCTGCATTTTGGCTGATTCTTCGGCTGGAGTTTCTCGTGGTTTGAGGCCTGTCTTGCTCCACCCCCTGCTCTTGAGATTCTCCCGGATGTGGGCTGCATTTTGGCTGCATTTTGGGCTGGAGCTTCTCGTAGTTTGAGGCCTGGCTTGCTCCACCCCCTGCTCTTGAGATTCTCCCGGATGTGGCCTGCATTTTTGCTGCCATTTTGGGGTGGAGCTTCTCGTGGTTTGAGGCCTGGCTTGCTCCACCCCCCGCTCTTGAGATTCTCCTGGATGTGCGCTGCATTTTAGCTGCCTTTTTGGGGTGGAACTTCTCGTGGTTTGAGGCCTGGGTTGCTCCACCCCCTGCTCTTGAGATTCTCCCGGATATGGGCTGCATTTTGGCTGATTCTTGGGCTGGAGTTTCTCGTGGTTTGAGGCCTGTCTTGCTCCACCCCCTGCTCTTGAGATTCTCCCGGATGTGGGCTGCATTTTGGCTGCATTTTGGGCTGGAGCTTCTCATGGTTTGAGGCCTGGCTTGCTCCTGCCCCTGCTCTTGAGATTCTCCCGGATGTGGGCTACATTTTGGCTGCCTTTTGGGCTGGAGATTCTCGTGGTTTGGGGCATGGCTGGCTCCACCTCCTGCTCTTGAGATTCTCCCGGATGTGGGCTGCATTTTGGCTGCATTTTGGGCTGGAGCTTCTCGTGGTTTGTGGCCTGTCTTGCTCCACCCCCTGCTCTTGAGAGTTTCCTGGAGGTGGGCTTCATTTTGGCTGCCTTTTGGGCTGGAGCTTCTCATGGTTTGAGGCCTGGCTTTCTCCACCCCCTGCTCTTGAGATTCTCCCGGAGGTGGGCTGCATGTTGGCTGCCTTTTGGGCTGGAGCTTCTCGTGGTTTGAGGCCTGCCTTGCTCCTCCCCCTGCTCTTGAGATTCTCCTAGATGTGTGCCGCATTTTGGCTGATTCTTGGGCTGGAGCTTCTCGTGGTTTGAGGCCTGGCTTGCTCCACCCCCTGCTCTTGAGATTCTCCCGGATGTGGGCTGGATTTTGGCTGCCTTTTGGGCTGGAGCTTCTCACGGTTTGAGGCCTGGCTTGCTCCAACCCCTGCTCTTGAGATTCTCCCGGAGGTGGGCTGCATTTTGGCTGCCTTTTGGGCTGGAGCTTCTCGTGGTTTGAGGCCTGGCTTGCTCCACCCCCTGCTCTTGAGTATCTCCCGTATGTGCGCTGCATTTAGGCTGCCCTTTTGGGGTGGAACTTCTCGTGGTTTGAGGCCTGGCTTGCTCCACCCCCTGCCCTTCATATTCTCCCCGATGTGGGTTGGATTTTGGCTGCTTTTTGGGCTGGAGCTTCTCGTGGTTTGAGGCCTGCCTTGCTCCACCCCCTGCTCTTGAGATTCTCCCGGATGTGGGCTGCATTTTGGCTGCCTTTTGGGTTGGAGCTTCTCGTGTTTTGAGGCCTGGCTTGCTCCACCCCCTGCTCTTGATATTCCCCCGGATGTGGGCTGCATTTTGGTTGCCTATTGGGCTGGAGCTTCTCGTGGTTTGTGGCCTGGCTTGCTCCACCCCCTGCTCTTGAGAATCTCCCGGATGTGGGCTGCATTTAGGCTGCCCTTTTGGGGTGGAACTTCTCGTGGTTTGAGGCCTGGCTTGCTCCACCTTCTGCTCTTCATATTCTCCCCGATGTGGGCTGCATTTTGGCTGCCTTTTGGGCTCGAGCTTCTCGTGGTTTGAGGCCTGGCTTGCTCCACCCCCTGCTCTTGAGAATCTCCCGGATGTGCGCTGCATTTAGGCTGCCCTTTTGGGGTGGAACTTCTCGTGGTTTGAGGCCTGGCTTGCTCCACCCAATGCTCTTGAGATTCTCCCCGATGTGGGCTGGATTTTGGCTGCATTTTGGGCTGGAGCTTCTCGTGGTTTGAGGCCTGGCTTGCTCCACCCCCTGCTCTTGAGATTCTCCCGGATGTGGGCTGCATTTTGGTTGCCTTTTGGGCTGGAGCTTCTCGTGGTTTGAGGCCTGGCTTGCTCCACCCCCTGCTCTTGATATTCCCCCGGATGTGGGCTGCATTTTGGCTGCATTTTGGGCTGGAGCTTCTCGTGGTTTGAGGCCTGGCTTGCTCCACCCCCTGCTCTTGAGATTCTCCCGGATGTGGGCTGGATTTTGGCTGATTCTTGGGCTGGAGCTTCTTGTGGTTTGAGGCCTGGCTTGCTCCACCCCCTGCTCTTGAGATTCTCCCGGATGTGGGCTGCATTTTGGCTGCCTTTTGGGCTGGAGCTTCTCGTGGTTTGTGGCCTGGCTTTCTCCACCCCCTGCTCTTGAGATTCTTCCAGATGTGGGCTGTATTTTGGCTGCATTTTGGGCTGGAGCTTCTCGTGGTTTGAGGCCTGGCTTGCTCCACCCCCTGCTCTTGAGATTCTCCCGGATGTGGGCTGGATTTTGGCTGCCTTTTGGGCTGGAGCTTCTCGTGGTTTGAGGCCTGGCTTGCTCCACCCCCTGCTCTTGAGATTCTCCCGGATGTGGGCTGCATTTTGGCTGTCTTTTGGGCTGGAGCTTCTCGTGGTTTGAGGCCTGGCTTGCTCCACCCCCTGCTCTTGAGATTCTCCCGGATGTGGGCTGCATTTTGGCTGCCTTTTGGGCTGGAGCTTCTCGTGGTTTGAGGCCTGGTTTGCTCCACCCCCTGCTCTTGAGATTCTCCCGGATGTGGGCTGCATTTTGGCTGATTCTTGGGCTGGAGCTTCTCGTGGTTTGAGGCCTGGCTTGCTCCACCCCCTGCTCTTGAAATTCTCCCGGATGTGGGCTGCATTTTGGCTGATTCTTGGGCTAGAGATTCTCGTGGTTTGAGGCCTGGCTTGCTCCACCCCCTGCTCTTGAGATTCTCCAGGATGTGGGCTGCATTTTGGCTGCCTTTTGGGCTGGAGCTTCTCGTAGTTTGAGGCCTGGCTTGCTCCACCCCCTGCTCTTGAGATTCTCCCGGATGTGGGCTGCATTTTGGCTGTCTTTTGGGCTGGAGCTTCTTGTGGTTTGAGGCCTGTCTTGCTCCACCCCCTGCTCTTGAGATTCTCCCGGATGTGGGCTGGATTTTGGCTGCTTTTTGGGCTGGAGCTTCTCGTGGTTTGAGGCCTGGCTTGCTCCACCCCCTGCTCTTGAAATTCTCCCGGATGTGGGCTGCATTTTGGCTGATTCTTGGGCTAGAGATTCTCGTGGTTTGAGGCCTGGCTTGCTCTGCCCCCTGCTCTTGATATTCTCCTGGATGTGGGCTGCATTTTGGCTGCTTATTGGGCTGGAGCTTATCGTGGTTTGAGGCCTGGCTTGCTCCACCCCCTGCTCTTGAGATTCTCCCGGAGGTGGGCTGCATTTTGGCTGCTTTTTGGGCTGGAGCTTCTCGTGGTTTGAGGCCTGGCTTGCTCCACCCCCTGCTCTTGAGATTCTCCCGGAGGTGGGCTGCATTTTGGCTGATTCTTGGGCTGGAGTTTCTCGTGGTTTGAGGCCTGTCTTGCTCCACCCCCTGCTCTTGAGATTCTCCCGGATGTGGGCTGCATTTTGGCTGCATTTTGGGCTGGAGCTTCTCGTAGTTTGAGGCCTGGCTTGCTCCACCCCCTGCTCTTGAGATTCTCCCGGATGTGGCCTGCATTTTTGCTGCCATTTTGGGGTGGAGATTCTCGTGGTTTGGGGCATGGCTGGCTCCACCCCCTGCTCTTGAGATTCTCCCGGATGTGGGCTGCATGTTTGCTGCCTTTTGGGCTGGAACTTCTCGTGGTTTGAGGCCTGGCTTGCTCCACCCCCCGCTCTTGAGATTCTCCTGGATGTGCGCTGCATTTTAGCTGCATTTTGGGGTGGAACTTCTCGTGGTTTGAGGCCTGGGTTGCTCCACCCCCTGCTCTTGAGATTCTCCCGGATGTGGGCTGCATTTTGGCTGATTCTTGGGCTGGAGTTTCTCGTGGTTTGAGGCCTGTCTTGCTCCACCCCCTGCTCTTGAGATTCTCCCGGATGTGGGCTGCATTTTGGCTGCATTTTGGGCTGGAGCTTCTCATGGTTTGAGTCCTGGCTTGCTCCTGCCCCTGCTCTTGAGATTCTCCCGGATGTGGGCTACATTTTGGCTGCCTTTTGGGCTGGAGATTCTCGTGGTTTGGGGCATGGCTGGCTCCACCTCCTGCTCTTGAGATTCTCCCGGATGTGGGCTGCATTTTGGCTGCATTTTGGGCTGGAGCTTCTCGTGGTTTGTGGCCTGTCTTGCTCCACCCCCTGCTCTTGAGAGTCTCCTGGAGGTGGGCTTCATTTTGGCTGCCTTTTGGGCTGGAGCTTCTCATGGTTTGAGGCCTGGCTTGCTCCACCCCCTGCTCTTGAGATTCTCCCGGAGGTGGGCTGCATGTTGGCTGCCTTTTGGGCTGGAGCTTCTCGTGGTTTGAGGCCTGCCTTGCTCCTCCCCCTGCTCTTGAGATTCTCCCGGATGTGGCCTGCATTTTGTCTGATTCTTGGGCTGGAGCTTCTCGTGGTTTGTGGCCTGGCTTTCTCCACCCCCTGCTCTTGAGATTCTTCCAGATGTGGGCTGTATTTTGGCTGCATTTTGGGCTGGAGCTTCTCGTGGTTTGAGGCCTGGCTTGCTCCACCCCCTGCTCTTGAGATTCTCCCGGATGTGGGCTGGATTTTGGCTGCCTTTTGGGCTGGAACTTCTCGTGGTTTGAGGCCTGGCTTGCTCCACCCCCCGCTCTTGAGATTCTCCTGGATGTGCGCTGCATTTTAGCTGCCTTTTTGGGGTGGAACTTCTCGTGGTTTGAGGCCTGGGTTGCTCCACCCCCTGCTCTTGAGATTCTCCCGGATGTGGGCTGCATTTTGGCTGATTCTTGGGCTGGAGTTTCTCGTGGTTTGAGGCCTGTCTTGCTCCACCCCCTGCTCTTGAGATTCTCCCGGATGTGGGCTGCATTTTGGCTGCATTTTGGGCTGGAGCTTCTCATGGTTTGAGGCCTGGCTTGCTCCTGCCCCTGCTCTTGAGATTCTCCCGGATGTGGGCTACATTTTGGCTGCCTTTTGGGCTGGAGATTCTCGTGGTTTGGGGCATGGCTGGCTCCACCTCCTGCTCTTGAGATTCTCCCGGATGTGGGCTGCATTTTGGCTGCATTTTGGGCTGGAGCTTCTCGTGGTTTGTGGCCTGTCTTGCTCCACCCCCTGCTCTTGAGAGTCTCCTGGAGGTGGGCTTCAGTTTGGCTGCCTTTTGGGCTGGAGCTTCTCATGGTTTGAGGCCTGGCTTGCTCCACCCCCTGCTCTTGAGATTCTCCTAGATGTGTGCCGCATTTTGGCTGCTTTTTGGGCTGGAGCTTCTCGTGGTTTGAGGCCGGGCTTGCTCCACCCCCTGCTCTTGAGATTCTCCCGGATGTGGCCTGCATTTTGTCTGATTCTTGGGCTGGAGCTTCTCGTGGTTTGTGGCCTGGCTTTCTCCACCCCCTGCTCTTGAGATTCTTCCAGATGTGGGCTGTATTTTGGCTGCATTTTGGGCTGGAGCTTCTCGTGGTTTGAGGCCTGGCTTGCTCCACCCCCTGCTCTTGAGATTCTCCCGGATGTGGGCTGGATTTTGGCTGCCTTTTGGGCTGGAGCTTCTCGTGGTTTGAGGCCTGGCTTGCTCCACCCCCTGCTCTTGAGATTCTCCCGGATGTGGGCTGCATTTTGGCTGTCTTTTGGGCTGGAGCTTCTTGTGGTTTGAGGCCTGGCTTGCTCCACCCCCTGCTCTTGAGATTCTCCCGGATGTGGGCTGCATTTTGGCTGCTCTTTGGGCTGGAGCTTCTCGTGGTTTGAGGCCTGGTTTGCTCCACCCCCTGCTCTTGAGATTCTCCCGGATGTGGGCTGCATTTTGGCTGCATTTTGGGCTGGAGCTTCTCGTGGTTTGAGGCCTGGCTTGCTCCACCCCCTGCTCTTGAGATTCTCCTGGATGTGGGCTGCATTTTGGCTGCTTATTGGGCTGGAGCTTCTCGTGGTTTGAGGCCTGGCTTGCTCCACCCCCTGCTCTTGAGATTCTCCCGGATGTGGGCTGCATTTTGGCTGATTCTTGGGCTGGAGCTTCTCGTGGTTTGAGGCCTGGCTTGCTCCACCCCCTGCTCTTGAAATTCTCCCGGATGTGGGCTGCATTTTGGCTGATTCTTGGGCTAGAGATTCTCGTGGTTTGAGGCCTGGCTTGCTCCACCCCCTGCTCTTGAGATTCTCCAGGATGTGGACTGCATTTTGGCTGCCTTTTGGGCTGGAGCTTCTCGTAGTTTGAGGCCTGGCTTGCTCCACCCCCTGCTCTTGAGATTCTCCCGGATGTGGGCTGCATTTTGGCTGTCTTTTGGGCTGGAGCTTCTTGTGGTTTGAGGCCTGTCTTGCTCCACCCCCTGCTCTTGAGATTCTCCCGGATGTGGGCTGGATTTTGGCTGCTTTTTGGGCTGGAGATTCTCGTGGTTTGAGGCCTGGCTTGCTCCACCCCCTGCTCTTGAAATTCTCCCGGATGTGGGCTGCATTTTGGCTGATTCTTGGGCTAGAGATTCTCGTGGTTTGAGGCCTGGCTTGCTCCGCCCCCTGCTCTTGATATTCTCCTGGATGTGGGCTGCATTTTGGCTGCTTATTGGGCTGGAGCTTATCGTGGTTTGAGGCCTGGCTTGCTCCACCCCCTGCTCTTGAGATTCTCCCGGAGGTGGGCTGCATTTTGGCTGCCATTTTGGGGTGGAGATTCTCGTGGTTTGGGGCATGGCTGGCTCCACCCCCTGCTCTTGAGATTCTCCCGGATGTGGGCTGCATTTTTGCTGCCTTTTGGGCTGGAACTTCTCGTGGTTTGAGGCCTGGCTTGCTCCACCCCCCGCTCTTGAGATTCTCCTGGATGTGCGCTGCATTTTAGCTGCCTTTTTGGGGTGGAACTTCTCGTGGTTTGAGGCCTGGGTTGCTCCACCCCCTGCTCTTGAGATTCTCCCGGATGTGGGCTGCATTTTGGCTGATTCTTGGGCTGGAGTTTCTCGTGGTTTGAGGCCTGTCTTGCTCCAACCCCCTGCTCTTGAGATTCTCCCGGATGTGGGCTGCATTTTGGCTGCATTTTGGGCTGGAGATTCTCGTGGTTTGGGGCATGGCTGGCTCCACCTCCTGCTCTTGAGATTCTCCCGGATGTGGGCTGCATTTTGGCTGCATTTTGGGCTGGAGCTTCTCGTGGTTTGTGGCCTGTCTTGCTCCACCCCCTGCTCTTGAGAGTCTCCTGGAGGTGGGCTTCATTTTGGCTGCCTTTTGGGCTGGAGCTTCTCATGGTTTGAGGCCTGGCTTCCTCCACCCCCTGCTCTTGAGATTCTCCCGGATTTGGGCTGCATTTTGGCTGAATTTTGGGCGGGAGCTTCTCGTGGTTTGAGGCCTGGCTTGCTCCACCCCCTGCTCTTGATGTTCTCCCGGATGTGGGCTGCATTTTGGCTGCCTTTTGGGCTGGAGCTTCTCGTGGTTTGAAGCCTGGCTTGCTCCACCCCCTGCTCTTGAAATTCTCCCAGAGGTGGGCTGCATTTTGGCTGCCTTTTGGGCTGGAGCTTCTTGTGGTTTGAGGCCTGGCTTGCTCCACCCCCTGCTCTTGAGATTCTCCCGGAGGTGGGCTGCATTTTGGCTGATTCTTGGGCTGGAACTTCTCATGGTTTGAGGCCTGGCTTGCTCCACCCCCTGCTCTTGAGATTCTCCCCGATGTGGGCTGCATTATGACTGCTTTTTTGGGCTGGAGCTTCTCGTGGTTTGAGGCCTGGCTTGCTCCACCCCCTGCTCTTGTGATCCTCCCGGATGTGGGCTGCATTTTGGCTGCCTTTTGGGCTGGAGCTTCTCGTGGTTTGAGGCCTGGCTTGCTCCACCCCCTGCCCTTGATATTCTCCCGGTTGTGGGCTGCATTTTGGCTGCCTTTTGGGCTGGAGCTTCTCGTGGTTTGAGGCCTGGCTTGCTCCACCCCCTGCTCTTGAGATTCTCCAGGATGTGGGCTGCATTTTGGCTGCCTTTTGGACTGGAGCTTCTCGTGGTTTGAGGCCTGGCTTGCTCCACCCCCTGCTCTTGAGATTCTCCCGGATGTGTGCGGCATTTTGGCTGCCTTTTGGGCTGGAGCTTCTCGTGGTTTGAGGCCTGGCTTGCTCCACCCCCTGCTCTTGAGATTCTCCCGGATGTGGGCTGGATTTTGGCTGCCTTTTGGGCTGGAGCTTCTCATGGTTTGAGGCCTGGCTTGCTCCAACCCCTGCTCTTGAGATTCTCCCGGAGTTGGGCTGCATTTTGGCTGCCTTTTGGGCTGGAGCTTCTCGTGGTTTGAGGCCTGGCTTGCTCCACCCCCTGCTCTTGAGAATCTCCCGTATGTGCGCTGCATTTAGGCTGCCCTTTTGGGGTGGAACTTCTCGTGGTTTGAGGCCTGGCTTGCTCCACCCCCTGCCCTTCATATTCTCCCCGATGTGGGCTGGATTTTGGCTGCTTTTTGGGCTGGAGCTTCTCGTGGTTTGAGGCCTGCCTTGCTCCACCCCCTGCTCTTGAGATTCTCCCGGATGTGGGCTGCATTTTGGCTGCCTTTTGGGTTGGAGCTTCTCGTGTTTTGAGGCCTGGCTTGCTCCACCCCCTGCTCTTGATATTCCCCCGGATGTGGGCTGCATTTTGGTTGCCTTTTGGGCTGGAGCTTCTCGTGGTTTGAGGCCTGGCTTGCTCCACCCCCTGGTCTTGAGATTCTCCCGGATGTGGGCTGCATTTTGGCTGTCTTTTGGGCTGGAGCTTCTCGTGGTTTGAGGCCTGGCTTGCTCCACCCCCTGCTCTTGAGATTCTCCCGGATGTGGGCTGCATTTTGGCTGCCTTTTGGGCTGGAGCTTCTCGTGGTTTGAGGCCTGGCTTGCTCAAATCCCTGCTCTTGAGATTCTCCCGGATGTGGGCTGCATTTTGGCTGAATCTTGGGCTGGAGCTTCTCGTGGTTTGAGGCCTGGCTTGCTCCACCCCCTGCTCTTGAGATTCTCCCGGATGTGGGCTGGATTTTGGCTGCCTTTTGGGCTGGAGCTTCTCGTGGTTTGAGGCCTGGCTTGCTCCACCCCCTGCTCTTGAGATTCTCCCGGATGTGGGCTGCATTTTGGCTGTCTTTTGGGCTGGAGCTTCTTGTGGTTTGAGGCCTGGCTTGCTCCAACCCCAGCTCTTGAGATTCTCCCGGATGTGGGCTGCATTTTGTTTGCTCTTTGGGCTGGAGCTTCTCGTGGTTTGAGGCCTGGCTTGCTCCACCCCCTGCTCTTGATATTCTCCCCTATGTGGGCTGCATTATGACTGCATTTTTGGGCTGGAGCTTCTCGTGGTTTGAGGCCTGGCTTGCTCCACCCCCTGCTCTTGTGATCCTCCCGGATGTGGGCTGCATTTTGGCTGCCTTTTGGGCTGGAGCTTCTCGTGGTTTGAGGCCTGGCTTGCTCCACCCCCTGCCCTTGATATTCTCCCGGATGTGGGCTGCATTTTGGCTGCCTTTTGGGCTGGAGCTTCTCGTGGTTTGAGGCCTGGCTTGCTCCACCCCCTGCTCTTGAGATTCTCCAGGATGTGGGCTGCATTTTGGCTGCATTTTGGGCTGGAGCTTCTCGTGGTTTGAGGCCTGGCTTGCTCCACCCCCTGCTCTTGAGATTCTCCCGGATGTGTGCTGCATTTTGGCTGCCTTTTGGGCTGGAGCTTCTCGTGGTTTGAGGCCTGGCTTGCTCCACCCGCTGCTCTTGAGATTCTCCCGGATGTGGGCTGGATTTTGGCTGCCTTTTGGGCTGGAGCTTCTTGTGGTTTGAGGCCTGGCTTGCTCCACCCCCTGCTCTTGAGATTCTCCCGGATGTGGGCTGCATTTTGGCTGTCTTTTGGGCTGGAGCTTCTTGTGGTTTGAGGCCTGGCTTGCTCCACCCCCTGCTCTTGAGATTCTCCCGGATGTGGGCTGCATTTTGGCTGCTTTTTGGGCTAGAGATTCTCGTGGTTTGAGGCCTGGCTTGCTCCACCCTCTGCTCTTGATATTCTTCCCGATGTGGGCTGGATTTTGGTTGCTTATTGGGCTGGAGCTTCTCGTGGTTTGAGGCCTGGCTTGCTCCACCCCCTGCTCTTGAGATTCTCAGGGAGGTGGGCTGCATTTTGGCTGCTTTTTGGGCTGGAGCTTCTCGTGGTTTGAGGCCTGGCTTGCTCCACCCCCTGCTCTTGAGATTCTCCCGGATGTGGGCTGCATTTTGGTTGCTCTTTGGGCTGGAGCTTCTCGTGGTTTGAGGCCTGGCTTGCTCCACCCCCTGCTCTTGAGATTCTCCCGGATGTGGGCTGCATTTTGGCTGCCTTTTGGGCTGGAGCTTCTTGTGGTTTGAGGCCTGGCTTGCTCCACCCCCTGCTCTTGAGATTCTCCCGGAGGTGGGCTGCATTTTGGCTGATTCTTGGGCTGGAACTTCTCGTGGTTTGAGGCCTGGCTTGCTCCACCCCCTGCTCTTGAGATTCTCCCCGATGTGGGCTGCATTATGACTGCTTTTTTGGGCTGGAGCTTCTCGTGGTTTGAGGCCTGGCTTGCTCCACCCCCTGCTCTTGTGATCCTCCCGGATGTGGGCTGCATTTTGGCTGCCTTTTGGGCTGGAGCTTCTCGTGGTTTGAGGCCTGGCTTGCTCCACCCCCTGCTCTTGAGATTCTCCAGGATGTGGGCTGCATTTTGGCTGCATTTTGGGCTGGAGCTTCTCGTGGTTTGAGGCCTGGCTTGCTCCACCCCCTGCTCTTGAGATTCTCCCGGATGTGTGCTGCATTTTGGCTGCCTTTTGGGCTGGAGCTTCTCGTGGTTTGAGGCCTGGCTTGCTCCACCCGCTGCTCTTGAGATTCTCCCGGATGTGGGCTGGATTTTGGCTGCCTTTTGGGCTGGAGCTTCTCATGGTTTGAGGCCTGGCTTGCTCCAACCCCTGCTCTTGAGATTCTCCCGGAGGTGGGCTGCATTTTGGCTGCTTTTTGGGCTGGAGCTTCTCGTGGTTTGAGGCCTGGCTTGCTCCACCCCCTGCTCTTCATATTCTCCCCGATGTGGGCTGCATTTTGGCTGAATTTTGGGCGGGAGCTTCTCGTGGTTTGAGGCCTGGCTTGCTCAAATCCCTGCTCTTGAGATTCTCCCTGATGTGGTCTGCATTTTGGCTGAATCTTGGGCTGGAGCTTCTCGTGGTTTGAGGCCTGGCTTGCTCCACCCCCTGCTCTTGAGATTCTCCCGGATGTGGGCTGCATTTTGGCTGCCTTTTGGGCTGGAGCTTCTCGTGGTTTGAGGCCTGGCTTGCTCCACCCCCTGCTCTTGAGATTCTCCCGGATTTGGGCTGCATTTTGGCTGCCTGTTGGGCTGGAGCTTCTCGTGGTTTGAGGCCTGGCTTGCTCCACCCCCTGCTCTTGAGATTCTCTCGGATGTGGGCTGCATTTTGGCTGCCTTTTGGGCTGGAGCTTCTCGTGGTTTGAGGCCTGGCTTGCTCCACCCCCTGCTCTTGAGATTCTCCCGGATGTGGGCTGCATTTTGGCTGATTCTTGGGCTGGAGCTTCCTGTGGTTTGAGGCCTGGATTGCTCCACCCCCTGCTCTTGAGATTCTCCCGGAGGTGGGCTGCATTTTCGCTGCATTTTGGGCTGGAGCTTCTCGTGGTTTGAGGCCTGGCTTGCTCCACCTCCTACTCTTGAGATTCTCCCGGATGTGGGCTGGATTATGGCTGCCTTTTGGGCTGGAGCTTCTCGTGGTTTGAGGCCTGGCTTGCTCCACCCCCTGCTCTTGAGATTCTTCAGGATGTGGGCTGCATTTTGGCTGATTCTTGGGCTAGAGATTCTCGTGGTTTGAGGCCTGGCTTGCTCCGCACCCTGCTCTTGATATTCTCCCGGATGTGGGCTGCATTTTGGCTGAATTTTGGGCTGGAGCTTCTCGTGGTTTGAGGCCTGGCTTCCTCCACCCCCTGCTCTTGAGATTCTACCGGATGTGGGCTGCATTTTGGTTGCTCTTTGGGCTGGAGCTTCTCGTGGTTTGAGGCCTGGCTTGCTCCACCCCCTGCTCTTGAGATTCTCCCAGATATGGGCTGCATTTTGGCTGCCTATTGGGCTGGAGCTTCTCGTGGTTTGGGGCCTGGCTTGCTTCATCCCCTGGTTTTGAAATTCTCCCGGATTTGGCCTGGAGTTTGGCTTCCTTTTGGGCTGGAGCTTCTCGTGGTTTGAGGCCTGCCTTCCTCCAACCCCTGCTCTTGATATTCTCCTGGATGTGGGCTGCATTTTTGCTGCAATTTAGGCTGGAGCTTCTCGTGGTTTGAGGCCTGGCTTGCTCTACCCCCTGCTCTTGATATTCTCCCAGATGTGGGCTGCATTTTGGCTGCCTTTTGGGCTGGAGCTTCTCGTGGTTTGAGGCCTGCATTGCTCCAACCCCAGCTCTTGCTATTCTCCCGGATGTGGGCTGGATTTTGGCTGCCTTTTGGGCTGGAAATTCTCGTGGTTTGAGGCCTGGCTTGCTCCACCCCCTGCTCTTGAGATTGTCCCGGATGTGGGCTGCATTTTGGCTGCCTTTTGGGCTGGAGCTTCTCGTGGTTTGAGGCGTGGCTTGCTCCACCCCCTGCTCTTGATATTTTCCCGTATGTGTGCTGCATTTTGGCTGCTTTTTGGGCTGGAGCTTCTCATGGTTTGAGGCCTGGCTTGCTCCACCCCCTGCTCTTGAGATTCTCCCGGATGTGGGCTGCATTTTGGCTGCATTTTGGGCTGGAGCTTCTCGTGGTTTGAGGCCTGGCTTGCTCCACTCCCTGCTCTTGATATTCTCCCGGATGTGGGCTGCATTTTGGCTGCTCTTTGGGCTGGAAATTCTCGTGGTTTGAGGGCTGGATTGCTCCACCCCCTCCTCTTGAGATTCTCCCGGATGTGGGCTGCATTTTGGCTGCCTTTTGGGCTGGAGCTTCTCGTGGTTTGAGGCCTGGCTTGCTCCACCCCCTGCTCTTGAGATTCTCCCGGATGTGGGCTGCATTTTGGCTGCCTTTTGGGCTGGAGCTTCTCGTGGTTTGAGGCCTGGCTTGCTCCACCCCCTGCTCTTGAGATTCTGCCGGATGTGGGCTGGATTTTGGCTGCCTTTTGGGCTGGAGCTTCTCGTGGCTTGGGGCATGGTTGGCTCCACCTCCTGCTCTTGAGATTCTCCCGGAGGTGGGCTGCATTTTGGTTGCCCTTTGGGCTGGAGCTTCTCATGGTTTGAGGCCTGGCTTGCTCCACCCCCTGCTCTTGATATTCTCCCAGATGTGGGCTGCATTTTGGCTGCTTTTTGGGCTGCAGCTTCTCGTGGTTTGAGGCCTGGCTTGCTCCACCCCTTGCTATTGAGATTCTCTGGGATGTGGGCTGGATTTTGGCTGCTTTTTGGGCTGGAGCTTCTCGTGGTTTGAGGCCTGCCTTGCTCCACCCCCTGCTTTTGATATTCTCCCGGGTGTGGGCTGGATTTGGCTGCCTTTTGGGATGGAGCTTCTCATGGTTTGAGCCCTGGCTTGCTCCACCCCCTGCTCTTGAGATTCTCCCGGATGTGGGCTGTATTTTGGATGCTTTTTGGGCTGGAGCTTCTCGTGGTTTGAGGCCTGCCTTGCTCCACCCCCTGCTCTTGAGATTCTCTGGGATATGGGCTGGATTTTGGCTGCTTTTTGGGCTGGAGCTTCTCTTGGTTTGAGGCCTGGCTTGCTCCACCCCCTGCTCTTGAGATTCTCCCAGATGTGGGCTGCATTTTGGCTGCCTTTTGGGCTGGAGCTTCTCGTGGTTTGAGGCCTGCATTGCTCCACCCCCAGCTCTTGCTATTCTCCCGGATGTGGGCTGGATTTTGGCTGCCTTTTGGGCTGGAAATTCTCGTGGTTTGAGGCCTGGCTTGCTCCACCCCCTGCTCTTGAGATTGTCCCGGATGTGGGCTGCATTTTGGCTGCCTTTTGGGCTGGAGCTTCTCGTGGTTTGAGGCGTGGCTTGCTCCACCCCCTGCTCTTGATATTTTCCCGTATGTGTGCTGCATTTTGGCTGCTTTTTGGGCTGGAGCTTCTCATGGTTTGAGGCCTGGCTTGCTCCAACCCCTGCTCTTGAGATTCTCCCGGAGGTGGGCTGCATTTTGGCTGCATTTTGGGCTGGAAATTCTCGTGGTTTGAGGCCTGGCTTGCTCCACCCCTTGCTATTGAGATTCTCCCGGATGTGGGCTGCATTTTGGCTGCTCTTTGGGCTGGAAATTCTCGTGGTTTGAGGGCTGGATTGCTCCACCCCCTCCTCTTGAGATTCTCCCGGATGTGGGCTGCATTTTGGCTGCCTTTTGGGCTGGAGCTTCTCGTGGTTTGAGGCCTGGCTTGCTCCACCCCCTGCTCTTGAGATTCTCCTGCATGTGGGCTGCATTTTGGCTGCTTTTTGGGCTGCAGCTTCTCGTGGTTCGAGGCCTGGCTTGCTCCAGCCCTTGCTATTGAGATTCTCTGGGATGTGGGCTGGATTTTGGCTGCTTTTTGGGCTGGAGCTTCTTGTGGTTTGAGGCCTGCCTTGCTCCACCACCTGCTCTTGATATTCTCCCGGGTGTGGGCTGGATTTGGCTGCCTTTTGGGATGGAGCTTCTCATGGTTTGAGCCCTGGCTTGCTCCACCCCCTGCTCTTGAGATTCTCCCGGATGTGGGCTGCATTTTGGCTGCATTTTGGGCTGGAGCTTCTCGTGGTTTGAGGCCTGCCTTGCTCCACCCCTTGCTATTGAGATTCTCTGGGATGTGGGCTGGATTTTGGCTGATTTTTGGGCTGGAGCTTCTCTTGGTTTGAGGCCTGCGTTGCTCCACCCCCTGCTCTTGATATTCTCCCGGGTGTGGGCTGGATTTGGCTGCATTTTGGGCTGGAGCTTCTCGTGGTTTGAGGTCTGGCTTGCTCCACCCCCTGCTCTTGAGATTCTCCCGGATGTGGGCTGCATTTTGGCTGCCTTTTGGGCTGGAGCTTCTCGTGGTTTGAGGCCTGGCTTGCTCCACCCCCTGCTCTTGAGATTCTGCCGGATGTGGGCTGGATTTTGGCTGCCTTTTGGGCTGGAGCTTCTCGTGGCTTGGGGCATGGTTGGCTCCACCTCCTGCTCTTGAGATTCTCCCGGAGGTGGGCTGCATTTTGGTTGCCCTTTAGGCTGGAGCTTCTCATGGTTTGAGGCCTGGCTTGCTCCACCCCCTGCTCTTGATATTCTCCCAGATGTGGGCTGCATTTTGGCTGCTTTTTGGGCTGCAGCTTCTCGTGGTTTGAGGCCTGCCTTGCTCCACCCCCTGCTCTTGAGATTCTCTGGGATATGGGCTGGATTTTGGCTGCTTTTTGGGCTGGAGCTTCTCTTGGTTTGAGGCCTGGCTTGCTCCACCCCCTGCTCTTGAGATTCTCCCGGGTGTGGGCTCGATTTGGCTGCATTTTGGGCTGGAGCTTCTCGTGGTTTGAGGTCTGGCTTGCTCCACCCCCTGCTCTTGAGATTCTCCCGCATGTGGGCTGCATTTTGGCTGCCTTTTGGGCTGGAAATTCTCGTGGTTTGAGGCCTGGCTTGCTCCATCCCCTGCTCTTGAAATTCTCCCGGATGTGGGCTGGAGTTTAGCTGCATTTTGGGCATGGAGCTTCTCGTGGTTTGAGGCCTGGCTTGCTCCACCCCCTGCTCTTGAGATTCTCCCGGATGTGGGCTGCATTTTGGCTGCCTCTTGAACTGGAGTTTCTCGTGGTTTGGGGGCTGGCTTGCTCCACCCCCTGCTCTTGAGATTCTCCCGGATGTGGGCTGGATTTTGGCTGCATTTTGGGCTGGAGCTTCTCGTGGTTTGAGGCCTGGCTTGCTCCACCCCCTGCTCTTGAAATTCTCCCGGATGTGGGCTGCATTTTGGCTGATTCTTGGGCTAGAGATTCTCGTGGTTTGAGGCCTGGCTTGCTCCGCCCCCTGCTCTTGATATTCTCCTGGATGTGGGCTGCATTTTGGCTGCTTATTGGGCTGGAGCTTATCGTGGTTTGAGGCCTGGCTTGCTCCACCCCCTGCTCTTGAGATTCTCCCGGAGGTGGGCTGCATTTTTGCTGCCATTTTGGGGTGGAGATTCTCGTGGTTTGGGGCATGGCTGGCTCCACCCCCTGCTCTTGAGATTCTCCCGGATGTGGGCTGCATTTTTGCTGCCTTTTGGGCTGGAACTTCTCGTGGTTTGAGGCCTGGCTTGCTCCAACCCCCGCTCTTGAGATTCTCCTGGATGTGCGCTGCATTTTAGCTGCCTTTTTGGGGTGGAACTTCTCGTGGTTTGAGGCCTGGGTTGCTCCACCCCCTGCTCTTGAGATTCTCCCGGATGTGGGCTGCATTTTGGCTGATTCTTGGGCTGGAGTTTCTCGTGGTTTGAGGCCTGTCTTGCTCCAACCCCCTGCTCTTGAGATTCTCCCGGATGTGGGCTGCATTTTGGCTGCATTTTGGGCTGGAGATTCTCGTGGTTTGGGGCATGGCTGGCTCCACCTCCTGCTCTTGAGATTCTCCCGGATGTGGGCTGCATTTTGGCTGCATTTTGGGCTGGAGCTTCTCGTGGTTTGTGGCCTGTCTTGCTCCACCCCCTGCTCTTGAGAGTCTCCTGGAGGTGGGCTTCATTTTGGCTGCCTTTTGGGCTGGAGCTTCTCATGGTTTGAGGCCTGGCTTCCTCCACCCCCTGCTCTTGAGATTCTCCCGGATTTGGGCTGCATTTTGGCTGAATTTTGGGCGGGAGCTTCTCGTGGTTTGAGGCCTGGCTTGCTCCACCCCCTGCTCTTGATGTTCTCCCGGATGTGGGCTGCATTTTGGCTGCCTTTTGGGCTGGAGCTTCTCGTGGTTTGAAGCCTGGCTTGCTCCACCCCCTGCTCTTGAAATTCTCCCAGAGGTGGGCTGCATTTTGGCTGCCTTTTGGGCTGGAGCTTCTTGTGGTTTGAGGCCTGGCTTGCTCCACCCCCTGCTCTTGAGATTCTCCCGGAGGTGGGCTGCATTTTGGCTGATTCTTGGGCTGGAACTTCTCATGGTTTGAGGCCTGGCTTGCTCCACCCCCTGCTCTTGATATTCTCCCCGATGTGGGCTGCATTATGACTGCTTTTTGGGCTGGAGCTTCTCGTGGTTTGAGGCCTGGCTTGCTCCACCCCCTGCTCTTGTGATCCTCCCGGATGTGGGCTGCATTTTGGCTGCCTTTTGGGCTGGAGCTTCTCGTGGTTTGAGGCCTGGCTTGCTCCACCCCCTGCCCTTGATATTCTCCCGGATGTGGGCTGCATTTTGGCTGCATTTTGGGCTGGAGCTTCTCGTGGTTTGAGGCCTGGCTTGCTCCACCCCCTGCTCTTGAGATTCTCCAGGATGTGGGCTGCATTTTGGCTGCCTTTTGGACTGGAGCTTCTCGTGGTTTGAGGCCTGGCTTGCTCCACCCCCTGCTCTTGAGATTCTCCCGGATGTGTGCGGCATTTTGGCTGCCTTTTGGGCTGGAGCTTCTCGTGGTTTGAGGCCTGGCTTGCTCCACCCCCTGCTCTTGAGATTCTCCCGGATGTGGGCTGGATTTTGGCTGCCTTTTGGGCTGGAGCTTCTCATGGTTTGAGGCCTGGCTTGCTCCATCCCCTGCTCTTGAGATTCTCCCGGATTTGGGCTGCATTTTGGCTGCCTTTTGGGCTGGAGCTTCTCGTGGTTTGAGGCCTGGCTTGCTCCACCCCCTGCTCTTGAGAATCTCCCGTATGTGCGCTGCATTTAGGCTGCCCTTTTGGGGTGGAACTTCTCGTGGTTTGAGGCCTGGCTTGCTCCACCCCCTGCCCTTCATATTCTCCCCGATGTGGGCTGGATTTTGGCTGCTTTTTGGGCTGGAGCTTCTCGTGGTTTGAGGCCTGCCTTGCTCCACCCCCTGCTCTTGAGATTCTCCCGGATGTGGGCTGCATTTTGGCTGCCTTTTGGGTTGGAGCTTCTCGTGTTTTGAGGCCTGGCTTGCTCCACCCCCTGCTCTTGATATTCCCCCGGATGTGGGCTGCATTTTGGTTGCCTTTTGGGCTGGAGCTTCTCGTGGTTTGAGGCCTGGCTTGCTCCACCCCCTGGTCTTGAGATTCTCCCGGATGTGGGCTGCATTTTGGCTGTCTTTTGGGCTGGAGCTTCTCGTGGTTTGAGGCCTGGCTTGCTCCACCCCCTGCTCTTGAGATTCTCCCGGATGTGGGCTGCATTTTGGCTGCCTTTTGGGCTGGAGCTTCTCGTGGTTTGAGGCCTGGCTTGCTCAAATCCCTGCTCTTGAGATTCTCCCGGATGTGGGCTGCATTTTGGCTGAATCTTGGGCTGGAGCTTCTCGTGGTTTGAGGCCTGGCTTGCTCCACCCCCTGCTCTTGAGATTCTCCCGGATGTGGGCTGGATTTTGGCTGCCTTTTGGGCTGGAGCTTCTCGTGGTTTGAGGCCTGGCTTGCTCCACCCCCTGCTCTTGAGATTCTCCCGGATGTGGGCTGCATTTTGGCTGTCTTTTGGGCTGGAGCTTCTTGTGGTTTGAGGCCTGGCTTGCTCCAACCCCAGCTCTTGAGATTCTCCCGGATGTGGGCTGCATTTTGTTTGCTCTTTGGGCTGGAGCTTCTCGTGGTTTGAGGCCTGGCTTGCTCCACCCCCTGCTCTTGATATTCTCCCCTATGTGGGCTGCATTATGACTGCATTTTTGGGCTGGAGCTTCTCGTGGTTTGAGGCCTGGCTTGCTCCACCCCCTGCTCTTGTGATCCTCCCGGATGTGGGCTGCATTTTGGCTGCCTTTTGGGCTGGAGCTTCTCGTGGTTTGAGGCCTGGCTTGCTCCACCCCCTGCCCTTGATATTCTCCCGGATGTGGGCTGCATTTTGGCTGCCTTTTGGGCTGGAGCTTCTCGTGGTTTGAGGCCTGGCTTGCTCCACCCCCTGCTCTTGAGATTCTCCAGGATGTGGGCTGCATTTTGGCTGCATTTTGGGCTGGAGCTTCTCGTGGTTTGAGGCCTGGCTTGCTCCACCCCCTGCTCTTGAGATTCTCCCGGATGTGTGCTGCATTTTGGCTGCCTTTTGGGCTGGAGCTTCTCGTGGTTTGAGGCCTGGCTTGCTCCACCCGCTGCTCTTGAGATTCTCCCGGATGTGGGCTGGATTTTGGCTGCCTTTTGGGCTGGAGCTTCTTGTGGTTTGAGGCCTGGCTTGCTCCACCCCCTGCTCTTGAGATTCTCCCGGATGTGGGCTGCATTTTGGCTGTCTTTTGGGCTGGAGCTTCTTGTGGTTTGAGGCCTGGCTTGCTCCACCCCCTGCTCTTGAGATTCTCCCGGATGTGGGCTGCATTTTGGCTGCTTTTTGGGCTAGAGATTCTCGTGGTTTGAGGCCTGGCTTGCTCCACCCTCTGCTCTTGATATTCTTCCCGATGTGGGCTGGATTTTGGTTGCTTATTGGGCTGGAGCTTCTCGTGGTTTGAGGCCTGGCTTGCTCCACCCCCTGCTCTTGAGATTCTCAGGGAGGTGGGCTGCATTTTGGCTGCTTTTTGGGCTGGAGCTTCTCGTGGTTTGAGGCCTGGCTTGCTCCACCCCCTGCTCTTGAGATTCTCCCGGTTGTGGGCTGCATTTTGGTTGCTCTTTGGGCTGGAGCTTCTCGTGGTTTGAGGCCTGGCTTGCTCCACCCCCTGCTCTTGAGATTCTCCCGGATGTGGGCTGCATTTTGGCTGCCTTTTGGGCTGGAGCTTCTTGTGGTTTGAGGCCTGGCTTGCTCCACCCCCTGCTCTTGAGATTCTCCCGGAGGTGGGCTGCATTTTGGCTGATTCTTGGGCTGGAACTTCTCGTGGTTTGAGGCCTGGCTTGCTCCACCCCCTGCTCTTGAGATTCTCCCCGATGTGGGCTGCATTATGACTGCTTTTTTGGGCTGGAGCTTCTCGTGGTTTGAGGCCTGGCTTGCTCCACCCCCTGCTCTTGTGATCCTCCCGGATGTGGGCTGCATTTTGGCTGCCTTTTGGGCTGGAGCTTCTCGTGGTTTGAGGCCTGGCTTGCTCCACCCCCTGCTCTTGAGATTCTCCAGGATGTGGGCTGCATTTTGGCTGCATTTTGGGCTGGAGCTTCTCGTGGTTTGAGGCCTGGCTTGCTCCACCCCCTGCTCTTGAGATTCTCCCGGATGTGTGCTGCATTTTGGCTGCCTTTTGGGCTGGAGCTTCTCGTGGTTTGAGGCCTGGCTTGCTCCACCCGCTGCTCTTGAGATTCTCCCGGATGTGGGCTGGATTTTGGCTGCCTTTTGGGCTGGAGCTTCTCATGGTTTGAGGCCTGGCTTGCTCCAACCCCTGCTCTTGAGATTCTCCCGGAGGTGGGCTGCATTTTGGCTGCTTTTTGGGCTGGAGCTTCTCGTGGTTTGAGGCCTGGCTTGCTCCACCCCCTGCTCTTCATATTCTCCCCGATGTGGGCTGGATTTTGGCTGCTTTTTGGGCTGGAGCTTCTCGTGGTTTGAGGCCTGGCTTGCTCCACCCCCTGCTCTTGAGATTCTCCCAGATGTGGGCTGCATTTTGGCTGCCTTTTGGGTTGGAGCTTCTCGTGGTTTGAGGCCTGGCTTCCTCCACCCCCTGCTCTTGAGATTCTCCCGGATGTGGGCTGCATTTTGGCTGAATCTTGGGCTGGAGCTTCTCGTGGTTTGAGGCCTGGCTTGCTCCACCCCCTGCTCTTGAGATTCTCCCGGATGTGGGCTGCATTTTGGCTGATTCTTGGGCTGGAGCTTCTCGTGGTTTGAGGCCTGGCTTGCTCCACCCCCTGCTCTTGAGATTCTCCCGGATTTGGGCTGCATTTTGGCTGCCTGTTGGGCTGGAGCTTCTCGTGGTTTGAGGCCTGGCTTGCTCCACCCCCTGCTCTTGAGATTCTCTCGGATGTGGGCTGCATTTTGGCTGCCTTTTGGGCTGGAGCTTCTCGTGGTTTGAGGCCTGGCTTGCTCCACCCCCTGCTCTTGAGATTCTCCCGGATGTGGGCTGCATTTTGGCTGATTCTTGGGCTGGAGCTTCCTGTGGTTTGAGCCCTGGCTTGCTCCACCCCCTGCTCTTGAGATTCTCCCGGAGGTGGGCTGCATTTTCGCTGCATTTTGGGCTGGAGCTTCTCGTGGTTTGAGGCCTGGCTTGCTCCACCTCCTACTCTTGAGATTCTCCCGGATGTGGGCTGGATTATGGCTGCCTTTTGGGCTGGAGCTTCTCGTGGTTTGAGGCCTGGCTTGCTCCACCCCCTGCTCTTGAGATTCTTCAGGATGTGGGCTGCATTTTGGCTGATTCTTGGGCTAGAGATTCTCGTGGTTTGAGGCCTGGCTTGCTCCGCCCCCTGCTCTTGATATTCTCCCGGATGTGGGCTGCATTTTGGCTGAATTTTGGGCTGGAGCTTCTCGTGGTTTGAGGCCTGGCTTCCTCCACCCCCTGCTCTTGAGATTCTACCGGATGTGGGCTGCATTTTGGTTGCTCTTTGGGCTGGAGCTTCTCGTGGTTTGAGGCCTGGCTTGCTCCACCCCCTGCTCTTGAGATTCTCCCAGATATGGGCTGCATTTTGGCTGCCTATTGGGCTGGAGCTTCTCATGGTTTGAGGCCTGGCTTGCTCCACCCCCTGCTCTTGAGATTCTCCCGGATGTGGGCTGGAGTTTGGCTGCCTTTTGGGCTGGAGCTTCTCGTGGTTTGGGGCCTGGCTTGCTTCATCCCCTGGTTTTGAAATTCTCCCGGATTTGGCCTGGAGTTTGGCTTCCTTTTGGGCTGGAGCTTCTCGTGGTTTGAGGCCTGCCTTCCTCCAACCCCTGCTCTTGATATTCTCCTGGATGTGGGCTGCATTTTTGCTGCAATTTAGGCTGGAGCTTCTCGTGGTTTGAGGCCTGGCTTGCTCTACCCCCTGCTCTTGATATTCTCCCAGATGTGGGCTGCATTTTGGCTGCCTTTTGGGCTGGAGCTTCTCGTGGTTTGAGGCCTGCATTGCTCCAACCCCAGCTCTTGCTATTCTCCCGGATGTGGGCTGGATTTTGGCTGCCTTTTGGGCTGGAAATTCTCGTGGTTTGAGGCCTGGCTTGCTCCACCCCCTGCTCTTGAGATTGTCCCGGATGTGGGCTGCATTTTGGCTGCCTTTTGGGCTGGAGCTTCTCGTGGTTTGAGGCGTGGCTTGCTCCACCCCCTGCTCTTGATATTTTCCCGTATGTGTGCTGCATTTTGGCTGCTTTTTGGGCTGGAGCTTCTCATGGTTTGAGGCCTGGCTTGCTCCACTCCCTGCTCTTGATATTCTCCCGGATGTGGGCTGCATTTTGGCTGCTCTTTGGGCTGGAAATTCTCGTGGTTTGAGGGCTGGATTGCTCCACCCCCTCCTCTTGAGATTCTCCCGGATGTGGGCTGCATTTTGGCTGCCTTTTGGGCTGGAGCTTCTCGTGGTTTGAGGCGTGGCTTGCTCCACCCCCTGCTCTTGATATTTTCCCGTATGTGTGCTGCATTTTGGCTGCATTTTGGGCTGGAGCTTCTCGTGGTTTGAGGCCTGGCTTGCTCCACTCCCTGCTCTTGATATTCTCCCGGATGTGGGCTGCATTTTGGCTGCTCTTTGGGCTGGAAATTCTCGTGGTTTGAGGGCTGGATTGCTCCACCCCCTCCTCTTGAGATTCTCCCGGATGTGGGCTGCATTTTGGCTGCCTTTTGGGCTGGAGCTTCTCGTGGTTTGAGGCCTGGCTTGCTCCACCCCCTGCTCTTGAGATTCTCCTGCATGTGGGCTGCATTTTGGCTGCTTTTTGGGCTGCAGCTTCTCGTGGTTCGAGGCCTGGCTTGCTCCAGCCCTTGCTATTGAGATTCTCTGGGATGTGGGCTGGATTTGGGCTGCTTTTTGGGCTGGAGCTTCTTGTGGTTTGAGGCCTGCCTTGCTCCACCACCTGCTCTTGATATTCTCCCGGGTGTGGGCTGGATTTGGCTGCCTTTTGGGATGGAGCTTCTCATGGTTTGAGCCCTGGCTTGCTCCACCCCCTGCTCTTGAGATTCTCCCGGATGTGGGCTGCATTTTGGCTGCCTTTTGGGCTGGAGCTTCTCGTGGTTTGAGGCCTGCCTTGCTCCACCCCTTGCTATTGAGATTCTCTGGGATGTGGGCTGGATTTTGGCTGATTTTTGGGCTGGAGCTTCTCTTGGTTTGAGGCCTGCGTTGCTCCACCCCCTGCTCTTGATATTCTCCCGGGTGTGGGCTGGATTTGGCTGCATTTTGGGCTGGAGCTTCTCGTGGTTTGAGGTCTGGCTTGCTCCACCCCCTGCTCTTGAGATTCTCCCGGATGTGGGCTGCATTTTGGCTGCCTTTTGGGCTGGAGCTTCTCGTGGTTTGAGGCCTGGCTTGCTCCACCCCCTGCTCTTGAGATTCTGCCGGATGTGGGCTGGATTTTGGCTGCCTTTTGGGCTGGAGCTTCTCGTGGCTTGGGGCATGGTTGGCTCCACCTCCTGCTCTTGAGATTCTCCCGGAGGTGGGCTGCATTTTGGTTGCCCTTTAGGCTGGAGCTTCTCATGGTTTGAGGCCTGGCTTGCTCCACCCCCTGCTCTTGATATTCTCCCAGATGTGGGCTGCATTTTGGCTGCTTTTTGGGCTGCAGCTTCTCGTGGTTTGAGGCCTGGCTTGCTCCACCCCTTGCTATTGAGATTCTCTGGGATGTGGGCTGGATTTTGGCTGCTTTTTGGGCTGGAGCTTCTCGTGGTTTGAGGCCTGCCTTGCTCGACCCCCTGCTTTTGATATTCTCCCGGGTGTGGGCTGGATTTGGCTGCCTTTTGGGATGGAGCTTCTCATGGTTTGAGCCCTGGCTTGCTCCACCCCCTGCTCTTGAGATTCTCCCGGATGTGGGCTGTATTTTGGATGCTTTTTGGGCTGGAGCTTCTCGTGGTTTGAGGCCTGCCTTGCTCCACCCCCTGCTCTTGAGATTCTCTGGGATATGGGCTGGATTTTGGCTGCTTTTTGGGCTGGAGCTTCTCTTGGTTTGAGGCCTGGCTTGCTCCACCCCCTGCTCTTGAGATTCTCCCGGGTGTGGGCTCGATTTGGCTGCATTTTGGGCTGGAGCTTCTCGTGGTTTGAGGTCTGGCTTGCTCCACCCCCTGCTCTTGAGATTCTCCCGCATGTGGGCTGCATTTTGGCTGCCTTTTGGGCTGGAAATTCTCGTGGTTTGAGGCCTGGCTTGCTCCATCCCCTGCTCTTGAAATTCTCCCGGATGTGGGCTGGAGTTTAGCTGCATTTTGGGCATGGAGCTTCTCGTGGTTTGAGGCCTGGCTTGCTCCACCCCCTGCTCTTGAGATTCTCCCGGATGTGGGCTGCATTTTGGCTGCCTCTTGAACTGGAGTTTCTCGTGGTTTGGGGGCTGGCTTGCTCCACCCCCTGCTCTTGAGATTCTCCCGGATGTGGGCTGGATTTTGGCTGCATTTTGGGCTGGAGCTTCTCGTGGTTTGAGGCCTGGCTTGCTCCACCCCCTGCTCTTGAGATTCTCCAGGATGTGGGCTGCATTTTGGTTGCTCTTTGGGCTGGAGCTTCTCGTGGTTTGAGGCCTGCCTTGCTCCACCCCCTGCTCTTGAGATTCTCCCGGAGGTGGGCTGCATTTTGGCTGCCTTTTGGGCTGGAGCTTCTCGTGGTTTGAGGCCTGGCTTGCTCCACCCCCTGCTCTTGAGATTCTCCCGGATGTGGGCTGCATTTTGGCTGCCTTTTGGGCTGGAGCTTCTCGTGGTTTGAGGCCTGGCTTCCTCCACCACCTGCTCTTGAGAGTCTCCCGGATGTGGTCTGCATTTTGGTTGCTCTTTGGGCTGGAGCTTCTCGTGGTTTGAGGCCTGGCTTGCTCCACCCCTTGCTATTGAGATTCTCTGGGATGTGGGCTGGATTTTGGCTGCTTTTTGGGCTGGAGCTTCTCGTGGTTTGAGGCCTGCCTTGCTCCACCCCCTGCTTTTGATATTCTCCCGGGTGTGGGCTGGATTTGGCTGCCTTTTGGGATGGAGCTTCTCATGGTTTGAGCCCTGGCTTGCTCCACCCCCTGCTCTTGAGATTCTCCCGGATGTGGGCTGTATTTTGGATGCTTTTTGGGCTGGAGCTTCTCGTGGTTTGAGGCCTGCCTTGCTCCACCCCCTGCTCTTGAGATTCTCTGGGATATGGGCTGGATTTTGGCTGCTTTTTGGGCTGGAGCTTCTCTTGGTTTGAGGCCTGGCTTGCTCCACCCCCTGCTCTTGAGATTCTCCCGGGTGTGGGCTCGATTTGGCTGCATTTTGGGCTGGAGCTTCTCGTGGTTTGAGGTCTGGCTTGCTCCACCCCCTGCTCTTGAGATTCTCCCCGATGTGGGCTGCATTTTGGCTGCCTTTTGGGCTGGAAATTCTCGTGGTTTGAGGCCTGGCTTGCTCCATCCCCTGCTCTTGAAATTCTCCCGGATGTGGGCTCGATTTGGCTGCATTTTGGGCTGGAGCTTCTCGTGGTTTGAGGTCTGGCTTGCTCCACCCCCTGCTCTTGAGATTCTCCCAGATGTGGGCTGCATTTTGGCTGCCTTTTGGGCTGGAGCTTCTCGTGGTTTGAGGCCTGCATTGCTCCAACCCCAGCTCTTGCTATTCTCCCGGATGTGGGCTGGATTTTGGCTGCCTTTTGGGCTGGAAATTCTCGTGGTTTGAGGCCTGGCTTGCTCCACCCCCTGCTCTTGAGATTGTCCCGGATGTGGGCTGCATTTTGGCTGCCTTTTGGGCTGGAGCTTCTCGTGGTTTGAGGCGTGGCTTGCTCCACCCCCTGCTCTTGATATTTTCCCGTATGTGTGCTGCATTTTGGCTGCTTTTTGGGCTGGAGCTTCTCATGGTTTGAGGCCTGGCTTGCTCCACCCCCTGCTCTTGAGATTCTCCCGGATGTGGGCTGCATTTTGGCTGCATTTTGGGCTGGAGCTTCTCGTGGTTTGAGGCCTGGCTTGCTCCACTCCCTGCTCTTGATATTCTCCCGGATGTGGGCTGCATTTTGGCTGCCTTTTGGGCTGGAGCTTCTCGTGGTTTGAGGCCTGGCTTGCTCCACCCCCTGCTCTTGAGATTCTCCTGCATGTGGGCTGGGATTTGGCTGATTCTTGGGCTGGAGCTTCCTGTGGTTTGAGGCCTGGCTTGCTCCACCCCCTGCTCTTGAGATTCTCCCGGAGGTGGGCTGCATTTTCGCTGCATTTTGGGCTGGAGCTTCTCGTGGTTTGAGGCCTGGCTTGCTCCACCTCCTACTCTTGAGATTCTCCCGGATGTGGGCTGGATTATGGCTGCCTTTTGGGCTGGAGCTTCTCGTGGTTTGAGGCCTGGCTTGCTCCACCCCCTGCTCTTGAGATTCTTCAGGATGTGGGCTGCATTTTGGCTGATTCTTGGGCTAGAGATTCTCGTGGTTTGAGGCCTGGCTTGCTCCGCCCCCTGCTCTTGATATTCTCCCGGATGTGGGCTGCATTTTGGCTGAATTTTGGGCTGGAGCTTCTCGTGGTTTGAGGCCTGGCTTCCTCCACCCCCTGCTCTTGAGATTCTACCGGATGTGGGCTGCATTTTGGTTGCTCTTTGGGCTGGAGCTTCTCGTGGTTTGAGGCCTGGCTTGCTCCACCCCCTGCTCTTGAGATTCTCCCAGATATGGGCTGCATTTTGGCTGCCTATTGGGCTGGAGCTTCTCATGGTTTGAGGCCTGGCTTGCTCCACCCCCTGCTCTTGAGATTCTCCCGGATGTGGGCTGGAGTTTGGCTGCCTTTTGGGCTGGAGCTTCTCGTGGTTTGGGGCCTGGCTTGCTTCATCCCCTGGTTTTGAAATTCTCCCGGATTTGGCCTGGAGTTTGGCTTCCTTTTGGGCTGGAGCTTCTCGTGGTTTGAGGCCTGCCTTCCTCCAACCCCTGCTCTTGATATTCTCCTGGATGTGGGCTGCATTTTTGCTGCAATTTAGGCTGGAGCTTCTCGTGGTTTGAGGCCTGGCTTGCTCTACCCCCTGCTCTTGATATTCTCCCAGATGTGGGCTGCATTTTGGCTGCCTTTTGGGCTGGAGCTTCTCGTGGTTTGAGGCCTGCATTGCTCCAACCCCAGCTCTTGCTATTCTCCCGGATGTGGGCTGGATTTTGGCTGCCTTTTGGGCTGGAAATTCTCGTGGTTTGAGGCCTGGCTTGCTCCACCCCCTGCTCTTGAGATTGTCCCGGATGTGGGCTGCATTTTGGCTGCCTTTTGGGCTGGAGCTTCTCGTGGTTTGAGGCGTGGCTTGCTCCACCCCCTGCTCTTGATATTTTCCCGTATGTGTGCTGCATTTTGGCTGCTTTTTGGGCTGGAGCTTCTCATGGTTTGAGGCCTGGCTTGCTCCACTCCCTGCTCTTGATATTCTCCCGGATGTGGGCTGCATTTTGGCTGCTCTTTGGGCTGGAAATTCTCGTGGTTTGAGGGCTGGATTGCTCCACCCCCTCCTCTTGAGATTCTCCCGGATGTGGGCTGCATTTTGGCTGCCTTTTGGGCTGGAGCTTCTCGTGGTTTGAGGCGTGGCTTGCTCCACCCCCTGCTCTTGATATTTTCCCGTATGTGTGCTGCATTTTGGCTGCATTTTGGGCTGGAGCTTCTCGTGGTTTGAGGCCTGGCTTGCTCCACTCCCTGCTCTTGATATTCTCCCGGATGTGGGCTGCATTTTGGCTGCTCTTTGGGCTGGAAATTCTCGTGGTTTGAGGGCTGGATTGCTCCACCCCCTCCTCTTGAGATTCTCCCGGATGTGGGCTGCATTTTGGCTGCCTTTTGGGCTGGAGCTTCTCGTGGTTTGAGGCCTGGCTTGCTCCACCCCCTGCTCTTGAGATTCTCCTGCATGTGGGCTGCATTTTGGCTGCTTTTTGGGCTGCAGCTTCTCGTGGTTCGAGGCCTGGCTTGCTCCAGCCCTTGCTATTGAGATTCTCTGGGATGTGGGCTGGATTTGGGCTGCTTTTTGGGCTGGAGCTTCTTGTGGTTTGAGGCCTGCCTTGCTCCACCACCTGCTCTTGATATTCTCCCGGGTGTGGGCTGGATTTGGCTGCCTTTTGGGATGGAGCTTCTCATGGTTTGAGCCCTGGCTTGCTCCACCCCCTGCTCTTGAGATTCTCCCGGATGTGGGCTGCATTTTGGCTGCCTTTTGGGCTGGAGCTTCTCGTGGTTTGAGGCCTGCCTTGCTCCACCCCTTGCTATTGAGATTCTCTGGGATGTGGGCTGGATTTTGGCTGATTTTTGGGCTGGAGCTTCTCTTGGTTTGAGGCCTGCGTTGCTCCACCCCCTGCTCTTGATATTCTCCCGGGTGTGGGCTGGATTTGGCTGCATTTTGGGCTGGAGCTTCTCGTGGTTTGAGGTCTGGCTTGCTCCACCCCCTGCTCTTGAGATTCTCCCGGATGTGGGCTGCATTTTGGCTGCCTTTTGGGCTGGAGCTTCTCGTGGTTTGAGGCCTGGCTTGCTCCACCCCCTGCTCTTGAGATTCTGCCGGATGTGGGCTGGATTTTGGCTGCCTTTTGGGCTGGAGCTTCTCGTGGCTTGGGGCATGGTTGGCTCCACCTCCTGCTCTTGAGATTCTCCCGGAGGTGGGCTGCATTTTGGTTGCCCTTTAGGCTGGAGCTTCTCATGGTTTGAGGCCTGGCTTGCTCCACCCCCTGCTCTTGATATTCTCCCAGATGTGGGCTGCATTTTGGCTGCTTTTTGGGCTGCAGCTTCTCGTGGTTTGAGGCCTGGCTTGCTCCACCCCTTGCTATTGAGATTCTCTGGGATGTGGGCTGGATTTTGGCTGCTTTTTGGGCTGGAGCTTCTCGTGGTTTGAGGCCTGCCTTGCTCGACCCCCTGCTTTTGATATTCTCCCGGGTGTGGGCTGGATTTGGCTGCCTTTTGGGATGGAGCTTCTCATGGTTTGAGCCCTGGCTTGCTCCACCCCCTGCTCTTGAGATTCTCCCGGATGTGGGCTGTATTTTGGATGCTTTTTGGGCTGGAGCTTCTCGTGGTTTGAGGCCTGCCTTGCTCCACCCCCTGCTCTTGAGATTCTCTGGGATATGGGCTGGATTTTGGCTGCTTTTTGGGCTGGAGCTTCTCTTGGTTTGAGGCCTGGCTTGCTCCACCCCCTGCTCTTGAGATTCTCCCGGGTGTGGGCTCGATTTGGCTGCATTTTGGGCTGGAGCTTCTCGTGGTTTGAGGTCTGGCTTGCTCCACCCCCTGCTCTTGAGATTCTCCCGCATGTGGGCTGCATTTTGGCTGCCTTTTGGGCTGGAAATTCTCGTGGTTTGAGGCCTGGCTTGCTCCATCCCCTGCTCTTGAAATTCTCCCGGATGTGGGCTGGAGTTTAGCTGCATTTTGGGCATGGAGCTTCTCGTGGTTTGAGGCCTGGCTTGCTCCACCCCCTGCTCTTGAGATTCTCCCGGATGTGGGCTGCATTTTGGCTGCCTCTTGAACTGGAGTTTCTCGTGGTTTGGGGGCTGGCTTGCTCCACCCCCTGCTCTTGAGATTCTCCCGGATGTGGGCTGGATTTTGGCTGCATTTTGGGCTGGAGCTTCTCGTGGTTTGAGGCCTGGCTTGCTCCACCCCCTGCTCTTGAGATTCTCCAGGATGTGGGCTGCATTTTGGTTGCTCTTTGGGCTGGAGCTTCTCGTGGTTTGAGGCCTGCCTTGCTCCACCCCCTGCTCTTGAGATTCTCCCGGAGGTGGGCTGCATTTTGGCTGCCTTTTGGGCTGGAGCTTCTCGTGGTTTGAGGCCTGGCTTGCTCCACCCCCTGCTCTTGAGATTCTCCCGGATGTGGGCTGCATTTTGGCTGCCTTTTGGGCTGGAGCTTCTCGTGGTTTGAGGCCTGGCTTCCTCCACCACCTGCTCTTGAGAGTCTCCCGGATGTGGTCTGCATTTTGGTTGCTCTTTGGGCTGGAGCTTCTCGTGGTTTGAGGCCTGGCTTGCTCCACCCCTTGCTATTGAGATTCTCTGGGATGTGGGCTGGATTTTGGCTGCTTTTTGGGCTGGAGCTTCTCGTGGTTTGAGGCCTGCCTTGCTCCACCCCCTGCTTTTGATATTCTCCCGGGTGTGGGCTGGATTTGGCTGCCTTTTGGGATGGAGCTTCTCATGGTTTGAGCCCTGGCTTGCTCCACCCCCTGCTCTTGAGATTCTCCCGGATGTGGGCTGTATTTTGGATGCTTTTTGGGCTGGAGCTTCTCGTGGTTTGAGGCCTGCCTTGCTCCACCCCCTGCTCTTGAGATTCTCTGGGATATGGGCTGGATTTTGGCTGCTTTTTGGGCTGGAGCTTCTCTTGGTTTGAGGCCTGGCTTGCTCCACCCCCTGCTCTTGAGATTCTCCCGGGTGTGGGCTCGATTTGGCTGCATTTTGGGCTGGAGCTTCTCGTGGTTTGAGGTCTGGCTTGCTCCACCCCCTGCTCTTGAGATTCTCCCCGATGTGGGCTGCATTTTGGCTGCCTTTTGGGCTGGAAATTCTCGTGGTTTGAGGCCTGGCTTGCTCCATCCCCTGCTCTTGAAATTCTCCCGGATGTGGGCTCGATTTGGCTGCATTTTGGGCTGGAGCTTCTCGTGGTTTGAGGTCTGGCTTGCTCCACCCCCTGCTCTTGAGATTCTCCCAGATGTGGGCTGCATTTTGGCTGCCTTTTGGGCTGGAGCTTCTCGTGGTTTGAGGCCTGGCTTGCTCCATCCCCTGCTCTTGAAATTCTCCCGGATGTGGGCTGGAGTTTAGCTGCATTTTGGGCATGGAGCTTCTCGTGGTTTGAGGCCTGGCTTGCTCCACCCCCTGCTCTTGAGATTCTCCCGGATGTGGGCTGCATTTTGGCTGCCTCTTGAACTGGAGTTTCTCGTGGTTTGGGGGCTGGCTTGCTCCACCCCCTGCTCTTGAGATTCTCCCGGATGTGGGCTGGATTTTGGCTGCATTTTGGGCTGGAGCTTCTCGTGGTTTGAGGCCTGGCTTGCTCCACCCCCTGCTCTTGAGATTCTCCAGGATGTGGGCTGCATTTTGGTTGCTCTTTGGGCTGGAGCTTCTCGTGGTTTGAGGCCTGCCTTGCTCCACCCCCTGCTCTTGAGATTCTCCCGGAGGTGGGCTGCATTTTGGCTGCCTTTTGGGCTGGAGCTTCTCGTGGTTTGAGGCCTGGCTTGCTCCACCCCCTGCTCTTGAGATTCTCCCGGATGTGGGCTGCATTTTGGCTGCCTTTTGGGCTGGAGCTTCTCGTGGTTTGAGGCCTGGCTTCCTCCACCACCTGCTCTTGAGAGTCTCCCGGATGTGGTCTGCATTTTGGTTGCTCTTTGGGCTGGAGCTTCTCGTGGTTTGAGGCCTGCCTTGCTCCACCCCCTGCTCTTGAGATTCTCTGGGATATGGGCTGGATTTTGGCTGCTTTTTGGGCTGGAGCTTCTCTTGGTTTGAGGCCTGGCTTGCTCCACCCCCTGCTCTTGAGATTCTCCCGGGTGTGGGCTCGATTTGGCTGCATTTTGGGCTGGAGCTTCTCGTGGTTTGAGGTCTGGCTTGCTCCACCCCCTGCTCTTGAGATTCTCCCCGATGTGGGCTGCATTTTGGCTGCCTTTTGGGCTGGAAATTCTCGTGGTTTGAGGCCTGGCTTGCTCCATCCCCTGCTCTTGAAATTCTCCCGGATGTGGGCTCGATTTGGCTGCATTTTGGGCTGGAGCTTCTCGTGGTTTGAGGTCTGGCTTGCTCCACCCCCTGCTCTTGAGATTCTCCCAGATGTGGGCTGCATTTTGGCTGCCTTTTGGGCTGGAGCTTCTCGTGGTTTGAGGCCTGCATTGCTCCAACCCCAGCTCTTGCTATTCTCCCGGATGTGGGCTGGATTTTGGCTGCCTTTTGGGCTGGAAATTCTCGTGGTTTGAGGCCTGGCTTGCTCCACCCCCTGCTCTTGAGATTGTCCCGGATGTGGGCTGCATTTTGGCTGCCTTTTGGGCTGGAGCTTCTCGTGGTTTGAGGCGTGGCTTGCTCCACCCCCTGCTCTTGATATTTTCCCGTATGTGTGCTGCATTTTGGCTGCTTTTTGGGCTGGAGCTTCTCATGGTTTGAGGCCTGGCTTGCTCCACCCCCTGCTCTTGAGATTCTCCCGGATGTGGGCTGCATTTTGGCTGCATTTTGGGCTGGAGCTTCTCGTGGTTTGAGGCCTGGCTTGCTCCACTCCCTGCTCTTGATATTCTCCCGGATGTGGGCTGCATTTTGGCTGCCTTTTGGGCTGGAGCTTCTCGTGGTTTGAGGCCTGGCTTGCTCCACCCCCTGCTCTTGAGATTCTCCTGCATGTGGGCTGCATTTTGGCTGCTTTTTGGGCTGCAGCTTCTCGTGGTTCGAGGCCTGGCTTGCTCCAGCCCTTGCTATTGAGATTCTCTGGGATGTGGGCTGGATTTTGGCTGCTTTTTGGGCTGGAGCTTCTTGTGGTTTGAGGCCTGCCTTGCTCCACCACCTGCTCTTGATATTCTCCCGGGTGTGGGCTGGATTTGGCTGCCTTTTGGGATGGAGCTTCTCATGGTTTGAGCCCTGGCTTGCTCCACCCCCTGCTCTTGAGATTCTCCCAGATGTGGGCTGCATTTTGGCTGCATTTTGGGCTGGAGCTTCTCGTGGTTTGAGGCCTGCCTTGCTCCACCCCTTGCTATTGAGATTCTCTGGGATGTGGGCTGGATTTTGGCTGATTTTTGGGCTGGAGCTTCTCTTGGTTTGAGGCCTGCGTTGCTCCACCCCCTGCTCTTGATATTCTCCCGGGTGTGGGCTGGATTTGGCTGCATTTTGGGCTGGAGCTTCTCGTGGTTTGAGGTCTGGCTTGCTCCACCCCCTGCTCTTGAGATTCTCCCGGATGTGGGCTGCATTTTGGCTGCCTTTTGGGCTGGAGCTTCTCGTGGTTTGAGGCCTGGCTTGCTCCACCCCCTGCTCTTGAGATTCTGCCGGATGTGGGCTGGATTTTGGCTGCCTTTTGGGCTGGAGCTTCTCGTGGCTTGGGGCATGGTTGGCTCCACCTCCTGCTCTTGAGATTCTCCCGGAGGTGGGCTGCATTTTGGTTGCCCTTTAGGCTGGAGCTTCTCATGGTTTGAGGCCTGGCTTGCTCCACCCCCTGCTCTTGATATTCTCCCAGATGTGGGCTGCATTTTGGCTGCTTTTTGGGCTGCAGCTTCTCGTGGTTTGAGGCCTGGCTTGCTCCACCCCTTGCTATTGAGATTCTCTGGGATGTGGGCTGGATTTTGGCTGCTTTTTGGGCTGGAGCTTCTCGTGGTTTGAGGCCTGCCTTGCTCCACCCCCTGCTTTTGATATTCTCCCGGGTGTGGGCTGGATTTGGCTGCCTTTTGGGATGGAGCTTCTCATGGTTTGAGCCCTGGCTTGCTCCACCCCCTGCTCTTGAGATTCTCCCGGATGTGGGCTGTATTTTGGATGCTTTTTGGGCTGGAGCTTCTCGTGGTTTGAGGCCTGCCTTGCTCCACCCCCTGCTCTTGAGATTCTCTGGGATATGGGCTGGATTTTGGCTGCTTTTTGGGCTGGAGCTTCTCTTGGTTTGAGGCCTGGCTTGCTCCACCCCCTGCTCTTGAGATTCTCCCGGGTGTGGGCTCGATTTGGCTGCATTTTGGGCTGGAGCTTCTCTTGGTTTGAGGCCTGGCTTGCTCCACCCCCTGCTCTTGAGATTCTCCCGGGTGTGGGCTCGATTTGGCTGCATTTTGGGCTGGAGCTTCTCGTGGTTTGAGGTCTGGCTTGCTCCACCCCCTGCTCTTGAGATTCTCTTGGATGTGGTCTGCATTTTGGCTGCCTTTTGGGCTGGAAATTCTCGTGGTTTGAGGCCTGGCTTGCTCCATCCCCTGCTCTTGAAATTCTCCCGGATGTGGGCTGGAGTTTAGCTGCATTTTGGGCATGGAGCTTCTCGTGGTTTGAGGCCTGGCTTGCTCCACCCCCTGCTCTTGAGATTCTCCCGGATGTGGGCTGCATTTTGGCTGCCTCTTGAACTGGAGTTTCTCGTGGTTTGGGGGCTGGCTTGCTCCACCCCCTGCTCTTGAGATTCTCCCGGATGTGGGCTGGATTTTGGCTGCATTTTGGGCTGGAGCTTCTCGTGGTTTGAGGCCTGGCTTGCTCCACCCCCTGCTCTTGAGATTCTCCAGGATGTGGGCTGCATTTTGGTTGCTCTTTGGGCTGGAGCTTCTCGTGGTTTGAGGCCTGCCTTGCTCCACCCCCTGCTCTTGAGATTCTCCCGGAGGTGGGCTGGATTTTGTCTGCCTTTTGGGCTGGAGCTTCTCGTGGTTTGAGGCCTGGCTTGCTCCACCCCCTGCTCTTGAGATTCTCCCGGATGTGGGCTGCATTTTGGCTGCCTTTTGGGCTGGAGCTTCTCGTGGTTTGAGGCCTGGCTTCCTCCACCACCTGCTCTTGAGAGTCTCCCGGATGTGGTCTGCATTTTGGTTGCTCTTTGGGCTGGAGCTTCTCGTGGTTTGAGGCCTGGCTTGCTCCACCCCCTGCTCTTGAGATTCTCCCGTATGTGTGCTGCATTTTGGCTGCCTTTTGGGCTGGAGCTTTTCGTGGTTTGAGGCCTGGCTTGCTCCACCCCCTGCTCTTGAGATTCTCCCAGATGTGGGCTGCATTTTGACTGCCTATTGGGCTGGAGCTTCTCATGGTTTGAGGCCTGGCTTGCTCCACCCCCTGCTCTTGAGATTCTCCCGGATGTGGGCTGCATTTTGGCTGGCTTTTGGGCTGGAGATTCTCGTGGTTTGAGGCCTGGCTTGCTCCATCCCCTGCTCTTGATATTCTCCCGGATGTGGGCTGCATTTTGGCTGCCTTTTGGGCTGGAGCTTCTCGTGGTTTGAGGCCTGGCTTGCTCCACCCCCTGCTCTTGATATTCTCCCGGATGTGGGCTGCATTTTGGCTGAATTTTGGGCTGGAGCTTCTCGTGGTTTGAGGCCTGGCTTGCTCCACCCCCTGCTCTTGAGATTCTCCCGGATGTGGGCTGCATTTTGGTTGCTCTTTGGGCTGGAGCTTCTCGTGGTTTGAGGCCTGCCTTGCTCCACCCCCTGCTCTTGAGATTCTCCCGGATATGGGCTGCATTTTGGCTGCATTTTGGGCTGGAGCTTTTCGTGGTTTGAGGCCTGGCTTGCTCCACCCCCTGCTCCTGAGATTCTCCCAGATGTGGGCTGCATTTTGGCTGCTTATTGGGCTGGAGCTTCTCATGGTTTGAGGCCTGGCTTGCTCCACCCCCTGCTCTTGAGATTCTCCCGGATGTGGGCTGGAGTTTGGCTGCCTTTTGGGCTGGAGCTTCTCGTGGTTTGAGGCCTGCCTTCCTCCAACCCCTGCTCTTGATATTCTCCTGGATGTGGGCTGCATTTTTGCTGCAATTTAGGCTGGAGCTTCTCGTGGTTTGAGGCCTGGCTTGCTCCACCCCCTGCTCTTGATATTTTCCCGTATGTGTGCTGCATTTTGGCTGCTTTTTGGGCTGGAGCTTCTCATGCTTTGAGGCCTGGTTTTCTCCACCCCCTGCTCTTGAGATTCTCCCGGATGTGGGCTGCATTTTGGCTGCATTTTGGGTTGGAGATTCTCGTGGTTTGAGGCCTGGCTTGCTCCACCCCCTGCTCTTGATATTTTCCCGTATGTGTGCTGCATTTTGGCTGCTTTTTGGGCTGGAGCTTCTCATGGTTTGAGGCCTGGCTTGCTCCACCCCCTGCTCTTGAGATTCTCCCGGATGTGGGCTGCATTTTGGCTGCATTTTGGGCTTGAGCTTCTCGTGGTTTGAGGCCTGGCTTGCTCCACCCCCTGCTCTTGAGATTCTCCCGGATGTGGGCTGCATTTTGTCTGCTCTTTGGGCTGGAAATTCTCGTGGTTTGAGGCCTGGCTTGCTCCACCCCTTGCTCTTGAGATTCTCCCGGATGTGGGCTGGATTTTGGCTGCCTTTTGGGCTGGAGCTTCTCGTGGTTTGGGGCATGGCTGGCTCCACCTCCTGCTCTTGAGATTCTCCCGGATGTGGGCTGCATTTTGGTTGCTCTTTGGGCTGGAGCTTCTCGTGGTTTGAGGCCTGGCTTGCTCCACCCCCTGCTCTTGAGATTCTCCTGCATGTGGGCTGCATTTTGGCTGCTTTTTGGGCTGCAGCTTCTCGTGGTTTGAGGCCTGGCTTGCTCCACCCCTTGCTATTGAGATTCTCTGGGATGTGGGCTGGATTTTGGCTGCTTTTTGGGCTGGAGCTTCTCGTGGTTTGAGGCCTGCCTTGCTGCACCACCTGCTCTTGAGATTCTCCCGGGTGTGGGCTGGATTTGGCTGCATTTTGGGATGGAGCTTCTCATGGTTTGAGCCGTGGCTTGCTCCACCCCCTGCTCTTGAGATTCTCCCCGATGTGGGCTGCATTTTGGCTGCCTTTTGGGCTGGAAATTCTCGTGGTTTGAGGCCTGCCTTGCTCCATCCCCTGCTCTTGAAATTCTCCCGGATGTGGGCTGGATTTTAGCTGCATTTTGGGCATGGAGCTTCTCGTGGTTTGAGGCCTGGCTTGCTCCACCCCCTGCTCTTGAGATTCTCCCGGATGTGGGCTGCATTTTGGCTGCCTCTTGAACTGGAGTTTCTCGTGGTTTGAGGCCTGGCTTGCTCCACCCCCTGCTCTTGAGATTCTCCCGGATGTGGGCTGCATTTTGGTTGCTCTTTGGGCTGGAGCTTCTCGTGGTTTGAGGCCTGCCTTGCTCCACCCCCTGCTCTTGAGATTCTCCCGGAGGTGGGCTGCATTTTGGCTGCCTTTTGGGCTGGAGCTTCTCGTGGTTTGAGGCCTGGCTTGCTCCACCCCTTGCTATTGAGATTCTCTGGGATGTGGGCTGGATTTTGGCTGCTTTTTGGGCTGGAGCTTCTCGTGGTTTGAGGCCTGCCTTGCTGCACCACCTGCTCTTGAGATTCTCCCGGGTGTGGGCTGGATTTGGCTGCATTTTGGGATGGAGCTTCTCATGGTTTGAGCCGTGGCTTGCTCCACCCCCTGCTCTTGAGATTCTCCCCGATGTGGGCTGCATTTTGGCTGCCTTTTGGGCTGGAAATTCTCGTGGTTTGAGGCCTGCCTTGCTCCATCCCCTGCTCTTGAAATTCTCCCGGATGTGGGCTGGATTTTAGCTGCATTTTGGGCATGGAGCTTCTCGTGGTTTGAGGCCTGGCTTGCTCCACCCCCTGCTCTTGAGATTCTCCCGGATGTGGGCTGCATTTTGGCTGCCTCTTGAACTGGAGTTTCTCGTGGTTTGAGGCCTGGCTTGCTCCACCCCCTGCTCTTGAGATTCTCCCGGATGTGGGCTGCATTTTGGTTGCTCTTTGGGCTGGAGCTTCTCGTGGTTTGAGGCCTGCCTTGCTCCACCCCCTGCTCTTGAGATTCTCCCGGAGGTGGGCTGCATTTTGGCTGCCTTTTGGGCTGGAGCTTCTCGTGGTTTGAGGCCTGGCTTGCTCCACCCCCTGCTCTTGAGATTCTCCCGGATGTGGGCTGCATTTTGGCTGCATTTTGAGCTGGAGCTTCTCGTGGTTTGAGGCCTGGCTTCCTCCACCCCCTGCTCTTGAGATTCTCCCGGATGTGGGCTGCATTTTGGTTGCTCTTTGGGCTGGAGCTTCACGTGGTTTGAGGCCTGGCTTGCTCCACCCCCTGCTCTTGAGATTCTCGCGGATGTGGGCTGCATTTTGGCTGCCTTTTGGGCTGGAGCTTTTCGTGGTTTGAGGCCTGGCTTGCTCCACCCCCTGCTCTTGAGATTCTCCCTGATGTGGGCTGCATTTTGGCTGCCTTTTGGGCTGGAGCTTCTCGTGGTTTGAGGCCTGCATTGCTCCAACCCCAGCTCTTGCTATTCTCCCGCAGGTGGGCTGGATTTTGGCTGACATTTGGGCTGGAAATTCTCGTGGTATGAGTCCTGGCTTGCTCCACCCCCCGCCCATGATATTCTCCCGGAGATGGCCTGTATTTTGGCTGCGTTTTGGGCTGGAGCTTCTCGTGGTTTGAGGCCTGGCTTGCTCCACCCCCTGCTCTTGATATTCTCCCGGATGTGGGCTGCATTTTGGCTGCCTTTTGGGCTGGAGATTCTCATGCTTTGAGGCCTGGCTTGCTCCACCCCCTGCTCTTGAGATTCTCCCGGATGTGGGCTGCATTTTGGCTGCCTTTTGGGCTGGAGCTTCTCGTTGTTTGAGGCCTGGCTTGCTCCACCCCCTGCTCTTGAGATTCTCCCGGATGTGGGCTGGATTTTGGCTGCCTTTTGGGCTGGAGCTTCTCGAGGTTTGAGGCCTGGCTTGCTCCACCCCCTGCTCTTGAGATTCTCCCGTATGTGGGCTGCATTTTGGCTGCATTTTGGGCTGGAGCTTCTCGTGGTTTGAGGCCTGGCTTGCTCCACCCCCTGCTCTTGATATTTTCCCGGAGGTGGGCTGCATTTTGGCTGCTTTTTGGGCTGGAGCTTCTTATGGTTTGAGGCCTGGCTTGCTCCACCCCCTGCTCTTGAGATTCTCCCGCATGTGGTCTGCATTTTGGCTGCCTTTTGGGCAGGAGCTTCTCGTGGTTTGGGGCCTGGCTTGCTCCACCCCTTGCTCTTGAGATTCTCCCACATGTGGGCTGTATTTTGGCTGCGTTTTGGGCTGGAGCTTCTCGTGGTTTGAGGCCTGCATTGCTCCAACCCCAGCTCTTGCTATTCTCCCGCAGGTGGGCTGGATTTTTGCTGACATTTGGGCTGGAGCTTCTCGTGGTTTGAGGCCTGGCTTGCTCCAACCCCTGCTCTTGATATTCTCCCGGAGATGGCCTGTATTTTGGCTGCGTTTTGGGCTGGAGCTTCTCGTGGTTTGAGGCCTGGCTTGCTCCACCCCCTGCCCATGATATTCTCCTGGATGTGGGCTGCATTTTGGCTGCCTTTTTGGGCTGGAAATTCTCGTGGTTTGAGACCTGGCTTGCTCCACCCCCTGCTCTTGAGATTCTTTCGGATGTGGGCTGCATTTTGGTTGCCTTTTGGGCTGGAGCTTCTCGTGGTTTGAGGCCTGGCTTGCTCCACCCCCTGCTCTTGAGATTCTCCCGGATGTGGGCTGCATTTTGGCTGCCTTTTGGGCTGGAGCTTCTCGTGGTTTGAGGCCTGGCTTGCTCCACCCCCTGCTCTTGAGATTCTCCCGGATGTGGGCTGCATTTTGGCTGAATTTTGGGCTGGAGCTTCTCGTGGTTTGAGGCCTGGCTTGCTCCACCCCCTGCTCTTGATATTCTCCCAGAGGTGGTCTGCATTTTGGCTGCCTTTTGGGCTGGAGCTTCTCGTGGTTTGAGGCCTGGCTTGCTTCATCCCATGGTTTTGAAATTCTCCCGGATTTGGGCTGGAGTTTGGCTGCCTTTTGGGCTGGAGCTTCTCGTGGTTTGAGGCCTGGCTTGCTCCTACCCCTGCTCTTGATATTCTCCTGGATGTGGGCTGCATTTTTGCTGCCATTTAGGCTGGAGCTTCTCGTGGTTTGAGGCCTGGCTTGCTGTACCCCCTGCTCTTGAGATTCTTTCGGATGTGGGTTGCATTTTGGTTGCCTTTTGGGCTGGAGCTTCTCGTGGTTTGAGGCCTGGCTTGCTTCATCCCCTGGTTTTGAAATTCTTCCAGATTTGGGCTGGAGTTTGGCTGCTTTTTGGGCTGGAGCTTCTCGTGGTTTGAGGCCTGGCTTGCTCTACCCCCTGCTCTTGAGATTCTCCCGGATGTGGGCTGGATTTTGGTTGACATTTGGGCTGGAGCTTCTCGAGGTTTGGGGCCTGGCTTGCTCCACCCCCTGCTCTTGAGATTTTCCCGGATGTTGGCTGCATTTTGGCTGCTTTTTGGGCTGGAGCTTCTCGTGGTTTGAGGCCTGGCTTGCTCCACCCCCTGCTCTTGAGATTCTCCCGGATGTGGGCTGCATTTTGTCTGCCTTTTGGGCTGGAGCTTCTCGTGGTTTGAGGCCTGGCTTGCTCCACTCCCTGCCCATGATATTCTCCCGGATGTGGGCTACATTTTTTGGTGCTTTTTGGGCTGGAAATTCTCGTGGTTTGAGGCCTGGCTTGCTCCACCCCCTGCTCTTGAGATTCTCCCGGATGTGGGCTGCATTTTGGCTGCCTTTTGGGCTGGAGCTTCTCGTTGTTTGGTGCATGGCTGGCTCCACCCCCTGCTCTTGAGATTATCCTGGATGTGCGCTGAATTTGGCTGCCTTTTGGGCTGGAGCTTCTCGTTGTTTGAGGCCTGGCTTGCTCCAACCCCTGCTCTTGAGATTCTCCCGGATGTGGGCTGCATTTTGGCTGCCTTTTGGGCTGGAGATTCTCGTGGTTTGAGGCCTGGCTTGCTCCACCCCCTGCTCTTGAGATTCTCCCGGATGTGGGCTGCATTTTGGCTGCTTTTTGGGCTGGAGCTTCTCGTGGTTTGAGACCTGGCTTGCTCCACCCCCTGCTCTTGATATTTTCGCGGATGTGGGCTGCATTTTGGCTGCATTTTGGGCTGCAGCTTCTCATGTTTTGAGGCCTGGCTTGCTCCACCCCCTGCTCTTGAGATTCTCCCGGATGTGGGCTGCATTTTGGCTGCCTTTTGGGCTGGAGCTTCTCGTGGTTTGGGGCCTGGCTTGCTCCACCCCTTGCTCTTGAGATTCTCCCACATGTGGGCTGGATTTTGGCTGCGTTTTGGGCTGGAGCTTCTCGTGGTTTGAAGCCTGGCTTGCTCCACCCCCTGATCTTGAGATTCTCCCAGATGTGGGCTGGATTTTGGCTGCATTTTGGGCTGGAGCTTCTCGTGGTTTGAGGCCTGCATTGCTCCAACCCCAGCTCTTGCTATTCTCCCGCAGGTGGGCTGGATTTTGGCTGACATTTGGGCTGGAAATTCTCGTGGTTTGAGTCCTGGCTTGCTCCACCCCCTGCTCTTGAGATTCTCCCAGATGTGGGCTGCATTTTGGCTGCCTTTTTGGGCTGGAGCTTTTCGTGGTTTGAGGCCTGGCTTGCTCCACCCCCTGCTCTTGAGATTCTGCCGGATGTGGGCTGCATTTTGGCTGCCTTTTGGGCTGGAGCTTCTCGTGGTTTCAGGCCGGGCTTGCTTCATCCCCTGGTTTTGAAATTCTCCCGGATTTGGGCTGGAGTTTGGGTGCCTTTTGGGCTGGAGCTTCTCGTGGTTTGAGGCCTGGCTTGCTCCAACCCCTGCTCTTGATATTCTCCTGGATGTGGGCTGCAATTTTGCTGCCATTTAGGCTGGAGCTTCTCGTGGTTTGAGGCCTGGCTTGCTCCACGCCCTGCTCTTGAGATTCTCCCGGATGTGGGCTGCATTTTGGCTGCATTTTGGGCTGGAGGTTCTCATGCTTTGAGGCCTGGCTTGCTCCAACCCCTGCTCTTGAGATTCTCCCATATGTGGGCTGCATTTTGGCTGCATTTTGGGCTGGAGCTTCTCGTGGTTTGAGGCCTGGCTTGCTCCACCCCCTGCTCTTGATATTTTCCCGGATGTGGGCTGCATTTTGGCTGCTTTTTGGGCTGGAGCTTTTCGTGGTTTGAGGCCTGGCTTGCTCCACCCCCTGCTCTTGAGATTCTCCCGGATGTGGGCTGCATTTTGGCTGCCTTTTGGGCTGGAGCTTCTCGTGGTTTGAGGCCTGGCTTGCTCTACTCCCTGCTCTTGAGATTCTCCCTGATGTGGGCTGCATTTTGGCTGCTTTTTGGGCTGGAGCTTCTCGTGGTTTGAGGCCTGGCTTGCTCCACCCCCTGCTCTTGAGATTCTCCCGGATATGGGCTGTCTTTTGGCTCCCTTTTGGGCTGGAGCTTCTCGTGGTTTGAGGCCTGCCTTGCTCCAACCCCTGCTCTTGATATTCTCCCGGAGGTGGGCTGCATTTTGGCTGCCCTTTGGGCTAGAGCTTCTCGTGGTTTGAGGCCTGGCTTGCTCGACCCCGTGCTCTTGAGATTCTCCCGGATGTGGGCTGCATTTTGGCTGCCTTTTGGGCTGGAGCTTCTCGTGGTTTGAGGCCTGGCTTGCTTCATCCCCTGGTTTTGAGATTCTCCCGGATTTGGGCTGGAGTTTGGCTGCCTTTTGGGCTGGAGCTTCTCGTGGTTTGAGGACTGGCTTGCTCTACCCCCTGCTCTTGAGATTCTCCCGGATGTGGGCTGGATTTTGGCTGCCTTTTGGGCTGGAAATTCTCGTGGTTTGAGGCCTGGCTTGCTCCACCCCCTGGTCTTGAGATTGTCCCGGATGTGGGCTGCATTTTGGCTGCCTTTTGGGCTGGAGGTTCTCATGCTTTGAGGCCTGGATTGCTCCAACCCCTGCTCTTGATATTCTCCCATATGTGGGCTGCATTTTGGCTGCCTTTTGGGCTGAAGATTCTTGTGGTTTGAGGCCTGGCTTGCTCCACCCCCTGCTCTTGATATTTTCCCGGATGTGGGCTGGATTTCGGCTGCATTTTGGCTGGAGCTTCTCGTGGTTTGAGGCCTGGCTTGCTCCACTCCCTGCCCATGATATTCTCCCGGATGTGGGCTGCATTTTGGCTGCTTTTTGGGCTGGAGCTTTTCGTGGTTTGAGACCTGGCTTGCTCCACCCCCTGCTCTTGAGATTCTCCCGCATGTGGGCTGCATTTTGGCTGCCTTTTGGGCTGGAGCTTCTCGTTGTTTGGGGCATGGCTGGCTCCACCCCCTGCTCTTGAGATTCTCCCGGATGTGGGCTGCATTTTGGTTGCTCTTTGGGCTGGAGCTTCTCGTGGTTTGAGGCCTGGCTTGCTCCACCCCCTGCTCTTGAGATTCTCCCGGATGTGGGCTGCATTTTGGCTGCCTTTTGGGCTGGAGCTTCTCGTGGTTTGAGGCCTGGCTTGCTCCAGCCCCTGCTCTTGAGATTCTCCCGGATGTGGGCTGCATTTTCGCTGCCTTTTGGGCTGGAGCTTCTCGTGGTTTGAGGCCTGGCTTGCTCCACCCCCTGCTCTTGAGATTCTCCCGCATGTGGGCTGCATTTTGGCTGCCTTTTGGGCTGGAGCTTCTCGTGGTTTGAGGCCTGGCTTGCTCCACCCCCTGCTCTTGAGATTCTCCCAGATGTGGGCTGCATTTTGGCTGCTTTTTGGGCTGGAGCTTCTCGTGGTTTGAGGCCTGCCTTGCTCCACCCCCTGCTCTTGAGATTCTCCCGGAGCTGGCCTGTAATTTGACTGCGTTTTGGGCTGGAGCTTCTCGTGGTTTGAGGCCTGGCTTGCTCCAACCCCTGCTCTTGATATTCTCCCGGATGTGGGCTGGAGTTTAGCTGCATTTTGGGCTGGAGCTTCTCGCGGTTTGAGGCCTGGCTTTCGCCACCAACAGCTCTTGATATTCTCCCAGATGTGCGCTGGATTTTAGCTGCATTTTGAGGTGGAGCTTCTCGTGGTTTGAGGCCTGGCTTGCTCCACCCCCTGCTCTTGAGATTCTCCCGGATGTGGGCTGCATTTTGACTGCCTTTTGGGCTGGAGCTTCTCGCGGTTTGGGGCCTGGCTTCTCCACCCCAGCTCTTGAGATTCTCCCAGATGTGGGCTGCATTTTGACTTCCTTTTGGGCTGGAGCTTCTCGTGGTTTGAGGCCTGGCTTGCTCCACCCCCTGCTCTTGAGATTCTCCCGGATGTGGGCTGGAATTTCGCTGCCCTTTGGGCTCTAGATTCTCGTGGTTTGAGGCCTGGCTTGCTCGACCCCCTGCTATTCAGATTCTCCCGGATGTGGGCTGCATTTTGGCTGCCTTTTGGGCTGGAGCTTCTCGTGGTTTGGGGCCTGGCTTGCTCCACCCCCTGCTCTTGAGATTCTCCCAGATGTGGGCTGTATTTTGGCTGCGTTTTGGGCTGGAGCTTCTGGTGGTTTGAGGCCTGGCTTGCTCCACCCCCTGCTCTTGAGATTCTCCCACATGTGGGCTGCATTTTGGCTGCCTTTTGGGCTGGAGCTTCTCGTGGTTTGAGGCCTGGCTTGCTCCACCCCCTGCTCTTGATATTCTCCCAGATGTGGGCTGCATTTTGGCTGCCTTTTGGGCTGGAGCTTCTCGTGGTTTGAGGCCTGCATTGCTCCAACCCCAGCTCTTGCTATTCTCCCGCAGGTGGGCTGCATTTTGGCTGACATTTGGGCTGGAAATTCTCGTGATTTGAGGCCTGGCTTGCTCTACCCCCTGCTCTTGATATTCTCCTGGATGTGGGCTGGATTTTGGCTGCTTTTTGGGCTGGAGCTTCTCGTGGTTTGAGGCCTGGCTTGCTCCACCCCCTGCTCTTGAGATTCTCCCGGCTCTGGGCTGGAGTTTGGCTGCCTTTTGGGCTGGAGCTTCTCGTGGTTTGAGGCCTGGCTTGCTCCACCCCCTGCTCTTGAGATTCTCCCGCATGTGGGCTGCATTTTGGCTGTCTTTTGGGCTGGAGCTTCTCATGGTTTGAGGCCTGGCTTGCTCCACACCCTGCTCTTGATATTCTCCCGGATGTGGGCTGCATTTTGGCTGCCTTTTGGGCTGGAGCTTCTTGTGGTTTGAGGCCTGGATTGCTCCAACCCCTGCTCTTGATATTCTCTCGGATGTGGGCTGGAGTTTAGCTGCATTTTGGGCTACAGCTTCTCGCGGTTTGAGGCCTGGCTTTCGCCACCAAAAGCTCTTGATATTCTCCCAGATGTGCGCTGGATTTTAGCTGTCTTTTGGGCTGGAGCTTCTCGTGGTTTGAGGCCTGGCTTGCTCCACCCCCTGCTCTTGAGATTCTCCCGGATGTGGGCTGCATTTTGGCTGCCTTTTGGGCTGGAGCTTCTCGTGGTTTGGGGCCTGGCTTGCTCCACCCCCTGCTCTTGATATTCTCCCCTATGTGGGCTGCATTATGACTTCATTTTGGGCTGGAGCTTCTCATGGTTTGAGGCCTGGCTTGCTCCACCCCCTGCTCTTGAGATTCTCCCAGATGTGGGCTGGATTTTCGCTGCCCTTTGGGCTGGAGATTCTCGTGGTTTGAGGCCTGGCTTGCTCCACCCCCTGCTCTTGAGATTCTCCCGGATGTGGGCTGGAGTTTGGCTGCCTTTTGGGCTGGAGATTCTCGTGGCTGGAGGCCTGGCTTGCTCCACCCCCTGCTCTTGAGATTCTCCCTGATGTGGGCTGCATTTTGGCTGCCTTTTGGGCTGGAGGTTCTTGTGGTTTGAGGCCTGGCTTGCTCCACCCCCTGCTCTTGAGATTCTCCCGGATGTGGGCTGGAGTTTGGCTGCCTTTTGGGCTGGAGCTTCTCGTGGTTTGAGGCCTGGCTTGCTCCACCCCCTGCTCTTGAGATTCTCCCTGATGTGGGCTGCATTTTGGCTGCCTTTTGGGCTGGAGCTTCTCGTGGTTTGGGGCCTGGCTTGCTCCACCCCCTGCTCTTGAGATTCTCCCAGATGTGGGCTGCATTTTGACTTCCTTTTGGGCTGGAGCTTCTCATGGTTTGAGGCCTGGCTTGCTCCACCCCCTGCTCTTGAGATTCTCCCGGATGTGGGCTGGAATTTGGCTGCCCTTTGGGCTCTAGATTCTCGAGGTTTGAGGCCTGGCTTGCTCCACCCCCTGCTATTCAGATTCTCCCGGATGTGGGCTGCATTTTGGCTGCGTTTTGGGCTGGAGCTTCTCGTGGTTTGGGGCCTGGCTTGCTCCACCCCCTGCTCTTGAGATTCTCCCACATGTGGGCTGTATTTTGGCTGCGTTTTGGGCTGGAGCTTCTCGTGGTTTGAGGCCTGGCTTGCTCCACCCCCTGCTCTTGATATTCTCCTGGAGGTGGCCTGTATTTTGGCTGCGTTTTGGGCTGGAGCTTCTCGTGGTTTGAGGCCTGGCTTGCTCCACCCCCTGCTCTTGAGATTCTCCCACATGTGGGCTGCATTTTGGCTGCCTTTTGGGCTGGAGCTTCTCGTGGTTTGAGGCCTGCATTGCTCCAACCCCAGCTCTTGCTATTCTCCCGCAGGTGGGCTGCCTTTTGGCTGACATTTGGGCTGGAAATTCTCGTGATTTGAGGCCTGGCTTGCTCCACCCCCTGCTCTTGATATTCTCCCGGATGTGGGCTGCATTTTGGCTGCATTTTGGGCTGGAGCTTCTCGTGGTTTGAGGCCTGCCTTGCTCCACCCCCTGCTCTTGAGATTCTCCTGGATGTGGGCTGCATTTTGGCTGCCTTTTGGTGTGGAGCTTCTCATGCTTTGAGGCCTGGCTTGCTCCAACCCCTGCTCTTGATATTCTCCCGGATGTGGGCTGGAGTTTAGCTGCATTTTGGGCTGGAGCTTCTCGCGGTTTGAGGCCTGGCTTTCGCCACCAACAGCTCTTGATATTCTCTCAGATGTGCGCTGGATTTTAGCTGCATTTTGGGCTGGAGATTCTCGTGGTTTGAGGCCTGGCTTGCTCCACCCCCTGCTCTTGAGATTCTCCCGGCTCTGGGCTGGAGTTTGGCTGCCTTTTGGGCTGGAGCTTCTCGTGGTTTGAGGCCTGGCTTGCTCCACCCCCTGCTCTTGAGATTCTCCCGCATGTGGGCTGCATTTTGGCTGCCTTTTGGGCTGGAGCTTCTCATGGTTTGAGGCCTGGCTTGCTCCACCCCCTGCTCTTGATATTCTCCCGGATGTGGGCTGCATTTTGGCTGCCTTTTGGGCTGGAGCTTCTTCTGGTTTGAGGCCTGGATTGCTCCAACCCCTGCTCTTGATATTCTCTCGGATGTGGGCTGGAGTTTAGCTGCATTTTGGGCTACAGCTTCTCGCGGTTTGAGGCCTGGCTTTCGCCACCAAAAGCTCTTGATATTCTCCCAGATGTGGGCTGGATTTTCGCTGCCCTTTGGGCTGGAGATTCTCGTGGTTTGAGGCCTGGCTTGCTCCACCCCCTGCTCTTGAGATTCTCCCGGATGTGGGCTGGAGTTTGGCTGCCTTTTGGGCTGGAGCTTCTCGTGGCTGGAGGCCTGGCTTGCTCCACCCCCTGCTCTTGAGATTCTCCCTGATGTGGGCTGCATTTTGGCTGCCTTTTGGGCTGGAGCTTCCCGTGGTTTGAGGCCTGGCTTGCTCCACCCCCAGCTCTAGAGATTCTCCCGGATGTGGGCTGGAGTTTGGCTGCCTTTTGGGCTGGAGATTCTCGTGGCTGGAGGCCTGGCTTGCTCCACCCCCTGCTCTTGAGATTCTCCCTGATGTGGGCTGCATTTTGGCTGCCTTTTGGGCTGGAGCTTCTCGTGGTTTGGGGCCTGGCTTGCTCCACCCCCTGCTCTTGAGATTCTCCCAGATGTGGGCTGCATTTTGACTTCCTTTTGGGCTGGAGCTTCTCATGGTTTGAGGCCTGGCTTGCTCCACCCCCTGCTCTTGAGATTCTCCCGGATGTGGGCTGGAATTTCGCTGCCCTTTGGGCTCTAGATTCTCGAGGTTTGAGGCCTGGCTTGCTCCACCCCCTGCTATTCAGATTCTCCCGGATGTGGGCTGCATTTTGGCTGCGTTTTGGGCTGGAGCTTCTCGTGGTTTGGGGCCTGGCTTGCTCCACCCCCTTCTCTTGAGATTCTCCCACATGTGGGCTGTATTTTGGCTGCGTTTTGGGCTGGAGCTTCTCGTGGTTTGAGGCCTGGCTTGCTCCACCCCCTGCTCTTGATATTCTCCTGGAGGTGGCCTGTATTTTGGCTGCGTTTTGGGCTGGAGCTTCTCGTGGTTTGAGGCCTGGCTTGCTCCACCCCCTGCTCTTGAGATTCTCCAGAAGGTGGGCTGCATTTTGGCTGCATTTTGGGCTGGAGCTTCTAGTGGTTTGAGGCCTGGCTTGCTCCAACCCCAGCTCTTGCTATTCTCCCGCAGGTGGGCTGCCTTTTGGCTGACATTTGGGCTGGAAATTCTCGTGATTTGAGGCCTGGCTTGCTCCACCCCCTGCTCTTGATATTCTCCCGGATGTGGGCTGCATTTTGGCTGCATTTTGGGCTGGAGCTTCTCGTGGTTTGAGGCCTGCCTTGCTCCACCCCCTGCTCTTGAGATTCTCCTGGATGTGGGCTGCATTTTGGCTGCCTTTTGGGCTGGAGCTTCTCATGCTTTGAGGCCTGGCTTGCTCCAACCCCTGCTCTTGATATTCTCCCGGATGTGGGCTGCATTTTGGCTGCCTTTTGGGCTGGAGCTTCTCGTGGTTTGAGGCCTGCCTTGCTCCACCCCCTGCTCTTGAGATTCTCCCGGATGTGGGCTGCATTTTGGCTGCCTTTTGGGCTGGAGCTTCTCGTGGTTTGGGGCCTGGCTTCTCCACCCCCTGCTCTTGAGATTCTCCCAGATGTGGGCTGCATTTTGACTTCCTTTTTTAGCTGGAGCTTCTCGTGGTTTGAGGCCTGGCTTGCTCCACCCCCTGCTCTTGAGATTCTCCCGGATGTGGGCTGGAATTTCGCTGCCCTTTGGGCTCTAGATTCTCGTGGTTTGAGGCCTGGCTTGCTCGACCCCCTGCTATTCAGATTCTCCCGGATGTGGGCTGAATTTTGGCTGCCTTTTGGGCTGGAGCTTCTCGTGGTTTGGGGCCTGGCTTGCTCCACCCCCTGCTCTTGAGATTCTCCCACATGTGGGCTGTATTTTGGCTGCGTTTTGGGCTGGAGCTTCTCGTGGTTTGAGGCCTGGCTTGCTCCACCCCCTGCTCTTGATATTCTCCCGGAGGTGGCCTGTATTTTGGCTGCGTTTTGGGCTGGAGCTTCTCGTGGTTTGAGGCCTGGCTTGCTCCACCCCCTCCTCTTGATATTCTCCCAGATGTGGGCTGCATTTTGGCTGCCTTTTGGGCTGGAGCTTCTCGTGGTTTGAGGCCTGCATTGCTCCAACCCCAGCTCTTGCTATTCTCCCGCAGGTGGGCTGCATTTTGGCTGCCTTTTGGGCTGAAGCTTCTCATGGTTTGAGGCCTGGCTTGCTCCACCCCCTGCTCTTGAGATTCTCCCGCAGGTGGGCTGCATTTTGGCTGCCTTTTGGGCTGGAGCTTCTTGTGGTTTGAGGCCTGGATTGCTCCAACCCCTGCTCTTGAGATTCTCTCGGATGTGGGCTGGAGTTTAGCTGCATTTTGGGCTAGAGCTTCTCGCGGTTTGAGGCCTGGATTTCGCCACCAAAAGCTCTTGAGACTCTCCCGGATGTGGGCTGCATTTTGGCTGCCTTTTGGGCTGGAGCTTCTCGTGGTTTGGGGCCTGGCTTGCTCCACCCTCTGCTCTTGAGATTCTCCAAGATGTGGGCTGCATTTTGACTTCATTTTGGGCTGGAGCTTCTCATGGTTTGAGGCCTGGCTTGCTCCACCCCATGCTCTTGAGATTCTCGCAGATGTGGGCTGGATTTTTGCTGCCCTATGGGCTGGAGATTCTCGTGGTTTGAGGCCTGACTTGCTCCACCCCCTGCTCTTGAGATTCTCCCGGATGTGGGCTGGAGTTTGGCTGCCTTTTGGGCTGGAGATTCTCGTGGCTGGAGGCCTGGCTTGCTCCACCCCCTGCTCTTGAGTTTCTCCCTGATGTGGGCTGCATTTTGGCTGCCTTTTGGGCTGGAGGTTCTTCTGGTTTGTGGCCTGGATTGCTCCACCCCCTGCTCTTGAGATTCTCCCGGATGTGGGCTGGAGTTTAGCTGCATTTTGGGCTGGAGCTTCTCGCGGTTTGAGGCCTGGCTTTCGCCACCAACAGCTCTTGATATTCTCCCAGATGTGCGCTGGATTTTAGCTGCATTTTGAGCTGGAGCTTCTCGTGGTTTGAGGCCTGGCTTGCTCCACCCCCTGCTCTTGAGATTCTCCCGGATGTGGGCTGGATTTTGGCTGCTTTTTGGGCTGGAGCTTCTCGTGGTTTGAGGCCTGGCTTGCTCCACCCCCTGCTCTTGAGATTCTCCCGGATGTGGGCTGCATTTTGGCTGCCTTTTGGGCTGGAGCTTCTCGTGGTTTGAGGCCTGCATTGCTCCAACCCCGGCTCTTGCTATTCTCCCGCAGGTGGGCTGCATTTTGGCTGACATTTGGGCTGGAAATTCTCGTGATTTGAGGCCTGGCTTGCTCCACCCCCTGCTCTTGATATTCTCCTGGATGTGGGCTGGATTTTCGCTGCACTTTGGGCTGGAGATTCTCGTGGTTTGAGGCCTGGCTTGCTCCACCCCCTGCTCTTGAGATTCTCCTGGATGTGGGCTGCATTTTGGCTGCCTTTTGGGGTGGAGCTTCTCATGCTTTGAGGCCTGGCTTGCTCCAACCCCTGCTCTTGATATTCTCCCGGATGTGGGCTGGAGTTTAGCTGCATTTTGGGCTGGAGCTTCTCGCGGTTTGAGGCCTGGCTTTCGCCACCAACAGCTCTTGATATTCTCCCAGATGTGCGCTGGATTTTAGCTGCATTTTGAGGTGGAGCTTCTCGTGGTTTGAGGCCTGGCTTGCTCCACCCCCTGCTCTTGAGATTCTCCCGGATGTGGGCTGCATTTTGGCTGCCTTTTGGGCTGGAGCTTCTCGTGGTTTGGGGCCTGGCTTGCTCCACCCCCTGCTCTTGAGATTCTCCCAGATGTGGGCTGCATTTTGACTTCCTTTTGGGCTGGAGCTTCTCGTGGTTTGAGGCCTGGCTTGCTCCACCCCCTGCTCTTGAGATTCTCCCGGATGTGGGCTGGAATTTCGCTGCCCTTTGGGCTCTAGATTCTCGTGGTTTGAGGCCTGGCTTGCTCCACCCCCTGCTCTTGATATTCTCCCGGAGGTGGCCTGTATTTTGGCTGCGTTTTGGGCTGGAGCTTCTCGTGGTTTGAGGCCTGGCTTGCTCCACCCCCTGCTCTTGAGATTCTCCCACATGTGGGCTGCATTTTGGCTGCCTTTTGGGCTGGAGCTTCTAGTGGTTTGAGGCCTGGCTTGCTCCACCCCCTGCTCTTGATATTCTCCCAGATGTGGGCTGCATTTTGGCTGCATTTTGGGCTGGAGCTTCTCGTGGTTTGAGGCCTGGCTTGCTCCACCCCCTGCTCTTGATATTCTCCTGGATGTGGGCTGGATTTTCGCTGCACTTTGGGCTGGAGATTCTCGTGGTTTGAGGCCTGACTTGCTCCACCCCCTGCTCTTGAGATTCTCCCGGATGTGGGCTGCATTTTGGCTGCCTTTTGAGCTGGAGATTCTCGTGGCTGGAGGCCTGGCTTGCTCCACCCCCTGCTCTTGAGATTCTCCCTGATGTGGGCTGCATTTTGGCTGCCTTTTGGGCTGGAGGTTCTTGTGGTTTGAGGCCTGGATTGCTCCACCCCTGCTCTTGAGATTCTCCCGGAGGTGGGCTGGAGTTTAGCTGCATTTTCCTCTAGAGCTTCTCGTGGTTTGAGGCCTGGCTTGCCCCCCCCCCTGCTCTTGAGATTCTCCCTGATGTGGGCTGCATTTTGGCTGCCTTTTGGGCTGGAGCTTCCCGTGGTTTGAGGCCTGGCTTGCTCCACCCCCAGCTCTAGAGATTCTCCCGGATGTGGGCTGGAGTTTGGCTGCCTTTTGGGCTGGAGATTCTCGTGGCTGGAGGCCTGGCTTGCTCCACCCCCTGCTCTTGAGATTCTCCCTGATGTGGGCTGCATTTTGGCTGCCTTTTGGGCTGGAGCTTCTCGTGGTTTGGGGCCTGGCTTGCTCCACCCCCTGCTCTTGAGATTCTCCCAGATGTGGGCTGCATTTTGACTTCCTTTTGGGCTGGAGCTTCTCATGGTTTGAGGCCTGGCTTGCTCCACCCCCTGCTCTTGAGATTCTCCCGGATGTGGGCTGGAATTTCGCTGCCCTTTGGGCTCTAGATTCTCGAGGTTTGAGGCCTGGCTTGCTCCACCCCCTGCTATTCAGATTCTCCCGGATGTGGGCTGCATTTTGGCTGCGTTTTGGGCTGGAGCTTCTCGTGGTTTGGGGCCTGGCTTGCTCCACCCCCTTCTCTTGAGATTCTCCCACATGTGGGCTGTATTTTGGCTGCGTTTTGGGCTGGAGCTTCTCGTGGTTTGAGGCCTGCCTTGCTCCACCCCCTGCTCTTGATATTCTCCTGGAGGTGGCCTGTATTTTGGCTGCGTTTTGGGCTGGAGCTTCTCGTGGTTTGAGGCCTGGCTTGCTCCACCCCCTGCTCTTGAGATTCTCCAGAAGGTGGGCTGCATTTTGGCTGCCTTTTGGGCTGGAGCTTCTAGTGGTTTGAGGCCTGGCTTGCTCCAACCCCAGCTCTTGCTATTCTCCCGCAGGTGGGCTGCCTTTTGGCTGACATTTGGGCTGGAAATTCTCGTGATTTGAGGCCTGGCTTGCTCCACCCCCTGCTCTTGATATTCTCCCGGATGTGGGCTGCATTTTGGCTGCATTTTGGGCTGGAGCTTCTCGTGGTTTGAGGCCTGCCTTGCTCCACCCCCTGCTCTTGAGATTCTCCTGGATGTGGGCTGCATTTTGGCTGCCTTTTGGGCTGGAGCTTCTCATGCTTTGAGGCCTGGCTTGCTCCAACCCCTGCTCTTGATATTCTCCCGGATGTGGGCTGCATTTTGGCTGCCTTTTGGGCTGGAGCTTCTCGTGGTTTGAGGCCTGCCTTGCTCCACCCCCTGCTCTTGAGATTCTCCCGGATGTGGGCTGCATTTTGGCTGCCTTTTGGGCTGGAGCTTCTCGTGGTTTGGGGCCTGGCTTCTCCACCCCCTGCTCTTGAGATTCTCCCAGATGTGGGCTGCATTTTGACTTCCTTTTTTAGCTGGAGCTTCTCGTGGTTTGAGGCCTGGCTTGCTCCACCCCCTGCTCTTGAGATTCTCCCGGATGTGGGCTGGAATTTCGCTGCCCTTTGGGCTCTAGATTCTCGTGGTTTGAGGCCTGGCTTGCTCGACCCCCTGCTATTCAGATTCTCCCGGATGTGGGCTGAATTTTGGCTGCCTTTTGGGCTGGAGCTTCTCGTGGTTTGGGGCCTGGCTTGCTCCACCCCCTGCTCTTGAGATTCTCCCACATGTGGGCTGTATTTTGGCTGCGTTTTGGGCTGGAGCTTCTCGTGGTTTGAGGCCTGGCTTGCTCCACCCCCTGCTCTTGATATTCTCCCGGAGGTGGCCTGTATTTTGGCTGCGTTTTGGGCTGGAGCTTCTCGTGGTTTGAGGCCTGGCTTGCTCCACCCCCTCCTCTTGATATTCTCCCAGATGTGGGCTGCATTTTGGCTGCCTTTTGGGCTGGAGCTTCTCGTGGTTTGAGGCCTGCATTGCTCCAACCCCAGCTCTTGCTATTCTCCCGCAGGTGGGCTGCATTTTGGCTGCCTTTTGGGCTGAAGCTTCTCATGGTTTGAGGCCTGGCTTGCTCCACCCCCTGCTCTTGATATTCTCCCGCAGGTGGGCTGCATTTTGGCTGCCTTTTGGGCTGGAGCTTCTTGTGGTTTGAGGCCTGGATTGCTCCAACCCCTGCTCTTGAGATTCTCTCGGATGTGGGCTGGAGTTTAGCTGCATTTTGGGCTAGAGCTTCTCGCGGTTTGAGGCCTGGATTTCGCCACCAAAAGCTCTTGAGACTCTCCCGGATGTGGGCTGCATTTTGGCTGCCTTTTGGGCTGGAGCTTCTCGTGGTTTGGGGCCTGGCTTGCTCCACCCTCTGCTCTTGAGATTCTCCAGGATGTGGGCTGCATTTTGGCTGCATTTTGGGCTGGAGCTTCTCGTGGTTTGAGGCCTGCCTTGCTCCACCCCCTGCTCTTGATATTCTCCCGGGTGTGGGCTGGATTTTGGCTGCCTTTTGGGCTGGAGCTTCTCATGGTTTGAGGCCTGGCTTGCTCCACCCCCTGCTCTTGAGATTCTCCCGGATGTTTGCTGAATTTTGGCTGCCTTTTCGGCTGGAGCTTCTCATGGTTTGAGGCCTGGCTTGCTCCACCCCCTGCTCTTGATATTCTCCCGGATGTTGGCTGGATTTTGGCTGTTTTTAGGGCTGGAGCTTCTCGTGGTTTGAGGCCTGGCTTCCTCCACCCCCTGCTCTTGAGATTCTCCCGGATGTGGGCTGGATTTTGGCTGCATTTTGGGCTGGAGCTTCTCGTGGTTTGGGGCATGGCTGGCTCCAAACCCTGCTCTTGAGATTCTCCCGGATGTGGGCTGCATTTTGGTTGCTCTTTGGGCTGGAGCTTCTCGTGGTTTGAGGCCTGGCTTGCTCCACCCCCTGCTCTTGAGATTCTCCCGGAGGTGGGCTGCATTTTGGCTGCCATTTGGGCTGGAGCTTCTCGTGGTTTGAGGCCTGGCTTGCTCCACGCCTTGCTCTTGAGATTCTCCCGGACGTGGTCTGGATTTTAGCTGCATTTTCCTCTAGAGCTTCTCGTGGTTTGAGGCCTGGCTTGCTCCACCATCTTCTCTTGATATTCTCCCGGATGTGGGCTGGATTTTAGTTGCCTTTTGGGCTGGAGCTTCTCGTGGTTTGGGGCATGGCTGGCTCCACCCCCTGCTCTTGAGATTCTCCCGGATGTGGGCTGCATTTTGGTTGCTCTTTGGGCTGGAGCTTCTCGTGGTTTGAGGCCTGGCTTGCTCCACCCCCTGCTCTTGAGATTCTCCCGGAGGTGGACTGCATTTTGGCTGCATTTTTGGCTGGAGCTTCTCGTGGTTTGAGGCCTGGCTTTCTCCACACCCTGCTCTTGAGATTCTCCCGGATGTGGGCTGGAGTTTAGCTGCATTTTGGGCTGGAGCTTCTCGCGGTTTGAGGCCTGGCTTTCGCCACCAACAGCTCTTGATATTCTCTCAGATGTGCGCTGGATTTTAGCTGCATTTTGAGGTGGAGCTTCTCGTGGTTTGAGGCCTGGCTTGCTCCACCCCCTGCTCTTGAGATTCTCCCGGATGTGGGCTGCATTTTGGCTGCCTTTTGGGCTGGAGCTTCTCGTGGTTTGGGGCCTGGCTTCTCCACCCCCTGCTCTTGAGATTCTCCCAGATGTGGGCTGCATTTTGACTTCCTTTTTTAGCTGGAGCTTCTCGTGGTTTGAGGCCTGGCTTGCTCCACCCCCTGCTCTTGAGATTCTCCCGGATGTGGGCTGGAATTTCGCTGCCCTTTGGGCTCTAGATTCTCGTGGTTTGAGGCCTGGCTTGCTCGACCCCCTGCTCTTGAGATTCTCCCGGATGTGGGCTGAATTTTGGCTGCCTTTTGGGCTGGAGCTTCTCGTGGTTTGGGGCCTGGCTTGCTCCACCCCCTGCTCTTGAGATTCTCCCACATGTGGGCTGTATTTTGGCTGCCTTTTGGGCTGGAGCTTCTCGTGGTTTGAGGCCTGGCTTGCTCCACCCCCTGCTCTTGATATTCTCCCGGAGGTGGCCTGTATTTTGGCTGCGTTTTGGGCTGGAGCTTCTCGTGGTTTGAGGCCTGGCTTGCTCCACCCCCTCCTCTTGATATTCTCCCAGATGTGGGCTGCATTTTGGCTGCCTTTTGGGCTGGAGCTTCTCGTGGTTTGAGGCCTGCATTGCTCCAACCCCAGCTCTTGCTATTCTCCCGCAGGTGGGCTGCATTTTGGCTGCCTTTTGGGCTGAAGCTTCTCATGGTTTGAGGCCTGGCTTGCTCCACCCCCTGCTCTTGATATTCTCCCGCAGGTGGGCTGCATTTTGGCTGCCTTTTGGGCTGGAGCTTCTTGTGGTTTGAGGCCTGGATTGCTCCAACCCCTGCTCTTGAGATTCTCTCGGATGTGGGCTGGAGTTTAGCTGCATTTTGGGCTAGAGCTTCTCGCGGTTTGAGGCCTGGATTTCGCCACCAAAAGCTCTTGAGACTCTCCCGGATGTGGGCTGCATTTTGGCTGCCTTTTGGGCTGGAGCTTCTCGTGGTTTGGGGCCTGGCTTGCTCCACCCTCTGCTCTTGAGATTCTCCAAGATGTGGGCTGCATTTTGACTTCATTTTGGGCTGGAGCTTCTCATGGTTTGAGGCCTGGCTTGCTCCACCCCCTGCTCTTGAGATTCTCGCAGATGTGGGCTGGATTTTCGCTGCCCTTTGGGCTGGAGATTCTTGTGGTTTGAGGCCTGACTTGCTCCACCCCCTGCTCTTGAGATTCTCCCGGATGTGGGCTGGAGTTTGGCTGCCTTTTGGGCTGGAGATTCTCGTGGCTGGAGGCCTGGCTTGCTCCACCCCCTGCTCTTGAGTTTCTCCCTGATGTGGGCTGGATTTTGGCTGCCTTTTGGGCTGGAGGTTCTTGTGGTTTGTGGCCTGGATTGCTCCACCCCCTGCTCTTGAGATTCTCCCGGAGGTGGGCTGGAGTTTAGCTGCATTTTCCTCTAGAGCTTCACGTGGTTTGAGGCCTGGCTTGCCCCCCCCCCTGCTCTTGAGATTCTCCCTGATGTGGGCTGCATTTTGGCTGCTTTTTGGGCTGGAGATTCTCGTGGTTTGAGGCCTGCCTTGCTCCACCCCCTGCTCTTGAGATTCTCCCGGAGGTGGCCTGTATTTTGACTGCGTTTTGGGCTGGAGCTTCTCGTGGTTTGAGGCCTGGCTTGCTCCACCCCCTGCTCTTGATATTCTCCCGGATGTGGGCTGCATTTTGGCTGCATTTTGGGCTGGAGCTTCTCGTGGTTTGAGGCCTGGCTTGCTCCACCCCCTGCTCTTGAGATTCTCCTGGATGTGGGCTGCATTTTGGCTGCCTTTTGGGGTGGAGCTTCTCATGCTTTGAGGCCTGGCTTGCTCCAACCCCTGCTCTTGATATTCTCCCGGATGTGGGCTGGAGTTTAGCTGCATTTTGGGCTGGAGCTTCTCGCGGTTTGAGGCCTGGCTTTCGCCACCAACAGCTCTTGATATTCTCCCAGATGTGCGCTGGATTTTAGCTGCATTTTGAGGTGGAGCTTCTCGTGGTTTGAGGCCTGGCTTGCTCCACCCCCTGCTCTTGAGATTCTCCCGGATGTGGGCTGGATTTTGGCTGCTTTTTGGGCTGGAGCTTCTCGTGGTTTGAGGCCTGGCTTGCTCCACCCCCTGCTCTTGAGATTCTCCCGGATGTGGGCTGCATTTTGGCTGCCTTTTGGGATGGAGCTTCTCGTGGTTTGAGGCCTGGCTTGCTCCACCCCCTGCTCTTGATATTCTCCCGGAGGTGGCCTGTATTTTGGCTGCGTTTTGGGCTGGAGCTTCTCGTGGTTTGAGGCCTGGCTTGCTCCACCCCCTGCTCTTGAGATTCTCCCACATGTGGGCTGCATTTTGGCTGCCTTTTGGGCTGGATCTTCTAGTGGTTTGAGGCCTGGCTTGCTCCACCCCCTGCTCTTGATATTCTCCCAGATGTGGGCTGCATTTTGGCTGCCTTTTGGGCTGGAGCTTCTCGTGGTTTGAGGCCTGCATTGCTCCAACCCCGGCTCTTGCTATTCTCCCGCAGGTGGGCTGCATTTTGGCTGACATTTGGGCTGGAAATTCTCGTGAATTGAGGCCTGGCTTGCTCCACCCCCTGCTCTTGATATTCTCCTGGATGTGGGCTGGATTTTCGCTGCACTTTGGGCTGGAGATTCTCGTGGTTTGAGGCCTGACTTGCTCCACCCCCTGCTCTTGAGATTCTCCCGGATGTGGGCTGGAGTTTGGCTGCCTTTTGGGCTGGAGATTCTCGTGGCTGGAGGCCTGGCTTGCTCCACCCCCTGCTCTTGAGATTCTCCCGGATGTGGGCTGCATTTTGGCTGCCTTTTGGGCTGGAGCTTCTCGTGGTTTGGGGCCTGGCTTGCTCCACCCCCTGCTCTTGAGATTCTCCCAGATGTGGGCTGCATTTTGACTTCCTTTTGGGCTGGAGCTTCTCGTGGTTTGAGGCCTGCCTTGCTCCACCCCCTGCTCTTGAGATTCTCCTGGATGTGGGCTGCATTTTGGCTGCCTTTTGGGGTGGAGCTTCTCATGCTTTGAGGCCTGGCTTGCTCCAACCCCTGCTCTTGATATTCTCCCGGATGTGGGCTGGAGTTTAGCTGCATTTGGGCTGGAGCTTCTCGCGGTTTGAGGCCTGGCTTTCGCCACCAACAGCTCTTGATATTCTCCCAGATGTGCGCTGGATTTTAGCTGCATTTTGAGGTGGAGCTTCTCGTGGTTTGAGGCCTGGCTTGCTCCACCCCCTGCTCTTGAGATTCTCCCGGATGTGGGCTGCATTTTGGCTGCCTTTTGGGCTGGAGCTTCTCGTGGTTTGGGGCCTGGCTTGCTCCACCCCCTGCTCTTGAGATTCTCCCAGATGTGGGCTGCATTTTGACTTCCTTTTGGGCTGGAGCTTCTCGTGGTTTGAGGCCTGGCTTGCTCCACCCCCTGCTCTTGAGATTCTCCCGGATGTGGGCTGGAATTTCGCTGCCCTTTGGGCTCTAGATTCTCGTGGTTTGAGGCCTGGCTTGCTCCACCCCCTGCTCTTGATATTTTCCCGGAGGTGGCCTGTATTTTGGCTGCGTTTTGGGCTGGAGCTTCTCGTGGTTTGAGGCCTGGCTTGCTCCACCCCCTGCTCTTGAGATTCTCCCACATGTGGGCTGCATTTTGGCTGCCTTTTGGGCTGGAGCTTCTAGTGGTTTGAGGCCTGGCTTGCTCCACCCCCTGCTCTTGATATTCTCCCAGATGTGGGCTGCATTTTGGCTGCCTTTTGGGCTGGAGCTTCTCGTGGTTTGAGGCCTGCATTGCTCCAACCCCGGCTCTTGCTATTCTCCCGCAGGTGGGCTGCATTTTGGCTGACATTTGGGCTGGAAATTCTCATGATTTGAGGCCTGGCTTGCTCCACCCCCTGCTCTTGATATTCTCCTGGATGTGGGCTGGATTTTCGCTGCACTTTGGGCTGGAGATTCTCGTGGTTTGAGGCCTGACTTGCTCCACCCCCTGCTCTTGAGATTCTCCCGGATGTGGGCTGGAGTTTGGCTGCCTTTTGGGCTGGAGATTCTCGTGGCTGGAGGCCTGGCTTGCTCCACCCCCTGCTCTTGAGATTCTCCCTGATGTGGGCTGCATTTTGGCTGCCTTTTGGGGTGGAGCTTCTCATGCTTTGAGACCTGGCTTGCTCCAACCCCTGCTCTTGATATTCTCCCGGATGTGGGCTGGAGTTTAGCTGCATTTTGGGCTGGAGCTTCTCGTGGTCTGAGGCCTGGCTTTCGCCACCAACAGCTCTTGATATTCTCCCAGATGTGCGCTGTATTTTAGCTGCATTTTGAGGTGGAGCTTCTCGTGGTTTGAGGCCTGGCTTGCTCCACCCCCTGCTCTTGAGATTCTCCCGGATGTGGGCTGCATTTTGGCTGCCTTTTGGGCTGGAGCTTCTCGTGGTTTGAGGCCTGGCTTGCTCCATCCCCTGCTCTTGAGATTCTCCCGGAGGTGGGCTGCATTTTGACTTCCTTTTGGGCTGGAGCTTCCCATGGTTTGAGGCCTGGCTTGCTCCACCCCCTGCTCTTGAGATTCTCCCGGATGTGGGCTGGAATTTCGCTGCGCTTTGGGCTCTAGATTCTCGTGGTTTGAGGCCTGGCTTGCTCGACCCCCTGCTATTCAGATTCTCCCGGATGTGGGCTGCATTTTGGCTGCGTTTTGGGCTGGAGCTTCTCGTGCTTTGAGGCCTGGCTTGCTCCACCCCCTGCTCTTGAGATTCTCCCACATGTGGGCTGTATTTTGGCTGCGTTTTGGGCTGGAGCTTCTTGTGGTTTGAGGCCTGGCTTGCTCCACCCCCTGCTCTTGATATTCTCCTGGACGTGGCCTGTATTTTGGCTGCGTTTTGGGCTGGAGCTTCTCGTGGTTTGAGGCCTGGCTTGCTCCACCCCCTGCTCTTGAGATTCTCCTGGAGGTGGGCTGCATTTTGGCTGCCTTTTGGGCTGGAGCTTCTAGTGGTTTGAGGCCTGGCTTGCTCCAACCCCAGCTCTTGCTATTCTCCCGCAGGTGGGCTGCATTTTGGCTGATATTTGGGCTGGAAATTCTCGTGGTTTGAGGCCTGGCTTGCTCCACCCCCTGCTCTTGAGATTCTCCCGGATGTGGGCTGGAGTTTGGCTGCCTTTTGGGCTGGAGCTTCTCGTGGTTTGAGGCCTGGCTTGCTCCATCCCCTGCTCTTGAGATTCTCCCGCATGTGGGCTGCATTTTGGCTGCCTTTTGGGCTGGAGGTTCTTGTGGTTTGAGGCCTGGATTGCTCCACCCCCTGCTCTTGAGATTCTCCCGGATGTGGGCTGCATTTTGGCTGCATTTTCCTCTAGAGCTTCTCGTGGTTTGAGGCCTGGCTTGCTCCACCCCCTGCTCTTGAGATTCTCCTGGATGTGGGCTGCATTTTGGCTGCCTTTTGGGCTGGAGCTTCTCAAGGTTTGGGGCCTGGCTTGCTCCACCCTCTGCTCTTGATATTCTCCCAGATGTGGGCTGCATTTTGGCTGCCTTTTGGGCTGGAGCTTCTCAAGGTTTGGGGCCTGGCTTGCTCCACCCTCTGCTCTTGAGATTCTCCAGGATGTGGGCTGCATTTTGGCTGCATTTTGGGCTGGAGCTTCTCGTGGTTTGAGGCCTGCCTTGCTCCACCCCCTGCTCTTGATATTCTCCCGGGTGTGGGCTGGATTTTGGCTGCCTTTTGGGCTGGAGCTTCTCATGGTTTGAGGCCTGGCTTGCTCCACCCCCTGCTCTTGAGATTCTCCCGGATGTTTGCTGCATTTTGGCTGCCTTTTCGGCTGGAGCTTCTCATGGTTTGAGGCCTGGCTTGCTCCACCCCCTGCTCTTGATATTCTCCCGGATGTTGGCTGGATTTTGGCTGTTTTTAGGGCTGGAGCTTCTCGTGGTTTGAGGCCTGGCTTCCTCCACCCCCTGCTCTTGAGATTCTCCCGGATGTGGGCTGGATTTTGGCTGTTTTTAGGGCTGGAGCTTCTCGTGGTTTGAGGCCTGGCTTCCTCCACCCCCTGCTCTTGAGATTCTCCCGGATGTGGGCTGGATTTTGGCTGCATTTTGGGCTGGAGCTTCTCGTGGTTTGGGGCATGGCTGGCTCCAAACCCTGCTCTTGAGATTCTCCCGGATGTGGGCTGCATTTTGGTTGCTCTTTGGGCTGGAGCTTCTCGTGGTTTGAGGCCTGGCTTGCTCCACCCCCTGCTCTTGAGATTCTCCCGGAGGTGGGCTGCATTTTGGCTGCCATTTGGGCTGGAGCTTCTCGTGGTTTGAGGCCTGGCTTGCTCCACGCCTTGCTCTTGAGATTCTCCCGGACGTGGTCTGGATTTTAGCTGCATTTTCCTCTAGAGCTTCTCGTGGTTTGAGGCCTGGCTTGCTCCACCATCTTCTCTTGATATTCTCCCGGATGTGGGCTGGATTTTAGCTGCCTTTTGGGCTGGAGCTTCTCGTGTTTTGGGGCATGGCTGGCTCCACCCCCTGCTCTTGAGATTCTCCCGGATGTGGGCTGCATTTTGGTTGCTCTTTGGGCTGGAGCTTCTCGTGGTTTGAGGCCTGGCTTGCTCCACCCCCTGCTCTTGAGATTCTCCCGGAGGTGGACTGCATTTTGGCTGCCTTTTGGGCTGGAGCTTCTCGTGGTTTGAGGCCTGCCTTGCTCCACCCCCTGCTCTTGAGATTCTCCCGGATGTGGGCTGCATTTTGGCTGCATTTTGGGCTGGAGCTTCCTGTGGTTTGAGGCCTGGCTTGCTCCACCTCCTGCTCTTGAGATTCTCCCAGATGTTGGCTGGAGTTTGGCTGCCTTTTGGGCTGGAGCTTCTCGTGGTTTGAGGCCTGGCTTGCTCCAACCTCTGCTCTTGATATTCTCCTGGATGTGGGCTGCATTTTGGCTGCCTTTTGGGCTGGAGCTTCTCATGCTTTGAGGCCTGGCTTGCTCCACCCCCTGCTCTTGAGATTCTCCCGGATGTGGGCTGCATTTTGGCTGCCTTTTGGGCTGGAGCTTCTCATGTTTGAGGCCTGGCTTGCTCCACCCCCTGCTCTTGAGATTCTCCCGGATGTGGGTGGATTTTGGCTGCCTTTTGGGCTGGAGCTTCTCGTGGTTTGAGGCCTGGCTTGCTCCACCCCCAGCTCTTGAGATTCTCCTGGATGTGGGCTGGATTTTGGCTGCATTTTGGGCTGGAGCTTCTCGTGGTTTGGGGCATGGCTGGCTCCACCCCCTGCTCTTGAGATTCTCCCGGATGTGGGCTGCATTTTGGTTGCTCTTTGGGCTGGAGCTTCTCGTGGTTTGAGGCCTGGCTTGCTCCACCCCCTGCTCTTGATATTCTCCCATATGTGGGCTGCATTTTGGTTGCTCTTTGGGCTGGAGCTTCTCGTGGTTTGAGGCCTGGCTTGCTCCACCCCCTGCTCTTGATATTCTCCCGGAGGTGGGCTGCATTTTGGTTGCCATTTGGGCTGGAGCTTCTCGTGGTTTGAGGCCTGCCTTACTCCACGCCTTGCTCTTGAGATTCTCTCGGAAGTGGTCTGCATTTGGCTGCCTATTGGGCTGGAGCTTCTCGTGGTTTGAGGCCTGGCTTGCTCCACCCCCTGCTCTTGAGTTTCTCCCGGATGTGGGCTGCATTTTGGGCTGGATCTTCTCGTGGTTTGAGGCCTGGCTTGCTCCACCCCCTGCTCTTGATATTCTCCGAGATGTGGGCTGCATTTTCGCTGCCGTTTGGGCTGGAGATTCTCGTGGTTTGAGGCCTGGCTTGCTCCACACCCTGCTCTTGAGATTCTCCCTTACATGGGCTGGATTTTGGCTGCCTTTTGGGCTGGAGCTTCTCGTGGTTTGAGGCCTGGATTGCTCCACCTCCTGCTCTTGAGACTCTCCCGGATGTTGGCTGGAGTTTGGCTGCCTTTTGGGCTGGAGCTTGTCGTGGTTTGAGGCCTGCCTTCCTCGAACCTCTGCTCTTGATATTCTCCTGGATGTGGGCTGCATTTTGGCTGCCTTTTGGGCTGGAGCTTCTCATGCTTTGAGGCCTGGCTTGCTCCACCCCCTGCTCTTGAGATTCTCCCGGATGTGGGCTGCATTTTGGCTGCCTTTTGGGCTGGAGCTTCTCATGTTTGAGGCCTGGCTTGCTCCACCCCCTGCCCATGATATTCTCCCGGATGTGGGCTGGATTTTGGCTACCTTTTGGCCTGGAGCTTCTCGTGGTTTGAGGCCTGGCTTCCTCCACCCCTTGCTCTTGAGATTCTCCCGGATGTGGGCTGCAATTTGGCTGCCTATTAAGCTGGAGCTTCTCGTGGTTTGAGGCCTGGCTTGCTCCACCCGCTGCTCTTCAGATTCTCCCGGATGTGGGCTGGATTTTGGCTGCATTTTTGGGCTGGAGCTTCTCGTGCTTTGAGGCCTGGCTTGCTCCAACCCCTGCTCTTGAGATTCTCCAAGATTTGGGCTGCATTTTGGCTGCCTTTTGGGCTGGAGATTCTCGTGGTTTGAGGCCTGCATTGCTCCAACCCCAGCTCTTGATATTCTCCTGCAGGTGGTCTGCATTTTGGCTGCATTTCCGGCTGGATCTTCTCGTGGTTTGGGGCCTGGCTTTCTCCACCCCCTGCTCTTGAGATTCTCCCGGATGTGGGCTGCATTTTGGCTGCATTTGGGCTGGAGCTTCTCGTGGTTTGAGGCCTGCACTGCTCCAACCCCAGCTCTTGATATTCTCCTGCAGGTGGGCTGGATTTTGGCTGACTTTTGGGCTGGAAATTCTCATGGTTTGAGGCCTGCCTTGCTCCATCCCCTGCTCTTGAAATTCTCCCGGATGTGGGCTGGAGTTTAGCTGCATTTTGGGCTAGAGCTTCTCGTGGTTTGAGGCCTGACTTGCTCCAGCCCCTGCTCATAATATTCTCCCAGATGTGCGCTGGATTTCGGCTGAATTTTGGGCTGGAGTTTCTCGTGGTTTGAGGCCTGCCTTGTTCCACCCCCTGCTCTTGAGATTCTGCCATATGTGGGCTGCATTTTGGCTGCCTTTTGGGCTGGAGCTTCTCGTGGTTTGAGGCCTGCATTGTTCCAACCCCAGCTCTTGATATTCTCCTGCAGGTGGGCTTGATTTTGGCTGACTTTTGGGCTGGAAAATCTCGTGGTTTGAGGCCTGCCTTGCTCCATCCCCTGCTCTTGAAATTCTCCCGGATGTGGGCTGGAGTTTAGCTGCATTTTGGGCTGGAGATTCTCGGGCTTTGAGGCCTGACTTGCTCCACCCCCTGCTCATAATATTCTCCCAGATGTGCGCTGCATTTCGGCTGAATTTTGGGCTGGAGCTTCTCGTGGTTTGAGGCCTGCCTTGTTCCACCCCCTGCTCTTGATATTCTCCCGGATGTGGGCTGCATTTTGGCTGCATTTTGGGCTGGAGCTTCTCGTGGTTTGAGGCCTGGCTTCCTCCATTCCCTGCTTTTGATATTCTCCCGGATTTGGGGTGGGAGGTTAGCTGCATTTTGGGCTGGAGCTTCTCGTGGTTTGAGGCCTGGCTTGCTCCACCCCCTGCTCTTGATATTCTCCCGGAGGTGGGCTGCATTTTGGCTGCCATTTGGGCTGGAGCTTCTCGTGGTTTGAGGCCTGGCTTGCTCCACCCCCTGCTCTTGAGTTTCTCCCGGATGTGGGCTGCATTTTGGCTGCATTTTGGGCTGGATCTTCTCGTGGTTTGAGGCCTGGCTTGCTCCACCCCCTGCTCTTGATATTCTCCCAGATGTGGGCTGCATTTTCGCTGCCGTTTGGGCTAGAGATTCTCGTGGTTTGAGGCCTGGCTTGCTCCACCCCCTGCTCTTGAGATTCTCCCTTATATGGGCTGGATTTTGGCTGCCTTTTGGGCTGGAGCTTGTCGTGGTTTGAGGCCTGCCTTCCTCGAACCTCTGCTCTTGATATTCTCCTGGATGTGGGCTGCATTTTGGCTGCCTTTTGGGCTGGAGCTTCTCATGCTTTGAGGCCTGGCTTGCTCCACCCCCTGCTCTTGAGATTCTCCCGGATGTGGGCTGCATTTTGGCTGCCTTTTGGGCTGGAGCTTCTCGTGGTTTGAGGCCTGGCTTCCTCCATTCCCTGCTTTTGATATTCTCCCGGATTTGGGCTGGAGGTTAGCTGCATTTTGGGCTGGAGCTTCTCATGGTTTGAGGCCTGGCTTGCTCCAGCCCCTGCTCTTGAGATTCTCACGGAGGTGGGCTGGATTTTGGCTGCATTTTGGGCTGGAGCTTCTCGTGCTTTGAGGCCTGTCTTTCTCCACCCCCTGCTCTTGAGTTTCTCCAAGATTTGGGCTGCATTTTGGCTGCCTTTTGGGCTGGAGCTTCTCGTGGTTTGAGGCCTGCATTGCTCCAACCCCTGCTCTTGATATTCTCCTGCAGGTGGTCTGCATTTTGGCTGCATTTCCGGCTGGATCTTCTCGTGGTTTGGGGCCTGGCTTTCTCCACCCCCTGCTCTTGATATACTCCTGGATATGGGCTGGAGTTTGGCTGCATTTCGGGTTGGAGCTTCTCGTGGTTTGAGGCCTGGCTTGCTCCACCCCCTGCTCTTGAGATTCTCCCGGATGTGGGCTGCATTTTGGCTGCATTTGGGCTGGAGCTTCTCGTGGTTTGAGGCCTGCATTGCTCCAACCCCAGCTCTTGATATTCTCCTGCAGGTGGGCTGGATTTTGGCTGACTTTTGGGCTGGAAATTCTCATGGTTTGAGGCCTGCCTTGCTCCATCCCCTGCTCTTGAAATTCTCCCTGATGTGGGCTGGAGTTCAGCTGCATTTTGGGCTAGAGCTTCTCGTGGTTTGAGGCCTGACTTGCTCCAGCCCCTGCTCATAATATTCTCCCAGATGTGCGCTGGATTTCGGCTGAATTTTGGGCTGGAGCTTCTCGTGGTTTGAGGCCTGCCTTGTTCCACCCCCTGCTCTTGAGATTCTCCCATATGTGGGCTGCATTTTGGCTGCCTTTTGGGCTGGAGCTTCTCGTGGTTTGAGGCCTGCATTGTTCCAACCCCTGCTCTTGATATTCTCCTGCAGGTGGGCTTGATTTTGGCTGACTTTTGGGCTGGAAAATCTCGTGGTTTGAGGCCTGCCTTGCTCCATCCCCTGCTCTTGAAATTCTCCCCGATGTGGGCTGGAGTTTAGCTGCATTTTGGGCTGGAGATTCTCGGGCTTTGAGGCCTGACTTGCTCCACCCCCTGCTCATAATATTCTCCCAGATGTGCGCTGGATTTCGGCTGAATTTTGGGCTGGAGCTTCTCGTGGTTTGAGGCCTGCCTTGTTCCACCCCCTGCTCTTCATATTCTCCCGGATGTGGGCTGCATTTTGGCTGCCTTTTGGGCTGGAGCTTCTCGTGGTTTGAGGCCTGGCTTCCTCCATTCCCTGCTTTTGATATTCTCCCGGATGTGGGCTGGATTTTGGCTGCATTTTGGGCTGGAGCTTCTCATGGTTTGAGGCCTGGCTTGCTCCAGCCCTGCTCTTGAGATTCTCACGGAGGTGGGCTGGATTTTGGCTGCATTTTGGGCTGGAGCTTCTCGTGCTTTGAGGCCTGGCTTGCTCCACGCCCTGCTCTTGAGATTCTCCCGGATGTGGGCTGGATTTTGGCTGCCTTTTGGGCTGGAGCTTCTCGTGGTTTGAGGCCTGGCTTGCTCCACCCCCTGCTCTTGAGATTCTCTACGACGTGGGCTGCATTTTGGCTGCATTTGGGCAGGAGATTCTCGTGGTTTGAGGCCTGGCTTGCTCCACCCCCTGCTCTTGAGATTCTCCCGGAGGTGGGCTGCATTTTGGCTGCTTTTTGGGCTGGAGCTTCTCGTGGTTTGAGGCCTGCATTCCTCCACCCCCTGCTCTTGAGATTCTCCCAGATGTGGGCTCGATTTTGGCTGCCTTTTCGGCTGGAGCTTCTCGTGGTTTGAGGCCTGCGTTGTTCCACCCCCTGATCTTGATATTCTCCCGGATGTGGGCTGTATTTTGGCTGCGTTTTGGGCTGGAGCTTCTCGTGGTTTGAGGCCTGGCTTGCTCCACCCCCTGCTCTTGATATTCTCCTGGAGGTGGCCTGTATTTTGGCTGCGTTTTGGGCTGGAGCTTCTCGTGGTTTGAGGCCTGGCTTGCTCCACCCCCTGCTCATAATATTCTCCCAGATGTGCGCTGGATTTCGGCTGAATTTTGGGCTGGAGCTTCTCGTGGTTTGAGGCCTGCCTTGTTCCACCCCCTGCTCTTGATATTCTCCCATATGTGGGCTGCATTTTGGCTGCCTTTTGGGCTGGAGCTTCTCGTGGTTTGAGGCCTGGCTTGCTCCACCCCTGCTCTTGATATTCTCCCGGAGGTGGGCTGCATTTTGGCTGTATTTTGGATGGAGCTTCTCGTGGTTTGGGGCCTGGCTTGCTCCACCCCCTGCCCTTGATATTCTCCCGGATCATTGCTGGAGTTTGGATTTGGAGAATTTCAGGAGCAGGGGGTGGAGCAAGCCAGGCCACAAACCTCGAGAAGCTCCAGCCCAGAAAGGCAGCCAAAATCCAGCCCACCTCCGGGAGAATATGAAGAGCAGGGGATGGAGCAAGCCAGGCCTGAAACCACGAGAAGCTCCAGCCCAAAAGGCAGCCAAAATCCAGCCCACATCCGGGAGAATATCAAGAGCAGGGGGTGGAGCAATCCAGGCCTCAAACCACGAGAAACTCCAGCCCAAAATGCAGCCAAACTCTAGCCGACCTCTGGGAGAATCTGAAGAGCAGGGGGTGGAACAAGCCAGGCCTCAAACCACAAGAAACTCCAGCCCAAAAAGCAGCCAAAGTCCAGCCCACATCAGGGAGAATCTCAAGAGCAGGGGTTGGAGCAAGGCAGGCCTCAAACCACGAGAAGCTCCAGCCCAAAAGGCAGCCAAAATGCAGCCCACATCCGGGAGAAACTCAAGAGCAGGGGTTGGAGCAAGCCAGGCCTCAAACCACGAGAAGTTCCAGCAAAAAAGGCAGCCAAAAGGCAGCCAAAATCCAGCCCACCTCCGGGAGAATATGAAGAGCAGGGGGTGGAGCAAGCCAGGCCTCAAACCATGAGAAGCTCCAGCCCAAAATGCAACCAAACTCCAGCCCACATCCGGGAGAATCTCAAGAGCAGGGGGTGGAGCAAGCCAGGCCTCAACACACAAGAAGCTCCAGCCCAAAAGCCAGCACAAATCCAGCGCACATCCGGGAGAATCTCAAGAGCAGGGGGTGGAGCAAGCCAGGCCTCAAACCATGAGAAGCTCCAGCCCAAACGGCAGCCAAAATCCATCCCACTTCCGGGAGAAACTCAAGAGCAGGGGGTGGAGCAATCCAGGCCACAAACCACTAGAAGCTCCATCCCAAAATGCAGCCAAAATGCAGACCACATGCGGGAGAATATCAAGAGCAGGGGGTGGAGCAAGCCAGGCCTCAAACCACGAGAAGCTCCAGCCCAAAAGGCAGCCAAAATGCAGCCCACATACGGGAGAATATCAAGAGCAGGGGGTGGAGCAAGCCAGGCCTCAAACCATGAGAAGCTCCAGCCCAAAAGGCAGCCAAAATGCAGCCCACCTCCGGGAGAAACTCAAGAGCAGGGGTTGGAGCAAGCCAGGCCTCAAACCACGAGAAGCTCCAGCCCAAAAGGCAGCCAAAATGCAGCCCACATCCAGGAGAATCTCAAGAGCAGGGGGTGGAGCAAGCCAGGCCTCAAACCACGAGAAGATCCAGCCCAAAAGGCAGCAAAAATGCAGCCCACATCTGGGAGAATATCAAGAGCAGGGGGTGGAGCAAGCCAGGCCTCAAACCACGAGAAGCTCCAGCCCAAAAGGAGAGCCAAATATCCAGCCCACATCCGGGAGAATTTCAAGAGCAGGGCGTGGAGCAAACCAGGCCTCAAACCACGAGAAGCTCCAGTCCAAAATGAAGCCAAAATGCAGCCCACATCCGGGAGAATCTCAAGAGCAGGGGGTGGAGCAATCCAGGCCTCAAACCACGAGAAGCTCCAGCCCAAAAGTCAGCCAAAATGCAGCCCACATCCGGGAGAATCTCAAGAGCAGGGGGTGGAGCAAGCCAGGCCTCAAACCACGAGAAGCTCCAGCCCAAAAGGCAGCCAAAAGGCAGCCCACATCCGGGAGAATCTCAAGAGCAGGGGGTGGAGCAAGCCAGGCCTCAAACCACGAGAAGCTCCAGCCCAAAATGCAGCCAAAATCCAGCCCACATCCGGGAGAATCTCAAGAGCAGGGGGTGGAGCAAGCCAGGCCTCAAACCACGAGAAGCTCCAGCCCAAAAGACAGCCAAAATCCATCCCACATCCGGGAGAATCTCAAGAGCAGGGGTTGGAGCAAGCCAGGCCTAAAACCACAAGAACCTCGAGCTCAAAAGGCAGCCAAAATGCAGCCCACATCCGGGGGAATATCAAGAGCAGGGGGTGGAGCAAGCCAGGCCTCAAACCACGAGAAGCTCCAGCCCAAAAGACAGCCAAAATCCATCCCACATCCGGGAGAATCTCAAGAGCAGGGGTTGGAGCAAGCCAGGCCTAAAACCACAAGAACCTCGAGCTCAAAAGGCAGCCAAAATGCAGCCCACATCCGGGGGAATATCAAGAGCAGGGGGTGGAGCAAGCCAGGCCTCAAACCACAAGAACCTCGAGCTCAAAAGGCAGCCAAAATGCAGCCCACATCCGGGAGAATCTCAAGAGCAGGGGGTGGAGCAAGCCAGGCCTCAAACCTCGAGAAGCTCCAGCCCAAATTCAGCCAAAATGCAGCCCACATCCGGGAGAATCTCAAGAGCAGGGGGTGGAGCAAGCCAGGCCTCAAACCACGAGAAACTCCAGCCCAAAAGGCAGCCAAAATCCAGCCCACATCTGGGAGAATCTCAAGAGCAGGGGGTGGAGCAAGCCAGGCCTCAAACCACGAGAAGCTCCAGCCCAAAATGCAGCCAAAATGCAGCCCACCTCCGGGAGAATCTCAAGAGCAGGGGGTGGAGCAAGCCAGGCCTCAAACCACGAGAAGCTCCAGCCCAAAATGCAGCCAAAATGCAGCCCACATCCGGGAGAATCTCAAGAGCAGGGGGTGGAACAAGCCAGGCCTCAAACCACGAGAAGCTCCAGCCCAAAAGACAGCCAAAATCCATCCCACATCCGGGAGAATCTCAAGAGCAGGGGGTGGAGCAAGCCAGGCCTCAAACCACAAGAACCTCGAGCTCAAAAGGCAGCCAAAATGCAGCCCACATCCGGGAGAAACTCAAGAGCAGGGGGTGGAGCAAGCCAGGCCTCAAACCACAAGAACCTCGAGCTCAAAAGGCAGCCAAAATGCAGCCCACATCCGGGAGAAACTCAAGAGCAGGGGGTGGAGCAATCCAGGCCACAAACCACTAGAAGCTCCATCCCAAAATGCAGCCAAAATGCAGACCACATGCGGGAGAATATCAAGAGCAGGGGGTGGAGCAATGCAGGCCTCAAACCACGAGAAGCTCCAGCCCAAAAGGCAGCCAAAATGCAGCCCACATACGGGAGAATATCAAGAGCAGGGGGTGGAGCAAGCCAGGCCTCAAACCATGAGAAGCTCCAGCCCAAAAGGCAGCCAAAATGCAGCCCACCGCCGGGAGAAACTCAAGAGCAGGGGGTGGAGCAAGCCAGGCCTCAAACCACGAGAAGATCCAGCCCAAAAGGCAGCAAAAATGCAGCCCACATCTGGGAGAATATCAAGAGCAGGGGGTGGAGCAAGCCAGGCCTCAAACCACGAGAAGCTCCAGCCCAAAAGGAGAGCCAAAAATCCAGCCCACATCCGGGAGAATTTCAAGAGCAGGGCGTGGAGCAAGCCAGGCCTCAAACCACGAGAAGCTCCAGCCCAAAAGGCAGCCAAATCCAGCCCACGTCCCGGAGAAACTCAAGAGCAGGGGGTGGAGCAAGCCAGGCCTCAAACCACGAGAAGCTCCAGCCCAAAAGGCAGCCAAAATGCAGCCCACATCCGGGAGAATCTCAAGAGCAGGGGGTGGAGCAATCCAGGCCTCAAACCACGAGAAGCTCCAGCCCAAAATGCAGCCAAAATGCAGCCCACATCCGGGAGAATCTCAAGAGCAGGGGGTGGAGCAAGCCAGGCCTCAAACCACGAGAAGCTCCAGCCCAAAAGGCAGCCAAACTCCAGCCCACCTCTGGGAGAATATCAAGAGCAGGGGGTGGAGCAAGCCAGGCCTCAAACCACGAGAAGCTCCAGCTCAAAATGCAGCGAAACTGCAGCCCACCTCTGGGAGAATCTCAAGAGCAGGGGGTGGAGCAAGCCAGGCCTCAAACCACGAGAAGCTCCAGCCCAAAGGGCAGCCAAAATGCAGCCCACATCCGGGAGAATCTCAAGAGCAGGGGGTGGAGCAAGCCGGTCCACAAACCACGGGAAGCTCCAGCCGAAGAATCAGCCAAAATGCAGCCCACATCCGGGAGAATCTCAAGAGCAGGGGGTGGAGCAAGCCAGGCCTCAAACCACGAGAAGCTCCAGCCCAAAAGGCAGCCAAAATGCAGCCCACCTCCGGGAGAATCTCAAGAGCAGGGGGTGGAGCAAGCCAGGCCTCAAACCACGAGAAGCTCCAGCCCAAAAGGCAGCCAAAATCCAGCCCACCTCCGGGAGAATCTCAAGAGCAGGGGGTGGAGCAAGCCAGGCCTCAAACCACGAGAAGCTCCAGCCCAAGAATCAGCCAAAATGCAGCCCACATCCGGGAGAATCTCAAGAGCAGGGGGTGGAGAAAGCCAGGCCTCAAACCACGAGAAGCTCCAGCCCAAGAATCAGCCAAAATGCAGCCCACCTCCGGGAGAATCTCAAGAGCGGGGGGTGGAGCAAGCCAGGCCTCAAACCACGAGAAGCTCCAGCCCAAAAGGCAGCCAAAATGCAGCCCACCTCCGGGAGAATCTCAAGAGCAGGGGGTGGAGCAAGCCAGGCCTCAAACCACGAGAAGCTCCAGCCCAAAAGGCAGCCAAAATGCAGCCCACCTCCGGGAGAATCTCAAGAGCAGGGGGTGGAGCAAGCCAGGCCTCAAACCACGAGAAGCTCCAGCCCAAAAGGCAGCCAAAATGCAGCCCACCTCCGGGAGAATTTCAAGAGCAGGGGGTGGAGCAAGCCAGGCCTCAAACCACGGGAAGCTCCAGCCCAAGAATCAGCCAAAATGCAGCCCACATCGGGGAGAATCTCAAGAGCAGGGGGTGGAGCAAGCCAGGCCTCAAACCACGAGAAGCTCCAGGCCAAAAGGCAGCCAAAATGCAGCCCACATGCGGGAGAATCTCAATAGCAGGTGGTGGAGCAAGCCAGGCCTCAAACCACGAGAAGCTCCAGCCCAAGAATCAGCCAAAATGCAGCCCACATCCGGGAGAATCTCAAGAGCAGGGGGTGGAGCAAGGCAGGCCTCAAACCACGAGAAGCTCCAGCCCAAAAGGCAGCCAAAATGCAGCCCACATCCTGGAGAATCTCAAGAGCAGAGGGTGGAGCAAGCCAGGCCTCAAACCACGAGAATTTCCAGCCCAAAAAGGCAGCCAAAATGCAGCCCACATCCGGGAGAATCTCAAGAGCAGGGGGTGGAGCAAGCCAGGCCTCAAACCACAAGAACCTCCAGCCCAAAAGGCAGCCAAAATGCAGCCCACATCCGGGAGAATCTCAAGAGCAGGGGGTGGAGCAAGGCAGGCCTCAAACCACGAGAAGCTCCAGCCCAAAAGGCAGCCAAAATGCAGCCCACCTCCGGGAGAATCTCAAGAGCAGGGGGTGGAGCAAGCCAGGCCTCAAACCACGAGAAGCTCCAGCCCAAAGGGCAGCCAAAATGCAGCCCACATCCGGGAGAATCTCAAGAGCAGGGGGTGGAGCAAGCCGGTCCACAAACCACGGGAAGCTCCAGCCGAAGAATCAGCCAAAATGCAGCCCACATCCGGGAGAATCTCAAGAGCAGGGGGTGGAGCAAGCCAGGCCTCAAACCACGAGAAGCTCCAGCCCAAAAGGCAGCCAAAATGCAGCCCACCTCCGGGAGAATCTCAAGAGCAGGGGGTGGAGCAAGCCAGGCCTCAAACCACGAGAAGCTCCAGCCCAAAAGGCAGCCAAAATCCAGCCCACCTCCGGGAGAATCTCAAGAGCAGGGGGTGGAGCAAGCCAGGCCTCAAACCACGAGAAGCTCCAGCCCAAGAATCAGCCAAAATGCAGCCCACATCCGGGAGAATCTCAAGAGCAGGGGGTGGAGAAAGCCAGGCCTCAAACCACGAGAAGCTCCAGCCCAAGAATCAGCCAAAATGCAGCCCACCTCCGGGAGAATCTCAAGAGCGGGGGGTGGAGCAAGCCAGGCCTCAAACCACGAGAAGCTCCAGCCCAAAAGGCAGCCAAAATGCAGCCCACCTCCGGGAGAATCTCAAGAGCAGGGGGTGGAGCAAGCCAGGCCTCAAACCACGAGAAGCTCCAGCCCAAAAGGCAGCCAAAATGCAGCCCACCTCCGGGAGAATCTCAAGAGCAGGGGGTGGAGCAAGCCAGGCCTCAAACCACGAGAAGCTCCAGCCCAAAAGGCAGCCAAAATGCAGCCCACCTCCGGGAGAATTTCAAGAGCAGGGGGTGGAGCAAGCCAGGCCTCAAACCACGGGAAGCTCCAGCCCAAGAATCAGCCAAAATGCAGCCCACATCGGGGAGAATCTCAAGAGCAGGGGGTGGAGCAAGCCAGGCCTCAAACCACGAGAAGCTCCAGGCCAAAAGGCAGCCAAAATGCAGCCCACATGCGGGAGAATCTCAATAGCAGGTGGTGGAGCAAGCCAGGCCTCAAACCACGAGAAGCTCCAGCCCAAGAATCAGCCAAAATGCAGCCCACATCCGGGAGAATCTCAAGAGCAGGGGGTGGAGCAAGGCAGGCCTCAAACCACGAGAAGCTCCAGCCCAAAAGGCAGCCAAAATGCAGCCCACATCCTGGAGAATCTCAAGAGCAGAGGGTGGAGCAAGCCAGGCCTCAAACCACGAGAATTTCCAGCCCAAAAAGGCAGCCAAAATGCAGCCCACATCCGGGAGAATCTCAAGAGCAGGGGGTGGAGCAAGCCAGGCCTCAAACCACAAGAACCTCCAGCCCAAAAGGCAGCCAAAATGCAGCCCACATCCGGGAGAATCTCAAGAGCAGGGGGTGGAGCAAGGCAGGCCTCAAACCACGAGAAGCTCCAGCCCAAAAGGCAGCCAAAATGCAGCCCACCTCCGGGAGAATCTCAAGAGCAGGGGGTGGAGCAAGCCAGGCCTCAAACCACGAGAAGCTCCAGCCCAACATGTAGCCAAAATGCAGCCCACATCCAGGAGAATCTCAAGACCAGGGGTTGGAGCAAGCCAGGCCTCAAACCTCGAGAAGCTCCAGCCCAAAAGGGAGCCAAAATGCAGAACATATCCGGGAGAATCTCAAGAGCAGGGGGTGGAGCAAGCCAGGCCTCAAACCACGAGAAGCTCCAGCCCAAAAGGCAGCCAAAATGCAGCCCACATCCGGGAGAATCTCAAGAGCAGGGGGTGGAGCAAGCCAGGCCTCAAACCACGGGAAGCTCCAGCCCAATAATCAGCCAAAATGCAGCCCACATCCGGGAGAATCTCAAGAGCAGGGGGTGGAGCAAGCCAGGCCTCAAACCACGAGAAGCTCCAGCCCAAAATGCAGCCAAAATTCCGCCCACATCCGGGAGAATCTCAAGAGCAGGGGCTGGAGCAAGCCAGGCCTCAAACCACGAGAAGCTCCAGCCCAAAAGGCAGCCAAAATGCAGCCCACATGCGGGAGAATCTCAAGAGCAGGGGGTGGAGCAAGGCAGGCCTCAAACCACGAGAAGCTTCAGCCCAAAAGGCAGCCAAAATCCAGCCCACCTCCGGGAGAATCTCAAGAGCATGGGGTTTAGCAAGCCAGGCCTCAAACCTTGAGAAGCTCCAGCCCAAAAGGCAGCCAAAATCCAGCCCACCTCCGGGAGAATCTCAAGAGCAGGGGGTGGAGCAAGCCAGGCCTCAAACCACGAGAAGCTCCAGCCCAAAAGGCAGCCAAAATGCAGCCCACATATGGGAGAATCTCAAGAGCAGGGCGTGGAGCAAGCCAGGCCTCAAACCACAAGAAGCTCCAGCCCAAAAGTCAGCCACAATCCAGCCCACCTCCGGGAGAAACTCAAGAGCAGGAGGTGGAGCAAGCCAGGCCTCAAACCAGGAGAATCTCCTGCCCAAAATGCAGCCAAAATCCAGCCCACATCCGGGAGAATATCAAGAGCAGGGTGTGAAGCAAGCAGACCACAAACCACGAGAAGCTCCAGCCCAAAAGTCAGCCAAAATCCAGCCCACATGCGGGAGAATATCAAGAGCAGGGTTTGGAGCAAGGCAGGCCTCAAACCACTAGAAGCTCCAGCCCAAAATGCAGCCAAATCCAGCCCACGTCCCGGAGAAATTCGAGAGCAGGGGGTGGAGGAAGCCAGGCCTCAAACCACGAGAAGCTCCAGCCCAAAATGCAGCCAAAATGCAGCCCACATCCGGGAGAATCTCAAGAGCAGGGGGTGGAGCAAGCCAGGCCTCAAACCACGAGAAGCTCCAGCCCAAAAGGCAGCCAAACTCCAGCCCACCTCTGGGAGAATATCAAGAGCAGGGGGTGGAGCAAGCCAGGCCTCAAACCACGAGAAGCTCCAGCTCAAAATGCAGCGAAACTGCAGCCCACCTCTGGGAGAATCTCAAGAGCAGGGGGTGGAGCAAGCCAGGCCTCAAACCACGAGAAGCTCCAGCTCAAAATGCAGCGAAAATGCAGCCCACCTCTGGGAGAATCTCAAGAGCAGGGGGTGGAGCAAGCCAGGCCTCAAACCATGAGAAGCTCCAGCCCAAGAATCAGCCAAAATGCAGCCCTCATCCGGGAGAATCTCAAGAGCAGGGGGTGGAGCATGTCAGGCCTCAAACCACAAGAAGCTCCAGCCCAAGAATCAGCCAAAATGCAGCCCACATCCGGGAGAATCTCAAAAGCAGGGGGTGTAGCAAGCCAGGCCTCAAACCACGAGAAGCTCCAGCCCAAATGGCAGCCAAAATGCAGCCCACATCCGGGAGAATATCAAGAGCAGGGGGTGGAGCAAGCCAGGCCTCAAACCACGAGAAGCTCCAGCCCAAATGGCAGCCAAAATGCAGCCCACATCCGGGAGAATCTCAAGAGCAGGGGGTGGAGCAAGCCAGGCCTCAAACCACGGGAAGCTGAAGCCCAAGAATCAGCCAAAATGCAGCCCACATCCGGGAGAATCTCAAGAGCAGGGGGTGGAGCAAGCCAGGCCTCAAACCACGAGAAGCTCCAGCCCAAAAGGCAGCCAAAATGCAGCCCACATGCGGGAGAATATCAAGAGCAGGGGGTGGAGCAAGCCAGGCCTCAAACCACGAGAATCTCAAGCCCAAGAATCAGCCAAAATGCAGCCCACATCCGGGAGAATCCCAAGAGCAGGGGGTGGAGCAAGCCAGGCCTCAAACCACGAGAAGCTCCAGCCCAAGAATCAGCCAAAATGCAGCCCACATCCGGGAGAATCTCAAGAGCAGGTGGTGGAGCAAGCCAGGCCTCAAACCACGAGGAGCTCCAGCCCAAAATGGAGCCAAAATTTAGCCCACATCCGGGAGAATCTCAAGAGCAGGGGGTGGAGCAAGCCAGGCCTCAAACCACGAGAAGTTTCCAGCCCAAAAGGCAGCCAAAATGCAGCCCACATCCTGGAGAATCTCAAGAGCAGGGGGTGGAGCAAGCCAGGCCTCAAACCACGGGAAGCTCCAGCCCAAAAGGCAGCCAAAATGGAGCCCACATCCGGGAGAATCTCAAGAGCAGGGGGTGGAGCAAGCCAGGCCTCAAACCACGAGAAGCTCCAGCCCAAAAGGCAGCCAAAATGCAGCCCACATCCAGGAGAATCTCAAGAGCAGGTGGTGGAGCAAGCCAGGCCTCAAACCACAAGAAGCTCCAGCCAAAGAATCAGCCAAAATGCAGCCCACATCCGGGAGAATATCAAGAGCAGGGGGTGGAGCAAGCCAGGCCTCAAACCACGAGAAGCTCCAGCACAAAATGCAGCCAAAATGCAGCCCACATCCGGGAGAATCTCAAGAGCAGGGGGTGGAGCAAGCCAGGCCTCAAACCACGAGAAGCTCCAGCCCAAAAGGCAGCCAAAATGCAGCCCACATCCGGGAGAATCTCAAGAGCAGGGGGTGGAGCAAGCCAGGCCTCAAACCACGAGAATCTCAAGCCCAAGAATCAGCCAAAATGCAGCCCACATCCGGGAGAATCTCAAGAGCAGGGGGTGGAGCAAGCCAGGCCTCAAACCACGAGAAGCTCCAGCCCAAGAATCAGCCAAAATGCAGCTCACATCCGGGAGAATCTCAAGAGCAGGTGGTGGAGCAAGCCAGGCCTCAAACCACGAGGAGCTCCAGCCCAAAATGGAGCCAAAATTTAGCCCACATCCGGGAGAATCTCAAGAGCAGGGGGTGGAGCAAGCCAGGCCTCAAACCACGAGAAGGTTCCAGCCCAAAAGGCAGCCAAAATGCAGCCCACATCCAGGAGAATCTCAAGAGCAGGGGGTGGAGCAAGCCAGGCCTCAAACCACGGGAAGCTCCAGCCCCAAAGGCAGCCAAAATGCAGCCCACATCCGGGAGAATCTCAAGAGCAGGGGGTGGAGCAAGCCAGGCCTCAAACCACGAGAAGCTCCAGCCCAAAAGGCAGCCAAAATGCAGCCCACATCCAGGAGAATCTCAAGAGCAGGTGGTGGAGCAAGCCAGGCCTCAAACCACAAGAAGCTCCAGCCAAAGAATCAGCCAAAATGCAGCCCACATCCGGGAGAATATCAAGAGCAGGGGGTGGAGCAAGCCAGGCCTCAAACCACGAGAAGCTCCAGCACAAAATGCAGCCAAAATCCAGCCCACATCCGGGAGAATATCAAGAGCAGGGGGTGGAGCAAGCCAGGCCTCAAACCACGAGAAGCTCCAGCCCAAAAGGCAGCCAAAATGCAGCCCACATCAAGGAGCATATCAAGAGCAGGGAGTCGAGCAAGCCAGGCCTCAAACCTTGAGAAGCTCCAGCCCAAAAGGGAGCCAAAATGCAGCCCACATCCGGGAGAATCTCAAGAGCAGGGGGTGGAGCAAGCCAGGCCTCAAACCACGAGAAGCTCCAGCCCAAAAGGCAGCCAAAATGCAGCCCACCTCCGGGAGAATCTCAAGAGCAGGTGGTGGAGCAAGCCAGGCCTCAAACCACGAGAAGCTCCAGCCCAAAATGCAGCCAAAATGCAGCCCACATCCGGGAGAATCTCAAGAGCAGGGGGTGGAGCAAGCCAGGCCTCAAACCACGAGAAGCTCCAGTCCAAAAGGCAGCCAAAATGCAGCCCACATCCGAGACAATATCAAGAGCAGGTGGCGGAGCAAGCCAGGCCTCAAACCACGAGAAGCTCCAGCCCAAAAGGCAGCCAAAATCCAGCCCACATCCGGGAGAATCTCAAGAACAGGGGGTGGAGCAAGCCAGGCCTCAAACCACGAGAAGCTCCAGCACAAAATGCAGCCAAAATTCAGCACACATCCGGGAGAATATCAAGAGCAGGGGGTGGAGCAAGCCAGGCCTCAAACCACGAGAAGCTCCAGCTCAATAGGCAACAAAAATGCAGCCCACATGTGGGAGAATCTCAAGAGCAGGGGGTGGAGCAAGCCAGGCCTCAAACCACGAGAAGCTCCAGCCCTAAAGGCAGCCAAAATGCAGCCCACATCCGGGAGAATCTCAAGAGCAGGGGGTGGAGCAAGCCAGGCCTCAAACCACGAGAATCTCAAGCCCAAGAATCAGCCAAAATCCAGCCCACATCCGGGAGAATCTCAAGAGCAGGGGGTGGAGCAAGCCAGGCCTCAAACCACGAGAAGCTCCAGCCCAAGAATCAGCCAAAATGCAGCCCACATACGGGAGAATCTCAAGAGCAGGTGGTGGAGCAAGCCAGGCCTCAAACCACGAGGACCTCCAGCCCAAAATGGAGCCAAAATTTAGCCCACATCCGGGAGAATCTCAAGAGCAGGGGGTGGAGCAAGCCAGGCCTCAAACCACGAGAAGGTTCCAGCCCAAAAGGCAGCCAAAATGCAGCCCACATCCCGGAGAATCTCAAGAGCAGGGGGTGGAGCAAGCCAGGCCTCAAACCACGGGAAGATCCAGCCCCAAAGGCAGCCAAAATGCAGCCCACATCCAGGAGAATCTCAAGAGCAGGGGGTGGAGCAAGCCAGGCCTCAAACCACGAGAATCTCCAGCCCAAAAGGCAGCCAAAATGCAGCCCACATCCAGGAGAATCTCAAGAGCAGGTGGTGGAGCAAGCCAGGCCTCAAACCACAAGAAGCTCCAGCCAAAGAATCAGCCAAAATGCAGCCCACATCCGGGAGAATATCAAGAGCAGGGGGTGGAGCAAGCCAGGCCTCAAACCACGAGAAGCTCCAGCACAAAATGCAGCCAAAATGCAGCCCACATCCGGGAGAATCTCAAGAGCAGGGGGTGGAGCAAGCCAGGCCTCAAACCACGAGAAGCTCCAGCACAAAATGCAGCCAAAATGCAGCCCACATCCAGGAGCATATCAAGAGCAGGGAGTCGAGCAAGCCAGGCCTCAAACCTTGAGAAGCTCCAGCCCAAAAGGCAGCCAAAATGCAGCCCACATCCGGGAGAATCTCAAGAGCAGGGGGTGGAGCAAGCCAGGCCTCAAACCACGAGAAGCTCCAGCCCAAAAGGCAGCCAAAATGCAGCCCACCTCCGGGAGAATCTCAAGAGCAGGTGGTGGAGCAAGCCAGGCCTCAAACCACGAGAAGCTCCAGCCCAAAATTCAGCCAAAATGCAGCCCACATCCGGGAGAATCTCAAGAGCAGGGGGTGGAGCAAGCCAGGCCTCAAACCACGAGAAGCTCCAGTCCAAAAGGCAGCCAAAATGCAGCCCACATCCGAGAGAATATCAAGAGCAGGTGGCGGAGCAAGCCAGGCCTCAAACCACGAGAAGCTCCAGCCCAAAAGGCAGCCAAAATGCAGCCCACATCCGGGAGAATATCAAGAGCAGGTGGCGGAGCAAGCCAGGCCTCAAACCACGAGAAGCTCCAGCACAAAAGGCAGCCAAAATGCAGACCACATCCGGGAGAATCTCAAGAGCAGGGGGTGGAGCAAGGCAGGCCTCAAACCACGAGAAGCTCCAGCCCAAAAGGCAGCCAAAATGCAGCCCACATCCGGGAGAATCTCAAGAGCAGGGGGTGGAGCAAGCCAGGCCTCAAACCACGAGAAGCTCCAGCCCAAAAGGCAGCCAAAATGCAGCCCACATCCAGGAGCATATCAAGAGCAGGGGGTGGAGCAAGCCAGGCCTCAAACCTTGAGAAGCTCCAGCCCAAAAGGCAGCCAAAATGCAGCCCACATCCGGGAGAATCTCAAGAGCAGGGGGTGGAGCAAGCCAGGCCTCAAACCACGAGAAGCTCCAGCCCAAAAGGCAGCCAAAATGCAGCCCATATCCGGGAGAATCTCAAGAGCAGGTGGTGGAGCAAGCCAGGCCTCAAACCACAAGAAGCTCCAGCCAAAGAATCAGCCAAAATGCAGCCCACCTCCGGGAGAATCTCAAGAGCAGGGGGTGGAGCAAGCCAGGCCTCAAACCACGAGAAGCTCCTGCCAAAGAATCAGCCAAAATGCAGCCCAAATCCGGGAGAATCTCAAGAGCAGGGGGTGGAGCAAGCCAGGCCTCAAACCACGAGAAGCTCCAGCCCAAAAGGCAGCCAAAATGCAGCCCACCTCTGGGAGAATCTCAAGAGCAGGGGGTGGAGCAATCCAGGCCTCAAACCACGAGAAGCTCCAGCCCAAAAGGCAGCCAAAATGCAGACCACCTCCGGGAGAATATCAAGAGCAGGGGGTGGAGCAAGCCAGGCCTCAAACCACGAGAAGCTCCAGCCCAAAAGGCAGCCAAAATCCAGACCACATCCGGGAGAATCTCAAGAGCAGGGGGTAGAGGAAGCCAGGCCTCAAACCACGGGAAGCTCCAGCCCAAAACGCAGCCAAAATGCAGCCCACATCTGGGAGAATCTCAAGAGCAGGGGGTGGAGCAAGCCAGGCCTCAAACCACGAGAAGCTCCAGCCCAAAAGGCAGCCAAAATCCAGCCCACATCCGGGAGAAACTCAAGAGCAGGGGGTGGAGTAAGCCAGGCCTCAAACCACGAGAAGCTCCAGCCCAAAAGACAGCCAAAATGCAGCCCACATACGGGAGAATCTCAAGAGCAGGTGGTTTTGCAAGCCAGGCCTCAAACCACGAGAAGCTCCAGCCCAAAAGGCAGCCAAAATCCAGCCCACCTCCGGGAGAATATCAAGAGCAGGGGGTGGAGCAAGCCAGGCCTCAAACCACGAGAAGCTCCAGCCCAAAAGGCAGCCAAAATGCAGCCCACATCCGGGAGAATCTCAAGAGCAGAGGGTGGAGCAAGCCAGGCCTCAAGCCACGAGAAGCTCCAACCCAAAAGGCAGCCAAAATGCAGCCCACATCCGAGAGAATATCAACAGCAGGTGGTGGAGCAAGCCAGGCCTCAAACCACGAGAAGCTCCAGCCCAAAAGGCAGCCAAAATGCAGCCCACATCCAGGAGAATTTCAAGAGCAGGTGGTGGAGCAAGCCAGGCGTCAAACCACAAGAAGCTCCAGCCAAAGAATCAGCCAAAATGCAGCCCACCTCCGGGAGAATCTCAAGAGCAGGGGGTGGAGCAAGCCAGGCCTCAAACCACGAGAAGCTCCAGCACAAAATGCAGCCAAAATGCAGCCCACATCCGGGAGAATCTCAAGAGCAGGGGGTGGAGCAAGCCAGGCCTCAAACCACGAGAAGCTCCAGCCCAAAAGGCAGCCAAAATGCAGCCCACATCCAGGAGCATATCAAGAGCAGGGGGTGGAGCAAGCCAGGCCTCAAACCTTGAGAAGCTCCAGCCCAAAATGCAGCCAAAATGCAGCCCACATCCGGGAGAATATCAAGAGCAGGGGGTGGAGCAAGCCAGGCCTCAAACCACGAGAAGCTCCAGCCCAAAAGGCAGCCAAAATGCAGCCCACCTCCGGGAGAATCTCAAGAGCAGGGGGTGGAGCAAGCCAGGCCTCAAACCACGAGAAGCTCCAGCCCAAAATGCAGCCAAAATGCAGCCCACATCCGGGAGAATCTCAAGAGCAGGGGGTGGAGCAAGCCAGGCCTCAAACCACGAGAAGCTCCAGCCCAAAAGGCAGCCAAAATGCAGCCCACATCCGGGAGAATCTCAAGAGCAGGGGATGGAGCAAGCCAGGCCTCAAACCACGAGAAGCTCCAGCCCAAAAGGCAGCCAAAATGCAGCCCACATCCGAGAGAATATCAAGAGCAGGTGGTGGAGCAAGCGAGGCCTCAAACCACGAGAAGCTCCAGCCCAAAATGCATCCAAAATGCAGCCCATATCCGGTAGAATCTCAAGAGCAGGGGGTGGAGCAAGCCAGGCCTCAAACCACGAAAAGCTCCAGCCAAAGAATCAGCCAAAATGCAGCCCACCTCCGGGAGAATCTCAAGAGCAGGGGGTGGAGCAAGCCAGGCCTCAAACCACGAGAAGCTCCAGCCCAAAAGGCAGCCAAAATGCAGACCACATCCGGGAGAATATCAAGAGCAGGGGGTGGAGCAAGGCAGGCCTCAAACCACGGGAAGCTCCAGCCCAAAAGGCAGCCAAAATGCAGCCCACATCCGGGAGAATCTCAAGAGCAGGGGGTGGAGCAAGCCAGGCCTCAAACCACGAGAAGCTCCAGCCCAAAAGGCAGCCAAAATGCAGACCACATCCCGGAGAATCTCAAGAGCAGGGGGTGGAGGAAGCCAGGCCTCAAACCACGGGAAGCTCCAGCCCAAGAATCATCCAATATGCAGCCCGCTTAGGGGAGAATCTAAAGAGCAGGGGATGGAGCAAGCCAGGCCTCAAACCACGAGAAGCTCCAGCCCAAAAGGCAGCCAAAATTCCGCCCACATCCGGGAGAATATCAAGAGCAGGGGGTGGAGCATGCCAGGCCTCAAACCACGAGAAGCTTCAACCCAAAAGGCAGCCAAAATGCAGCCCACATCCGGGAGAATCTCAAGAGCAGGGGGTGGAGCAAGCCAGGCCATAAACCAGGAGAAGCTCCAGCCCAAAATGCAGCCAAAATGCAGCCCACATCCAGGAGAATCTCAAGAGCAGGTGGTGGAGCAAGCCAGGCCTCAAACCACGAGAAGCTCCAGCCCAACAGGCAGCCAAAATGCAGCCCACATCCGGGAGAATCTCAAGAGCAGGGGGTGGAGCAAGCCAGGCCTCAAATCACGAGAATTTCCAGCCCAAAAGGCAGCCAAAATGCAGCCCACATCCAGGAGAATCTCAAGAGCAGGGGGTGGAGCAAGCCAGGCCTCAAACCACGAGAAGCTCCAGACCAAAAGGCAGCCAAAATGCAGCCCACATCCAGGAGCATATCAAGAGCAGGGGTTCGAGCAAGCCAGGCCTCAAACCTTGAGAAGCTCCAGCCCAAAAGGGAGCCAAAATGCAGCCCACCTCCGGGAGAATATCAAGAGCAGGGGGTGGAGCAAGCCAGGCCTCAAACCACGAGAAGCTCCAGCCCAAGAATCAGCCAAAATGCAGCCCACCTCCGGGAGAATCTCAAGAGCAGGGGGTGGAGAAAGCCAGGCCTCAAACCACGGGAAGCTCCAGCCCAAAATGCAGCCAAAATGCAGCCCACATCCGGGAGAATCTCAAGAGCAGGGGGTGGAGCAAGCCAGGCCTCAAACCACGAGAAGCTCCAGCCCAAAAGGCAGCCAAAATGCAGCCCACATCCGGGAGAATATCAAGAGCAGGGGGTGGAGCAAGCCAGGCCTCAAACCACGAGAAGCTCCAGCCCAAAAGGCAGCCAAAATGCAGCCCACCTCCGGGAGAATCTCAAGAGCAGGGGGTGGAGCAAGCCAGGCCTCAAACCACGGGAAGCTCCAGCCCAAAAGGCAGCCAAAATGCAGCCCACATCCGGGAGAATCTCAAGAGCAGGGTGTGGAGCAAGCCAGGCCTCAAACCACGAGAAGCTCCAGCCCAAAAGGCAGCCAAAATGCAGCCCACATCCCGGAGAATCTCAAGAGCAGGGGGTGGAGCAAGCCAGGCCTCAAACCACGAGAAGCTCCAGCCCAAAAGGCAGCCAAAATGCAGCCCACACCTGGGAGAATCTCAAGAGCAGGTGGTGGAGCAAGCCAGGCCTCAAACCACGAGAAGCTCCAGCCCAAAAGGCAGCCAAAATGCAGCCCACATCCAGGAGCATATCAAGAGCAGTGGGTGGAGCAAGCCAGGCCTCAAACCTTGAGAAGCTCCAGCCCAAAAGGGAGCCAAAATGCAGCCCACATCCGGGAGAATATCAAGAGCAGGGGGTGGAGCAAGCCAGGCCTCAAACCACGAGAAGCTCCAGCCCAAGAATCAGCCAAAATGCAGCCCACCTCCGGGAGAATCTCAAGAGCAGGGGGTGGAGCAAGCCAGGCCTCAAACCACGGGAAGCTCCAGCCCAAAATGCAGCCAAAATGCAGCCCACATCCAGGAGAATCTCAAGAGCAGGGGGTGGAGCAAGCCAGGCCTCAAACCACGAGAAGCTCCAGCCCAAAAGGCAGCCAAAATGCAGCCCACATCCCGGAGAATCTCAAGAGCAGGGGGTGGAGCAAGCCAGGCCTCAAACCACGAGAAGCTCCAGCCCAAAAGGCAGCCAAAATGCAGCCCACATCCTAGAGAATATCTAGAGCAGGTGGTGGAGCAAGCCAGGCCTCAAACCACGAGAAGCTCCAGCCCAAAAGGCAGCCAAAATGCAGCCCATATCCAGGAGAATCTCAAGAGCAGGTGGTGGAGCAAGCGAGGCCTCAAACCACAAGAAGCTCCAGCCAAAGAATCAGCCAAAATGCAGCCCACATCCAGGAGAATCTCAAGAGCAGGGGGTGGAGCAAGCCAGGCCTCAAACCACGAGAAGCTCCAGCCCAAAAGGCAGCCAAAATGCAGCCCACATCCGGGAGAATCTCAAGAGCAGGGGGTGGAGCAAGCCAGGCCTCAAACCACGAGAAGCTCCAGCTTAAAAGGCAGCCAAAATCCAGCCCACATCCGGGAGAATCTCAAGAGCAGGGGGTGGAGCAAGCCAGGCCTCAAACAACGAGAAGCTCCAGCCCAAAAGGGAGCCAAAATCCAGCCCAAATCCGGGAGAATATCAAGAGCAGGGGGTGGAGCAAGCCAGGCCTCAAACCACGAGAAGCTCCAGCCCAAAAGGCAGCCAAAATGTAGCCCACATCCGGGAGAATCTCAAGAGCAGGGGGTGGAGCAAGGCAGGCCTCAAACCACGGGAAGCTCCAGCCCAAAAGGCAGCCAAAATTCAGCCCACATCCGGGAGAATATCAAGAGCAGGGGGTGGAGCAAGGCAGGCCTCAAACCACGAGAAGCTCCAGCCCAAAAGGCAGCCAAATTGCAGCCCATATCCGGGAGAATCTCAAGAGCAGGTGGTGGAGCAAGCCAGGCCTCAAAGCACAAGAAGCTCCAGCCAAAGAATCAGCCAAAATGCAGCCCACCTCCGGGAGAATATCAAGAGCAGGGGGTGGAGCAAGCCAGGCCTCAAACCACGAGAAGCTCCAGCCCAAAAGGCAGCCAAAATGCAGCCCACATCCGGGAGAATCTCAAGAGCAGGGGGTGGAGCAAGCCAGGCCTCAAACCACGAGAAGCTCCAGCCCAAAAGGCAGCCAAAATGCAGCCCACCTCCGGGAGAATCTCAAGAGCAGGGGGTGGAGCAAGGCAGGCCTCAAACCACGGGAAGCTCCAGCCCAAAAGGCAGCCAAAATGCAGCCCACAGCCGGGAGAATCTCAAGAGCAGGGGGTGGAGCAAGCCAGGCCTCAAACCACGAGAAGCTCCAGCCCAAAATGCAGCCAAAATGCAGACCACATCCGGGAGAATCTCAAGAGCAGGGGGTGCAGGAAGCCAGGCCTCAAACCACGGGAAGCTCCAGCCCAAGAATCATCCAAAATGCAGCCCTCATCCAGGAGAATCTCAAGAGCAGGGGGTGGAGCAAGCCAGGCCACAAACCACGAGAAGCTCCAGCCCAAAATGGAGCCAAAATGCAGCCCATATCCGGGAGAATCTCAAGAGCAGGGGGTGGAGCAAGCCAGGCCTCAAACCACGAGAAGCTCCAGCCCAAAAGGCAGCCAAAATGCAGCCCACATCCGGGAGAATCTCAAGAGCAGGTGGTGGAGCAAGCGAGGCCTCAAACCACAAGAAGCTCCTGCCAAAGAATCAGACAAAATGCAGACCACATCCGGGAGAATATCAAGAGCAGGGGGTGGAGCAAGCCAGGCCTCAAACCACGAGAAGCTCCAGCCCAAAAGGCAGCCAAAATGCAGCCCACATCCAGGAGAATCTCAAGAGCAGGGGGTGGAGCAAGGCAGGCCTCAAACCACGGGAAGCTCCAGCCCAAAAGGCAGCCAAAATGCAGCCCACATCCGGGAGAATCTCAAGAGCAGGGCGTGGAGCAAGCCAGGCTTCAAACCACGAGAAGCTCCAGCCCAAAAGGCAGCCAAAATGCAGACCACATCCGGGAGAATCTCAAGAGCAGGGGGTAGAGGAAGCCAGGCCTCAAACCACAGGAAGCTCCAGCCCAAGAATCATCCAAAATGCAGCCCACATCTGGGAGAATCTCAAGAGCAGGGGGTGGAGCAAGCCAGGCCTCAAACCACGAGAAGCTCCAGCCCAAAAGGCAGCCAAAATTCAGCCCACATTTGGGAGAATATCAAGAGCAGGGGGTGGAGCAAGCCAGGCCTCAAACCACGAGAAGCTTCAACCCAAAAGGCAGCCAAAATGCAGCCCACATCCGGGAGAATCTCAAGAGCAGGGGGTGGAGCAAGGCAGGCCTCAAACCACGAGAAGCTCCAGCCCAAAAGGCAGCCAAAATGCAGCCCATATCCGGGAGAATCTCAAGAGCAGGGGGTGGAGCAAGGCAGGCCTCAAACCACGGGAAGCTCCAGCCCAAAAGGCAGCCAAAATGCAGCCCACATCCGGGAGAATCTCAAGAGCAGGGCGTGGAGCAAGCCAGGCCTCAAACCACGAGAAGCTCCAGCCCAAAAGGCAGCCAAAATGCAGCCCACATCCGGGAGAATCTCAAGAGCAGGGGGTAGAGGAAGCCAGGCCTCAAACCACGGGAAGCTCCAGCCCAAGAATCATCCAAAATGCAGCCCACATCTGGGAGAATCTCAAGAGCAGGGGGTGGAGCAAGCCAGGCCTCAAACCACGAGAAGCTCCAGCCCAAAAGGCAGCCAAAATTCAGCCCACATCCGGGAGAATATCAAGAGCAGGGGGTGGAGCAAGCCAGGCCTCAAACCACGAGAAGCTTCAACCCAAAAGGCAGCCAAAATGCAGCCCACATCCGGGAGAATCTCAAGAGCAGGGGGTGGAGCAAGCCAGGCCTCAAACCACGAGAAACTCCAGCCCAAAAGGCAGCCAAAATGCAGCCCACATCCGGGAGAATCTCAAGAGCAGGGGGTGGAGCAAGGCAGGCCTCAAACCACGAGAAGCTCCAGCCCAAAATGCAGCCAAAATGCAGCCCACATCCGGGAGAATCTCAAGAGCAGGGGGTGGAGCAAGCCAGGCCTCAAACCACGAGAAGCTCCAGCCCAACAGGCAGCCAAAATGCAGCCCACCTCCGGGAGAATATCAAGAGCAGGGGGTGGAGCAAGCCAGGCCTCAAACCACGAGAAGCTCCAGCCCAAAAGGCAGCCAAAATACAGCCCACATCCGAGAGAATATCAAGAGCAGGTGGTGGAGGAAGCCAGGCCTCAAACCACGGGAAGCTCCAGCCCAAGAATCATCCAAAATGCAGCCCACCTCCGGGAGAATCTCAAGAGCAGGGGGTGGAGCAAGCGAGGCCTCTAACCATGAGAAGCTCCTGCCAAAGAATCAGCCAAAATGCAGCCCAAATCCGGGAGAATATCAAGAGCAGGGGGTGGAGCAATGCAGGCCTCAAACCACGAGAAGCTCCAGCCCAAAAGGCAGCCAAAATGCAGACCACATCCGGGAGAATATCAAGAGCAGGGGGTGGAGCAAGCCAGGCCTCAAACCACGAGAAGCTCCAGCCCAAAAGGCAGCCAAAATCCAGACCACATCCGGGAGAATCTCAAGAGCAGGGGGTAGAGGAAGCCAGGCCTCAAACCACGGGAAGCTCCAGCCCAAGAATCATCCAAAATTCAGCCCACATCCGGGAGAATATCAAGAGCAGGGGGTGGAGCAAGGCAGGCCTCAAACCACGAGAAGCTTCAACCCAAAAGGCAGCCAAAATGCAGCCCACATCCGGGAGAATCTCAAGAGCAGGGGGTGGAGCAAGCCAGGCCTCAAACCACGAGAAGCTCCATCCCAAAATGCAGCCAAAATGCAGCCCATATCCGGGAGAATCTCAAGAGCAGGGGGTGGAGCAAGCCAGGCCTCAAACCACGAGAAGCTCCAGCCCAAAATGCAGCCAAAATGCAGCCCACATCCGGGAGAATCTCAAGAGCAGGTGGTGGAGCAAGCCAGGCCTCAAACCACGAGAAGCTCCAGCCCAACAGGCAGCCAAAATTCAGCCCACATTTGGGAGAATATCAAGAGCAGGGGGTGGAGCAAGCCAGGCCTCAAACCACGAGAAGCTTCAACCCAAAAGGCAGCCAAAATGCAGCCCACATCCGGGAGAATCTCAAGAGCAGGGGGTGGAGCAAGGCAGGCCTCAAACCACGAGAAGCTCCAGCCCAAAAGGCAGCCAAAATGCAGCCCATATCCGGGAGAATCTCAAGAGCAGGGGGTGGAGCAAGGCAGGCCTCAAACCACGGGAAGCTCCAGCCCAAAAGGCAGCCAAAATGCAGCCCACATCCGGGAGAATCTCAAGAGCAGGGCGTGGAGCAAGCCAGGCCTCAAACCACGAGAAGCTCCAGCCCAAAAGGCAGCCAAAATGCAGACCACATCCGGGAGAATCTCAAGAGCAGGGGGTAGAGGAAGCCAGGCCTCAAACCACGGGAAGCTCCAGCCCAAGAATCATCCAAAATGCAGCCCACATCTGGGAGAATCTCAAGAGCAGGGGGTGGAGCAAGCCAGGCCTCAAACCACGAGAAGCTCCAGCCCAAAAGGCAGCCAAAATTCAGCCCACATCCGGGAGAATATCAAGAGCAGGGGGTGGAGCAAGCCAGGCCTCAAACCACGAGAAGCTTCAACCCAAAAGGCAGCCAAAATGCAGCCCACATCCGGGAGAATCTCAAGAGCAGGGGGTGGAGCAAGCCAGGCCTCAAACCACGAGAAACTCCAGCCCAAAAGGCAGCCAAAATGCAGCCCACATCCGGGAGAATCTCAAGAGCAGGGGGTGGAGCAAGGCAGGCCTCAAACCACGAGAAGCTCCAGCCCAAAATGCAGCCAAAATGCAGCCCACATCCGGGAGAATCTCAAGAGCAGGGGGTGGAGCAAGCCAGGCCTCAAACCACGAGAAGCTCCAGCCCAACAGGCAGCCAAAATGCAGCCCACCTCCGGGAGAATATCAAGAGCAGGGGGTGGAGCAAGCCAGGCCTCAAACCACGAGAAGCTCCAGCCCAAAAGGCAGCCAAAATACAGCCCACATCTGAGAGAATATCAAGAGCAGGTGGTGGAGGAAGCCAGGCCTCAAACCACGGGAAGGTCCAGCCCAAGAATCATCCAAAATGCCGCCCACATCCGGGAGAATCTCAAGAGCAGGGGGTGGAGCAAGCGAGGCCTCTAACCATGAGAAGCTCCTGCCAAAGAATCAGCCAAAATGCAGCCCAAATCCGGGAGAATATCAAGAGCAGGGGGTGGAGCAAGCCAGGCCTCAAACCACGAGAAGCTCCAGCCCAAAAGGCAGCCAAAATGCAGCCCACCTCTGGGAGAATCTCAAGAGCAGGGGGTGGAGCAAGCCAGGCCTCAAACCACGAGAAGCTCCAGCCCAAAAGGCAGCCAAAATGCAGACCACATCCGGGAGAATATCAAGAGCAGGGGGTGGAGCAAGCCAGGCCTCAAACCACGAGAAGCTCCAGCCCAAAAGGCAGCCAAAATCCAGACCACATCCGGGAGAATCTCAAGAGCAGGGGGTAGAGGAAGCCAGGCCTCAAACCACGGGAAGCTCCAGCCCAAGAATCATCCAAAATTCAGCCCACATCCGGGAGAATATCAAGAGCAGGGGGTGGAGCAAGCCAGGCCTCAAACCACGAGAAGCTTCAACCCAAAAGGCAGCCAAAATGCAGCCCACATCCGGGAGAATCTCAAGAGCAGGGGGTGGAGCAAGCCAGGCCTCAAACCACGAGAAGCTCCATCCCAAAATGCAGCCAAAATGCAGCCCATATCCGGGAGAATCTCAAGAGCAGGGGGTGGAGCAAGCCAGGCCTCAAACCACGAGAAGCTCCAGCCCAAAATGCAGCCAAAATGCAGCCCACATCCGGGAGAATCTCAAGAGCAGGTGGTGGAGCAAGCCAGGCCTCAAACCACGAGAAGCTCCAGCCCAACAGGCAGCCAAAATGCAGCCCACATCCGGGAGAATATCAAGAGCAGGGGGTGGAGCAAGCCAGGCCTCAAACCACGAGAAGCTCCAGCCCAAAAGGCAGCCAAAATGCAGCCCACATCCAGGAGAATTTCAAGAGCAGGTGGTGGAGCAAGCCAGGCCTCAAACCACAAGAAGCTCCAGCCAAAGAATCAGCCAAAATGCAGCCCACCTCCGGGAGAATCTCAAGAGCAGGGGGTGGAGCAAGCCAGGCCTCAAACCACGAGAAGCTCCAGCCCAAAAGGCAGCCAAAATCCAGCCCACATCCGGGAGAATATCAAGAGCAGGGGGTGGAGCAAGCCAGGCCCCAAACCACGAGAAGCTCCAGCCCAAAAGGCAGCCAAAATGCAGCCCACATCCGGGAGAATCTCAAGAGCAGGGGGTGGAGCAAGCCAGGCCTCAAACCACGAGAAGCTCCAGACCAAAAGGCAGCCAAAATGCAGCCCACATCCGGGAGAATTTCAAGAGCAGGGGGTGGAGCAAGCCAGGCCTCAAACCACAAGAAGCTCCAGCCAAGGAATCAGCCAAAATGCAGCCCATATCCGGGAGAATCTCAAGAGCAGGGGGTGGAGCAAGCCAGGCCTCAAACCACGAGAAGCTCCAGCACAAAATGCAGCCAAAATGCAGCCCACATCCGGGAGAATCTCAAGAGCAGGGGGTGGAGCAAGCCAGGCCTCAAACCACGAGAAGATCCAGCCCAAAAGGCAGCCAAAATGCAGCCCACATCCAGGAGCATATCAAGAGCAGGGGGTGGAGCAAGCCAGGCCTCAAACCTTGAGAAGCTCCAGCCCAAAATGCAGCCAAAATGAAGCCCACATCCGGGAGAATATCAAGAGCAGGGGGTGGAGCAAGCCAGGCCTCAAACCACGAGAAGCTCCAGCCCAAAAGGCAGCCAAAATGCAGCCCACCTCCGGGAGAATCTCAAGAGCAGGGGGTGGAGCAAGCCAGGCCTCAAACCACGAGAAGCTCGAGCCCAAAATGCAGCCAAAATCCAGCCCACATCCGGGAGAATATCAAGAGCAGGGGGTGGAGCAAGCCAGGCCTCAAACCACGAGAAGCTCCAGCCCAAAAGGCAGCCAAAATCCATCCCACATCCGGGAGAATCTCAAGAGCAGGGGGTGGAGCAAGGCAGGCCTCAAACCACGAGAAGCTCCAGCCCAAAATGCAGCCAAAATGCAGCCCACATCCGAGAGAATATCAAGAGCAGGTGGTGGAGCAAGCCAGGCCTCAAACCACGAGAAGCTCCAGCCCAAAAGGCAGCCAAAATGCAGCCCATATCCGGGAGAATCTCAAGAGCAGGGGGTGGAGCAAGCCAGGCCTCAAACCACGAGAAGCTCCAGCCAAAGAATCAGCCAAAATGCATCCCATCTCCGGGAGAATCTCAAGAGCAGGGGGTGGAGCAAGCCAGGCCTCAAACCACGAGAAGCTCCAGCCCAAAAGGCAGCCAAAATGCAGACCACATCCGGGAGAATATCAAGAGCAGGGGGTGGAGCAAGGCAGGCCTCAAACCACGAGAAGCTCCAGTCCAAAAGGCAGCCAAAATGCAGCCCAAATCTGGGAGAATCTCAAGAGCAGGGGGTGGAGCAAGGCAGGCCTCAAACCACGGGAAGCTCCAGCCCAAAAGGCAGCCAAAATGCAGCCCACATCCGGGAGAATCTCAAGAGCAGGGGGTGGAGCAAGCCAGGCCTCAAACCACGAGAAGCTCCAGCCCAAAAGGCAGCCAAAATGCAGACCACATCCGGGAGAATCTCAAGAGCAGGGGGTGGAGGAAGCCAGGCCTCAAATCACGGGAAGCTCCAGCCCAAGAATCATCCAATATGCAGCCCACTTAGGGGAGAATCTAAAGAGCAGGGGGTGGAGCATGCCAGGCCTCAAACCTCGAGAAGCTTCAACCCAAAAGGCAGCCAAAATGCAGCCCACATCCGGGAGAATCTCAAGAGCAGGGGGTGGAGCAAGCCAGGCCTCAAACCACGAGAAGCTCCAGCCCAACAGGCTGCCAAAATTCAGCCCACCTCCGGGAGAATCTCAAGAGCAGGGGGTGGCCAAGCCAGGCCTCAAACCACGGGAAGCTCCAGCCCAAAATGCAGCCAAAATGCAGCCCACATCCGGGAGAATCTCAAGAGCAGGGGGTGGAGCAAGCCAGGCCTCAAACCATGAGAAGCTCCAGCCCAAAAGGCAGCGAAAATGCAGCCCACATCCGGGAGAATCTCAAGAGCAGGGGGTGGAGCAAGCCAGGCCTCAAACCACGAGAATCTCCAGCCCAAAAGGCAGCCAAAATGCAGCCCACATCCGAGAGAATATCTAGAGCAGGTGGTGGAGCAAGCCAGGCCTCAAACCACGAGAAGCTCCAGCCCAAAAGGCAGCCAAAATGCAGCCCATATCCAGGAGAATCTCAAGAGCAGGTGGTGGAGCAAGCCAGGCCTCAAACCACAAGAAGCTCCAACCAAAGAATCAGCCAAAATGCAGCCCACATCCGGGAGAATCTCAAGAGCAGGGGGTGGAGCAAGCCAGGCCTCAAACCACGAGAAGCTCCAGCCCAAAAGGCAGCCAAAATGCAGCCCACATCCGGGAGAATCTCAAGAGCAGGGGGTGGAGCAAGCCAGGCCTCAAACCACGAGAAGCTCCAGCTTAAAATGCAGCCAAAATGCAGCCCACATCCGGGAGAATCTCAAGAGCAGGGGGTGGAGCAAGCCAGGCCTCAAACCACGAGAAGCTCCAGCCCAAAATGCAGCCAAAATGCAGCCCACATCCGGGAGAATCTCAAGAGCAGGGGGTGGAGCAAGCCAGGCCTCAAACCACGAGAAGATCCAGACCAAAAGGCAGCCGAAATCCAGCCCACATCCGGGAGAATCTCAAGAGAAGGGGGTGGAGCAAGCCAGGCCTCAAACCACGAGAAGCTCCAGCCCAAAAGGGAGCCAAAATGCAGCCCACATCTGGGAGAATCTCAAGAGCAGGGGGTGGAGCAAGCCAGGCCTCAAACCATGAGAAGCTCCAGCCAAAGAATCAGCCAAAATGCAGCCCACATCCGGGAGAATCTCAAGAGCAGGGGGTGGAGCAAGCCATGCCTCAAACCACGAGAAGCTCCAGCCCAAAAGGCAGCCAAAATGCAGCCCACATCCGAGAGAATATCTAGAGCAGGTGGTGGAGCAAGCCAGGCCTCAAACCACGAGAAGCTCCATCCCAAAAGGCAGCCAAAATGCAGCCCATATCCGGGAGAATCTCAAGAGCAGGTGGTGGAGCAAGCGAGGCCTCAAACCACGAGAAGCTCCAGCCCAAAAGGCAGCCAAAATTCAGCCCACATCCGGGAGAATATCAAGAGCAGGGGGTGGAGCAAGCCAGGCCTCAAACCACGAGAAGCTTCAACCCAAAAGGCAGCCAAAATGCAGCCCACATCCGGGAGAATCTCAAGAGCAGGGGGTGGAGCAAGCCAGGCCTCAAACCACGAGAAGCTCCATCCCAAAATGCAGCCAAAATGCAGCCCATATCCGGGAGAATCTCAAGAGCAGGGGGTGGAGCAAGCCAGGCCTCAAACCACGAGAAGCTCCAGCCCAAAATGTAGCCAAAATGCAGCCCACATCCGGGAGAATCTCAAGAGCAGGTGGTGGAGCAAGCCAGGCCTCAAACCACGAGAAGCTCCAGCCCAACAGGCAGCCAAAATGCAGCCCACCTCCGGGAGAATATCAAGAGCAGGGGGTGGAGCAAGCCAGGCCTCAAACCACGAGAAGCTCCAGCCCAAAAGGCAGCCAAAATGCAGCCCACATCCGAGAGAATATCAAGAGCAGGTGGTGGAGCAAGCCAGGCCTCAAACCACGAGAAGCTCCAGCCCAAAACGCAGCCAAAATGCAGCCCACATCCGGGAGAAACTCAAGAGCAGGGGGTGGAGCAAGCAAGGCCTCAAACCACAAGAAGCTCCAGCCAAAGAATCAGCCAAAATGCAGCCCACCTCCGGGAGAATCTCAAGAGCAGGGGGTGGAGCAAGCCAGGCCTCAAACCACGAGAAGCTCCAGCCCAAAATGCAGCCAAAATGCAGCCCACATCCGGGAGAATATCAAGAGCAGGGGGTGGAGCAAGCCAGGCCTCAAACCACGAGAAGCTCCAGCCCAAAAGGCAGCCAAAAGGCAGCCCATATCCGGGAGAATCTCAAGAGCAGGGGGTGGAGCAAGCCAGGCCTCAAACCACGAGAAGCTCCAGACCAAAAGGCAGCCAAAATGCAGCCCACATCCGGGAGAATTTCAAGAGCAGGGGGTGGAGCAAGCCAGGCCTCAAACCACAAGAAGCTCCAGCCAAAGAATCAGGCAAAATGCAGCCCATATCCGGGAGAATCTCAAGAGCAGGGGGTGGAGCAAGCCAGGCCTCAAACCACGAGAAGCTCCAGCACAAAATGCAGCCAAAATGCAGCCCACATCCGGGAGAATCTCAAGAGCAGGGGGTGGAGCAAGCCAGGCCTCAAACCACGAGAAGCTCCAGCCCAAAATGCAGCCAAAATGCAGCCCACATCCAGGAGCATATCAAGAGCAGGGGGTGGAGCAAGCCAGGCCTCAAACCTTGAGAATCTCCAGCCCAAAATGCAGCCAAAATGCAGCCCACATCCGGGAGAATATCAAGAGCAGGGGGTGGAGCAAGCCAGGCCTCAAACCACGAGAAGCTCCAGCCCAAAAGGCAGCCAAAATGCAGACCACATCCGGGAGAATCTCAAGAGCAGGGGGTGGAGCAAGCCAGGCCTCAAACCACGAGAAGCTCCAGCCAAAGAATCAGCCAAAATGCAGCCCACCTCCGGGAGAATCTCAAGAGCAGGGGGTGGAGCAAGCCAGGCCTGAAACCACGAGAAGCTCCAGCCCAAAAGGCAGCCAAAATGCAGACCACATCCGGGAGAATATCAAGAGCAGGGGGTGGAGCAAGGCAGGCCTCAAACCACGAGAAGCTCCAGCCCAAAATGCAGCCAAAATGCAGCCCACATCCGGGAGAATCTCAAGAGCAGGTGGTGGAGCAAGCCAGGCCTCAAACCACGAGAAGCTCCAGCCCAACAGGCAGCCAAAATGCAGCCCACGTCTGGGAGAATATCAAGAGCAGGGGGTGGAGCAAGCCAGGCCTCAAACCACGAGAAGCTCCAGCCCAAAAGGCAGCCAAAATGCAGCCCACATCCGGGAGAATATCAAGAGCAGGGGGTGGAGCAAGCCAGGCCTCAAACCACGAGAAGCTCCAGCCCAAAAGGCAGCCAAAATGCAGCATACCTCCGGGAGAATCTCAAGAGCAGGGGGTGGAGCAAGCCAGGCCTCAAACCACGGGAAGCTCCAGCCCAAAATGCAGCCAAAATGCAGCCCACCTCCGGGAGAATCTCAAGAGCAGGGGGTGGAGCAAGCCAGGCCTCAAACCACGAGAAGCTCCAGCCCAAAAGGCAGCCAAAATGCAGCCCATATCCAGGAGAATCTCAAGAGCAGGTGGTTTTGCAAGCCAGGCCTCAAACCACGAGAAGCTCCAGCCCAAAAGGCAGCCAAAATGCAGCCCACATCCGGGAGAATCTCAAGAGCAGGGGGTGGAGCAAGCCAGGCCTCAAACCACGAGAAGCTCCAGCCCAAAAGGCAGCCGAAATCCAGCCCACATCCGGGAGAATCTCAAGAGAAGGGGGTGGAGCAAGCCAGGCCTCAAACCACGAGAAGCTCCAGCCCAAAAGGGAGCCAAAATGCAGCCCAAATCTGGGAGAATCTCAAGAGCAGGTGGTGGAGCAAGCCAGGCCTCAAAGCACGAGAAGCTCCAGCCCAAAAGGCAGCCAAAATGCAGCCCACATCCGGGAGAATCTCAAGAGCAGGGGGTGGAGCAAGCCAGGCCTCAAACCACGAGAAGCTCCAGCCCAAAAGGCAGCCAAAATGCAGCCCACTTCCGGGAGAATCTCAAGAGCAGGGGGAGGAGCAAGCCAGGCCTCAAACCACAAGAAGCTCCAGCCAAATAATCAGCCAAAATGCAGCCCACATCCGGGAGAATCTCAAGAGCAGGGGGTGGAGCAAGCCAGGCCTCAAACCACGAGAAGCTCCAGCCCAAAAAGCAGCCAAAATGCAGCCCACATCCGGGAGAATCTCAAGAGCAGGGGGTGGAGGAAGCCAGGCCTCAAACCACGGGAAGCTCCAGCCCAAGAATCATCCAAAATGCAGCCCACATCCGGGAGAATCTCAAGAGCAGGGGGTGGAGCAAGCCAGGCCTCAAACCACGAGAAGCTCCAGCCCAAAATGCAGCCAAAATGCAGCCCACCTCTGGGAGAATCTCAAGAGCAGGGGGTGGAGCAAGCCAGGCCTCAAACCACGGGAAGCTCCAGCCCAAAATGCAGCCAAAATGCAGCCCACATCCGGGAGAATCTCAAGAGCAGGGGGTGGAGCAAGCCAGGCCTCAAACCACGAGAAGCTCCAGCCCAAAAGGCAGCCAAAATGCAGCCCACATCCGGGAGAATCTCAAGAGCAGGGGGTGGAGCAAGCCAGGCCTCAAACCACGAGAAGCTCCAGCCCAAAAGGCAGCCAAAATGCAGCCCACATCCGAGAGAATATCAAGAGCAGGTGGTGGAGCAAGCCAGGCCTCAAACCACGAGAAGCTCCAGCTTAAAAGGCAGCCAAAATGCAGCCCACATCCGAGAGAATCTCAAAGAGCAGGGGGTGGAGCAAGGCAGGCCTCAAACCACGAGAAGCTCCAGCCCAAAAGGCAGCCAAAATGCAGACCACATCCAAGAGAATCTCAAGAGCAGGGGGTGGAGGAAGCCAGGCCTCAAACCACGGGAAGCTCCAGCCCAAGAATCATCCAATATGCAGCCCACTTACGGGAGAATCTAAAGAGCAGGGGGTGGAGCAAGCCAGGCCTCAAACCACGAGAAGCTCCAGCCCAAAAGGCAGCCAAAATTCAGCCCACATCCGGGAGAATCTCAAGAGCAGGGGGTGGAGCAAGCCAGGCCTCAAACCACGAGAAGCTCCAGCCCAAAAGGCAGCCAAAATGCAGCCCACCTCCAGGAGAATCTCAAGAGCAGGGGGTGGAGCAAGCCAGGCCTCACACCACGGGAAGCTCCAGCCCAAAATGCAGCCAAAATGCAGCCCACATCCGGGAGAATCTCAAGAGCAGGGGGTGGAGCAAGCCAGGCCTCAAACCACGAGAAGCTCCAGCCCAAAAGGCAGCCAAAATGCAGCCCACATCCGAGAGAATATCTAGAGCAGGTGGTGGAGCAAGCCAGGCCTCAAACCTCTAGAAGCTCCAGCCCAAAAGGCAGCCAAAATGCAGCCCATATCCAGGAGAATCTCAAGAGCAGGTGGTGGAGCAAGCGAGGCCTCAAACCACAAGAAGCTCCAGCCAAAGAATCAGCCAAAATGCAGCCCACATCCGGGAGAATCTCAAGAGCAGGGGGTGGAGCAAGCCAGGCCTCAAACCACGAGAAGCTCCAGCCCAAAAGGCAGCCAAAATGCAGCCCACATCCGGGAGAATATCAAGAGCAGGTGGTGGAGCAACCCAGGCCTCAAACCACGAGAAGCTCCAGCTTAAAAGGCAGCCAAAATGCAGCCCACATCCGGGAGAATCTCAAGAGCAGGGGGTGGAGCAAGCCAGGCCTCAAACCACGAGAAGGTCCTGCCCAAAAGGCAGCCAAATTCCAGTCCACATCCGGGAGAATCTCAAGAGCAGGGGGTGGAGCAAGCCAGGCCTCAAACCACGAGAAGATCCAGCCCAAAAGGCAGCCGAAATGCAGCCCACATCCGGGAGAAACTCAAGAGCAGGGGGTGGAGCAAGCCAGGCCTCAAACCACGAGAAGCTCCAGCCCAACAGGCAGCCAAAATGCAGCCCACCTCCGGGAGAATATCAAGAGCAGGGGGTGGAGCAAGCCAGGCCTCAAACCACGAGAAGCTCCAGCCCAAAAGGCAGCCAAAATGCAGCCCACATCCGGGAGAATCTCAAGAGCAGGGGGTGGAGCAAGCCAGGCCTCAAACCACGAGAAGCTCCAGCCCAAAAGGCAGCCAAAATGCAGCCCACATCCGAGAGAATATCAAGAGCAGGTGGTGGAGCAAGCCAGGCCTCAAACCACAAGAAGCTCCAGCCCAAAAGGCAGCCAAAATGCAGCCCACCTCCGGGAGAATCTCAAGAGCAGGGGGTGGAGCAAGGCAGGCCTCAAACCACGAGAAGCTCCAGCCCAAAAGGCAGCAAAAATGCAGACCACATCCCGGAGAATCTCAAGAGCAGGGGGTGGAGGAAGCCAGGCCTCAAACCACGGGAAGCTCCAACCAAAGAATCATCCAATATGCAGCCCACTTCGGGGAGAATCTAAAGAGCAGGGGGTGGAGCAAGCCAGGCCTCAAACCACGAGAAGCTCCAGCCCAAAAGGCAGCCAAAATGCAGCCCACATCCAGGAGAATATCAAGAGCAGGGGGTGGAGCAAGCCAGGCCTCAAACCACGAGAAGCTTCAACCCAAAAGGCAGCCAAAATGCAGACCACATCCGGGAGAATCTCAAGAGCAGGGGGTGGAGCAAGCCAGGCCTCAAACCACGAGAAGCTCCAGCCCAAAAGGCAGCCAAAATGCAGCCCACATCCGAGAGAATATCTAGAGCAGGTGGTGGAGCAAGCCAGGCCTCAAACCACGAGAAGCTCCAGCCCAAAAGGCAGCCAAAATGCAGCCCACATCCGGGAGAATCTCAAGAGCAGGGGGTGGAGCAAGCCAGGCCTCAAACCACGAGAATCTCCAGCCCAAAAGGCAGCCAAAATGCAGCCCACATCCGGGAGAATATCAAGAGCAGGGGGTGGAGCAAGCCAGGCCTCAAACCACGAGAAGATCCAGCCCAAAAGGCAGCCGAAATCCAGCCCACATCCGGGAGAATCTCAAGAGCAGGGGGTGGAGCAAGCCAGGCCTCAAACCACGAGAAGCTCCAGCTTAAAAGGCAGCCAAAATGCAGCCCACATCCGGGAGAATCTCAAGAGCAGGGGGTGGAGCAAGCCAGGCCTCAAACCACGAGAAGATCCAGCCCAAAAGGCAGCCAAAATGCAGCCCACATCCGGGAGAATATCAAGAGCAGGGGGTGGAGCAAGCCAGGCCTCAAACCACGAGAAGCTCCAGCCCAAAAGGCAGCCGAAATCCAGCCCATATCCGGGAGAATCTCAAGAGAAGGGGGTGGAGCAAGCCAGGCCCCAAACCACGAGAAGCTCCAGCCCAAAATGCAGCCAAAATGCAGCCCACAACCAGGAGAATCTCAAGAGCAGGGGGTGGAGCAAGCCAGGCCTCAAACCACGAGAAGCTCCAGCTTAAAAGGCAGCCAAAATGCAGCCCACATCCGGGAGAATCTCAAGAGCAGGTGGTGGAGCAAGCCAGGCCTCAAACCACGAGAAGCTCCAGCCCAAAAGGCAGCCAAAATGCAGCCCACATCCGGGAGAATCTCAAGAGCAGGGGGTGGAGCAAGGCAGGCCTCAAACCACGGGAAGCTCCAGCCCAAGAATCATCCAAAATGCAGCCCACATCCGGGAGAATCTCAAGAGCAGGGGGTGGAGCAAGGCAGGCCTCAAACCACGAGAAGCTCCAGCCCAAAAGGCAGCCAAAATGCAGCCCACATGCGGGAGAATCTCAAGAGCAGGGGGTGGAGCAAGGCAGGCCTCAAACCACGAGAAGCTCCAGCCCAAAAGGCAGCCAAAATGCAGCCCACATCCGGGAGAATATCAAGAGCAGGGGGTGGAGCAAGACAGGCCTCAAACCACGAGAAGATCCAGCCCAAAAGGCAGCCGAAATCCAGCCCACATCCGGGAGAATCTCAAGAGCAGGGGGTGGAGCAAGCCAGGCCTCAAACCACGAGAAGCTCCAGCTCAAAAGGCAGCCAAAATGCAGACCACATCCGGGAGAATCACAAGAGCAGGGGGTGGAGCAATCCAGGCCTCAAACCACGAGAATCTCCAGCCCAAAAGGCAGCCAAAATCCAGCCCACGTCGCGGGAGAATATCAAGAGCAGGGGGTGGAGCAAGGCAGGCCTCAAACCACGGGAAGCTCCAGCCCAAAAGGCAGCCAAAATGCAGCCCACATCCGGGAGAATCTCAAGAGAAGGGGGTGGAGCAAGCCAGGCCTCAAACCACGAGAAGCTCCAGCCCAAAAGGCAGCCAAAATGCAGCCCACATCTGGGAGAATCTCAAGAGCAGGGGGTGGAGCAAGCCAGGCCTCAAACCACAAGAAGCTCCAGCCAAAGAATCAGCCAAAATGCAGCCCACATCCGGGAGAATCTCAAGAGCAGGGGGTGGAGCAAGGCAGGCCTCAAACCACGAGAAGCTCCAGCCCAAAAGGCAGCCAAAATGCAGCCCACATCCGGGAGAAACTCAAGAGCAGGGGGTGGAGCAAGCCAGGCCTCAAACCACGGGAAGATCCAGCCCAAGAATCAGCCAAAATGCAGCCCATATCCGGGAGAATCTCAAGAGCAGGGGGTGGAACAAGCCAGGCCTCAAACCACAAGAAGCTCCTGCCCAAAAGGCAGCCAAAATGCAGCCCACATCCGGGAGAATCTCAAGAGCAGGGGGTGGAGCAAGCCAGGCCTCAAACCACGGGAAGCTCCAGCCCAAAAGGCAGCCAAAATGCAGCCCACATCCGGGAGAATCTCAAGAGCAGGGGGTGGAGCAAGCCAGGCCTCAAACCACGAGAAGCTCCAGCCCAAATGGCAGCCAAAATGCAGCCCACATCCGGGAGAATCTCAAGAGCAGGGGGTGGAGCAAGCCAGGCCTCAAACCACGAGAAGCTCCAGCCCTAAAGGCAGCCAAAATGCAACCCACATCCGGGAGAATCTCAAGAGCAGGGGGTGGAGCAAGCCAGGCCTCAAACCACGAGAAGCTCCAGCCCAAAATGCAGCCAAAATGCAGCCCACATCCGGGAGAATCTCAAGAGCAGGTGGTGGAACAAGCCAAGCCTCAAACCACAAGAAGCTCCTGCCCAAAAGGCAGCCAAAATGCAGCCCACCTCCGGGAGAATCTCAAGAGCAGGGGGTGGAGCAAGCCAGGCCTCAAACCACGAGAAGCTCCAGCCCAAAAGGCAGCCAAAATGCAGCCCACATCCGGGAGAATCTCAAGAGCAGGGGGTGGAGCAAGGCAGGCCTCAAACCACGAGAAGCTCCAGCCCAAAAGGCAGCCAAAATGCAGCCCACATCCGGGAGAATATCAAGAGCAGGGGGTGGAGCAAGCCAGGCCCCAAACCACGAGAAGCTCCAGCCCAAAAGGCAGACAAAATGCAGCCCATCTCCGGGAGAATCTCAAGAGCAGGGGGTGGAGCAAGGCAGGCCTCAAACCACGAGAAGCTCCAGCCCAAAATGCAGCCAATATGCAGCCCACCTCCGGGAGAACCTCAAGAGCAGGGGGTGGAGGAAGGCAGGCCTCAAACCACGAGAAGCTCCAGCCCAAAAGGCAGCCAAAATGCAGCCCACATCCGGGAGAATCTCAAGAGCAGGGGGTGGAGCAAGCCAGGCCACAAACCACGAGAAGCTCCAGCCCAAAATGCAGCCAAAATGCAGCCCACATCCGGGAGAATCTCAAGAGCAGGGGGTGGAGCAAGCCAGGCCTCAAACCACGAGAAGCTCCAGCCCAAAAGGCAGCCAAAATTCAACCCACATCCGGGAGAATCTCAAGAGCAGGGGGTGGAGCAAGCCAGGCCTCAAACCACGAGAAGCTCCAGCCCAAAATGCAGCCAAAATGCAGCCCACATCCGGGAGAATCTCAAGAGCAGGTGGTGGAAAAAGCCAGGCCTCAAACCACAAGAAGCTCCTGCCCAAAAGGCAGCCAAAATGCAGCCCACCTCCGGGAGAATCTCAAGAGCAGGGGGTGGAGCAAGCCAGGCCTCAAACCACGAGAAGCTCCAGCCCAAAATGCAGCCAAAATGCAGCCCACATCCGGGAGAATCTCAAGAGCAGGGGGTGGAGCAAGGCAGGCCTCAAACCACGAGAAGCTCCAGCCCAAAAGGCAGCCAAAATGCAACCCACATCCGGGAGAATCTCAAGAGCAGGGGGTGGAGCAAGCCAGGCCTCAAACCACGAGAAGCTCCAGCCCAACAGGCAGTAAAAATGCAGCCCACATCCGAGAGAATCTCAAGAGCAGGGTGTGGAGCAAGGCAGGCCTCAAACCACAAGAAGCTCCAGCCCAAAAGGCAGCCAAAATGCAGCCCACATCCGAGAGAATATCAAGAGCAGGAGGTGGAGCAAGCCAGGCCTCAAACCACGAGAAGCTCCAGCCCTAAAGGCAGCCAAAATGCAGCCCATATCCGGGAGAATCTCAAGAGCAGGTGGTGGAGCAAGCCAGGCCTCAAACCACGAGAAGCTCCAGCCCAAGAATCATCCAAAATGCAGCCCACATCCGGGAGAATCTCAAGAGCAGGGGGTGGAGGAAGCCAGGCCTCAAACCACGGGAAGCTCCAGCCCAAATGGCAGCCAAAATGCAGCCCACATCCGGGAGAATCTCAAGAGCAGGGGGTGGAGCAAGCCAGGCCTCAAACCACGAGAAGCTCCAGCCCAACAGGCAGTAAAAATGCAGCCCACATCCGAGAGAATCTCAAGAGCAGGGGGTGGAGCAAGGCAGGCCTCAAACCACGAGAAGCTCCAGCCCAAAAGGCAGCCAAAATGCAGCCCACATCCGAGAGAATATCAAGAGCAGGAGGTGGAGCAAGCCAGGCCTCAAACCACGAGAAGCTCCAGCCCTAAAGGCAGCCAAAATGCAGCCCACATCCGGGAGAATCTCAAGAGCAGGTGGTGGAGCAAGCCAGGCCTCAAACCACGAGAAGCTCCAGCCCAAGAATCATCCAAAATGCAGCCCACATCCGGGAGAATCTCAAGAGCAGGGGGTGGAGGAAGCCAGGCCTCAAACCACGGGAAGCTCCAGCCCAAATGGCAGCCAAAATGCAGCCCACATCCGGGAGAATCTCAAGAGCAGGGGGTGGAGCAAGCCAGGCCTCAAACCACGAGAAACTCCAGCCCAACAGGCAGTAAAAATGCAGCCCACATACGAGAGAATCTCAAGAGCAGGGGGTGGAGCAAGGCAGGCCTCAAACCACGAGAAGCTCCAGCCCAAAAGGCAGCCAAAATGCAGCCCACATCCGGGAGAATCTCAAGAGCAGGTGGTGGAGCAAGGCAGGCCTCAAACCACGAGAAGCTCCAGCCCAAAAGGCAGCCAAAATGCAGCCCATATCCGGGAGAATCTCAAGAGCAGGTGGTGGAGCAAGCCAGGCCTCAAACCACAAGAAGCTCCAACCAAAGAATCAGCCAAAATGCAGCCCACATCCGGGAGAATCTCAAGAGCAGGGGGTGGAGCAAGCCAGGCCTCAAACCACGAGAAGCTCCAGCCCAAAAGGCAGCCAAAATTCAACCCACATCCGGGAGAATCTCAAGAGCAGGGGGTGGAGCAAGCCAGGCCTCAAACCACGAGAAGCTCCAGCCCAAAATGCAGCCAAAATGCAGCCCACATCCGGGAGAATCTCAAGAGCAGGTGGTGGAAAAAGCCAGGCCTCAAACCACAAGAAGCTCCTGCCCAAAAGGCAACCAAAATGCAGCCCACCTCCGGGAGAATCTCAAGAGCAGGGGGTGGAGCAAGCCAGGCCTCAAACCACGAGAAGCTCCAGCCCAAAATGCAGCCAAAATGCAGCCCACATCCGGGAGAATCTCAAGAGCAGGGGGTGGAGCAAGGCAGGCCTCAAACCACGAGAAGCTCCAGCCCAAAAGGCAGCCAAAATGCAACCCACATCCGGGAGAATCTCAAGAGCAGGGGGTGGAGCAAGCCAGGCCTCAAACCACGAGAAGCTCCAGCCCAACAGGCAGTAAAAATGCAGCCCACATCCGAGAGAATCTCAAGAGCAGGGTGTGGAGCAAGGCAGGCCTCAAACCACAAGAAGCTCCAGCCCAAAAGGCAGCCAAAATGCAGCCCACATCCGAGAGAATATCAAGAGCAGGAGGTGGAGCAAGCCAGGCCTCAAACCACGAGAAGCTCCAGCCCTAAAGGCAGCCAAAATGCAGCCCATATCCGGGAGAATCTCAAGAGCAGGTGGTGGAGCAAGCCAGGCCTCAAACCACGAGAAGCTCCAGCCCAAGAATCATCCAAAATGCAGCCCACATCCGGGAGAATCTCAAGAGCAGGGGGTGGAGGAAGCCAGGCCTCAAACCACGGGAAGCTCCAGCCCAAATGGCAGCCAAAATGCAGCCCACATCCGGGAGAATCTCAAGAGCAGGGGGTGGAGCAAGCCAGGCCTCAAACCACGAGAAGCTCCAGCCCAACAGGCAGTAAAAATGCAGCCCACATCCGAGAGAATCTCAAGAGCAGGGGGTGGAGCAAGGCAGGCCTCAAACCACGAGAAGCTCCAGCCCAAAAGGCAGTAAAAATGCAGCCCACATCCGAGAGAATCTCAAGAGCAGGGGGTGGAGCAAGCCAGGCCTCAAACCACGAGAAGCTCCAGCTCAAAAGGCAGCCAAAATGCAGCCCACATCCGGGAGAATCTCAAGAGCAGAGGGTGGAGCAAGCCAGGCCTCAAACCACGAGAAGCTCAAGCCAAAAAGGCAGCCAAAATGCAGCCCACCTCCGGGAGAATCTCAAGAGCAGGGGGTGGAGCAAGCCAGGCCTCAAACCACAAGGAGCTCCAGCCAAAGAATCAGCCAAAATGCAGCCCACATCCGGGAGAATCTCAAGAGCAGGGGGTGGAGCAAGCCAGGCCTCAAACCACGAGAAGCTCCAGCCCAAAAGGGAGCCAAAATGCAGCCCACATCCGGGAGAATCTCAAGAGCAGGGGGTGGAGCAAGCCAGGCCTCAAACCACGAGAATCTCCAGCCCAAAAGGCAGCCAAAATGCAGCCCACATCCGGGAGAATCTCAAGAGCAGGGGGTGGAGCAAGCCAGGCCTCAAACCACGAGAAGCTCCAGCCCAAGAATCATGCAAAATGCAGCCCACATCCGGGAGAATCTCAAGAGCAGGGGGTGGAGCAAGCCAGGCCTCAAACCACGAGAAGCTCCAGCCCAAAAGGCAGCCAAAATGCAGCCCACATCCGGGAGAATCTCAAGAGCAGGGGGTAGAGCAAGCCAGGCCACAAACCACGAGAAGCTCCAGCCCTAAAGGCAGCCAAAATGCAGCCCACCTCCTGGAGAATCTCAAGAGCAGGGGGTGGAGCAAGGCAGGCCTCAAACCACGAGAAGCTCCAGCCCAAAAGGCAGAAGAAATCCAGCCCACATCCGGGAGAATCTCAAGAGCAAGGGGTGGAGCAAGCCAGGCCTCAAACCACGAGAATCTCCAGCACAAAAGGCAGCCAAAAGGCAGTCCACATCCTTGAGAATCTCAAGAGCAGGGGTTGGAGCAAGCCAGGCCTCAAACCACGAGAAGCTCCAGCCCAAAAGGCAGCCAAAATGCAGCCCACATCCGGGAGAATCTCAAGAGCAGGGGGTGGAGCAAGCCAGGCCTCAAACCACGAGAAGCTCCAGCCCAAAAGGCAGCCAAAATGCAGCCCACATCCGGGAGAATCTCAAGAGCAGGGGGTGGAGCAAGCCAGGCCTCAAACCACGAGAAGCTCCAGCCCAAAAGGCAGCCAAAATGCAGCCCACATCCGGGAGAATCTCAAGAGCAGGGGGTGGAGCAAGCCAGGCCTCAAACTACGAGAACCTCCAGCCCAAAAGGCAGCCAAAAGGCAGCCCACATCCGGGAGAATCTCAAGAGCAGGGGGTGGAGCAAGCCAGGCCTCAAACCACGAGAAGCTCCAGCCCAAAATGTAGCCAAAATGCAGACCACATCTGGGAGAATATCAAGAGCAGGGGGTGGAGCAAGCCAGCCCCCAAACCACGAGAATCTCCAGCCCAAAAGGCAGCCAAAATGCAGCCCACATCCGGGAGAATCTCAAGAGCAGGGGGTGGAGCAAGCCAGGCCTCAAACCACGAGAATCTCCAGATCAAAAGGCAGCCAAAATCCAGCCCACATCCGGGAGAATCTCAAGAGCAGGGGGTGGAGCAAGGCAGGCCTCAAACCACGAGAAGCTCCAGCCCAAAAGGCAGCCAAAATGCAGCCCATATCCGGGAGAATCTCAAGAGCAGGTGGTGGAGCAAGCCAGGCCTCAAACCACAAGAAGCTCCAACCAAAGAATCAGCCAAAATGCAGCCCACATCCGGGAGAATCTCAAGAGCAGGGGGTGGAGCAAGCCAGGCCTCAAACCACGAGAAGCTCCAGCTCAAAAGGCAGCCAAAATGCAGCCCACATCCGGGAGAATCTGAAGAGCAGAGGGTGGAGCAAGCCAGGCCTCAAACCACGAGAAGCTCAAGCCAAAAAGGCAGCCAAAATGCAGCCCACCTCCGGGAGAATCTCAAGAGCAGGGGGTGGAGCAAGCCAGGCCTCAAACCACAAGGAGCTCCAGCCAAAGAATCAGCCAAAATGCAGCCCACATCCGGGAGAATCTCAAGAGCAGGGGGTGGAGCAAGCCAGGCCTCAAACCACGAGAAGCTCCAGCCCAAAAGGGAGCCAAAATGCAGCCCACATCCGGGAGAATCTCAAGAGCAGGGGGTGGAGCAAGCCAGGCCTCAAACCACGAGAATCTCCAGCCCAAAAGGCAGCCAAAATGCAGCCCACATCCGGGAGAATCTCAAGAGCAGGGGGTGGAGCAAGCCAGGCCTCAAACCACGAGAAGCTCCAGCCCAAGAATCATGCAAAATGCAGCCCACATCCGGGAGAATCTCAAGAGCAGGGGGTGGAGCAAGCCAGGCCTCAAACCACGAGAAGCTCCAGCCCAAAAGGCAGCCAAAATGCAGCCCACATCCGGGAGAATCTCAAGAGCAGGGGGTAGAGCAAGCCAGGCCACAAACCACGAGAAGCTCCAGCCCAAAATGCAGCCAAAATGCAGCCCACCTCCTGGAGAATCTCAAGAGCAGGGGGTGGAGCAAGGCAGGCCTCAAACCACGAGAAGCTCCAGCCCAAAAGGCAGAAGAAATCCAGCCCACATCCGGGAGAATCTCAAGAGCAAGGGGTGGAGCAAGCCAGGCCTCAAACCACGAGAATCTCCAGCACAAAAGGCAGCCAAAAGGCAGTCCACATCCTTGAGAATCTCAAGAGCAGGGGTTGGAGCAAGCCAGGCCTCAAACCACGAGAAGCTCCAGCCCAAAAGGCAGCCAAAATGCAGCCCACATCCGGGAGAATCTCAAGAGCAGGGGGTGGAGCAAGCCAGGCCTCAAACCACGAGAAGCTCCAGCCCAAAAGGCAGCCAAAATGCAGCCCACATCCGGGAGAATCTCAAGAGCAGGGGGTGGAGCAAGCCAGGCCTCAAACCACGAGAAGCTCCAGCCCAAAATGCAGCGAAAATCCAGCCCACATCCGGGAGATTCTCAACAGCAGGGGGTGGAGCAAGCCAGGCCTCAAACCTCGAGAAGCTCCAGTCCAAAATGCAGCCAAAATGCAGCCCACATCCGGGAGAATATCAAGAGCAGGGGGTGGAGCAAGCCAGGCCTCAAACCTCGAGAAGCTCCAGCCCAAAAGGCAGCCAAAATGCAGCCCACATCCGGGAGAATCTCAAGAGCAGGGGGTGGAGCAAGCCAGGCCTCAAACCACGAGAAGCTCCAGCCCAAAAGGCAGCCAAAATGCAGCCCACATCCGGGAGAATCTCAAGAGCAGGGGGTGGAGCAAGCCAGGCCTCAAACTACGAGAACCTCCAGCCCAAAAGGCAGCCAAAAGGCAGCCCACATCCGGGAGAATCTCAAGAGCAGGGGGTGGAGCAAGCCAGGCCTCAAACCACGAGAAGCTCCAGCCCAAAATGTAGCCAAAATGCAGACCACATCTGGGAGAATATCAAGAGCAGGGGGTGGAGCAAGCCAGCCCCCAAACCACGAGAATCTCCAGCCCAAAAGGCAGCCAAAATGCAGCCCACATCCGGGAGAATCTCAAGAGCAGGGGGTGGAGCAAGCCAGGCCTCAAACCACGAGAATCTCCAGATCAAAACGCAGCCAAAATGCAGCCCACCTCCGGGAGAATCTCAAGAGCAGGGGGTGGAGCAAGGCAGGCCTCAAACCACGGGAAGCTGCAGCCCAAAATGCAGCCAAAATGCAGCCCACATACGGGAGAATCTCAAGAGCAGGGGGTGGAGCAAGCCAGGCCTCAAACCACGGGAAGCTCCAGCCCAAGAATCATCCAATATGCAGCCCACCTCCGGGAGAATATCAAGAGCAGGGGGTGGAGCACGCCACGCCTCAAACCACGAGAAGCTCCAGCCCAAAAGGCAGCCAAAATGCAGCCCACATCCGGGAGAATCTCAAGAGCAGGGGGTGGAGCAAGCCAGGCCTCAAACCACGAGAATCTCCAGCCCAAAAGGCAGCCAAAATGCAGCCCACATCCGGGAGAATCTCAAGAGCAGGGGGTGGAGCAAGGCAGGCCTCAAACCACGGGAAGCTGCAGCCCAAAATGCAGCCAAAATGCAGCCCACATACGGGAGAATCTCAAGAGCAGGGGGTGGAGCAAGCCAGGCCTCAAACCACGGGAAGCTCCAGCCCAAGAATCATCCAATATGCAGCCCACCTCCGGGAGAATATCAAGAGCAGGGGGTGGAGCACGCCACGCCTCAAACCACGAGAAGCTCCAGCCAAAGAATCAGCCAAAATGCAGCCCACCTCCGGGAGAATCTCAAGAGCAGGGGGTGGAGTAAGCCAGGCCTCAAACCACAAGAAGCTCCAGCCCAAAAGGCAGCCAAAATCCAGCCCACATCCGGGAGAAACTCAAGAGCAGGGGGTGGAGCAAGCCAGGCCTCAAACCACGATAACCTCCATCCCAAAATGCAGCCAAAAGGCAGCCCACATCCGGGAGAATCTCAAGAGCAGGGGGTGGAGCAAGCCAGGCCTCAAACCACGAGAAGCTCCAGCCCAAAATGTAGCCAAAATGCAGCTCATATCGGGGAGAATATCAAGAGCAGGGGGTGGAGCAAGCCAGGCCTCAAACCACGAGAATCTCCAGCCCAAAAGGCAGCCAAAATGCAGCCCACATCCGGGAGAATCTCAAGAGCAGGGGGTGGAGCAAGCCAGGCCTCAAACCACGAGAATCTCCAGATCAAAAGGCAGCCAAAATGCAGCCCACATCCGGGAGAATCTCAAGAGCAGGGGGTGGAGCAAGGCAGGCCTCAAACCACGGGAAGCTGCAGCCCAAAATGCAGCCAAAATGCAGCCCACATACGGGAGAATCTCAAGAGCAGGGGGTGGAGCAAGCCAGGCCTCAAACCACGGGAAGCTCCAGCCCAAGAATCATCCAATATGCAGCCCACCTCCGGGAGAATATCAAGAGCAGGGGGTGGAGCACGCCACGCCTCAAACCACGAGAAGCTCCAGCCAAAGAATCAGCCAAAATGCAGCCCACCTCCGGGAGAATCTCAAGAGCAGGGGGTGGAGTAAGCCAGGCCTCAAACCACAAGAAGCTCCAGCCCAAAAGGCAGCCAAAATCCAGCCCACATCCGGGAGAAACTCAAGAGCAGGGGGTGGAGCAAGCCAGGCCTCAAACCACGATAACCTCCATCCCAAAATGCAGCCAAAATGCAGCCCACATCCGGGAGAATCTCAAGAGCAGGGGGTGGAGCAAGCCAGGCCCCAAAGCACGAGAAGCTAGACCCCAAAATGCAGCCAAAATGCAGCCCACCTCCTGGAGAATCTCAAGAGCAGGGGGTGGAGCAAGCCAGGCCTCAAACCACGAGAAGCTCCAGCCCAAAAGGCAGCCAAAATGCAGCCCACATCCGGGAGAATCTCAAGAGCAGGGGGTGGAGCAAGCCAGGCCTCAAAGCACGAGAAGCTCCAGCCCAAAAGGCAGCCAAAATGCAGCCCACATCCGGGAGAATCTCAAGAGCAGGGGGTGGAGCAAGCCAGGCCTCAAACCACGAGAAGCTCCAGCCCAAAAGGCAGCCAAAATCCAGCCCACATCCGGGAGAATCTCAAGAGCAGGGGGTGGAGCAAGCCAGGCCTCAAACCACGAGAAGCTCCAGCCCAAAAGGCAGCCAAAATGCAGACCACATCCCGGAGAATCTCAAGAGCAGGGGGTGGAGGAAGCCAGGCCTCAAACCACGGGAAGCTCCAGCCCAAGAATCATCCAAAATGCAGCCCACATCCGGGAGAATCTCAAGAGCAGGGGGTGGAGCAAGCCAGGCCTCAAACCACGAGAAGCTCCAGCCCAAAAGGCAGCCAAAATGCAGCCCACATCCGGGAGCATATCAAGAGCAGGGGGTGGAGCAAGCCAGGCCTCAAACCACGAGAAGCTCCAGCCCAAAAGGCAGCCAAAATGCAGCCCACATCCGGGAGAATCTCAAGAGCAGGGGGTGGAGCAAGCCAGGCCTCAAACCACGAGAAGCTCCAGCCCAAAAGGCAGCCAAAATGCAGCCCACATCCAGGAGAATATCAAGAGCAGGGGGTGGAGCAAACCAGGCCTCAAAGCACGAGAAGCTCCAGCCCAAAAGGCAGCCAAAATGCAGCCCACATCCGGGAGAATCTCAAGAGCAGGGGGTGGAGCAAGCCAGGCCTCAAACCACGAGAAGCTCCAGCCCAAAAGGCAGCCAAAATCCAGCCCACATCCGGGAGAATATCAAGAGCAGGGGGTGGAGCAAGTCAGGCCTCAAACCATGAGAACCTCCAGCCCCAAAGGCAGCCAAAATGCAGCCCACATCCGGGAGAATCTCAAGAGCAGGGGGTGGAGCAAGCCAGGCCTCAAACCACAAGAAACTTCAGCCCAAAATGCAGCCAAAATGCAGCCCACTTCGCAGAGAATCTCAAGAGCAGGGGGTGGAGCAAGCCAGGCCTCAAACCACGAGAAGCTCCAGCCCAAAATGCAGCCAAATTCCAGACCACATCCGGGAGAATATCAAGAGCAGGGGGTGGAGCAAGCCAGGCCCCAAAGCACGAGAAGCTCCAGCCCAAAATGCAGCCAAAATGCTGCCCACATCCAAGAGAATCTGAAGAGCAGGGGGTGGAGCAAGCCAGGCCTCAAACCACGAGAAGCTCCAGCCCAAAAGGCAGCCAAAATGCAGCCCACATCCGGGAGAATCTCAAGAGCAGGGTGTGGAGCAAGCCAGGCCCCAAACCACGAGAAGCTCCAGCCCAAATTGCAGCCAAAAGCCAGCCCACATCCGGGAGAATCTCAAGAGCCGGGGTGGAATAAGCCAGCCCCAAAACCACGAGAAGCTCCAGCCCAAAATGCAGCCAAAATGCAGCCCACATCCGGGAGAATCTCAAGAGCAGAGGGTGGAGCAAACAAGGCCCCAAACCACGAGAAGCTCCAGCCCAAAATGCAGCCAAAATGCTGCCCACATCCAAGAGAATCTGAAGAGCAGGGGGTGGAGCAAGCCAGGCCTCAAACCACGAGAAGCTCCAGCCCAAAATGCAGCCAAAATGCAGCCAAAATGCAGCCCACATCCAGGAGAATATCAAGAGCAGGGGGTGGAGCAAGCCAGGCCTCAAACCACGAGAAGCTCCAGCCCAACAGGCAGCCAAAATGCAGCCCACATCCTGGAGAATCTCAAGAGCATGGGGTGGAGCAAGCCAGCCCCCAAACCACGAGAAGCTCCAGCCCAAAATGTAGTCAAAATGCAGCCCACTTCGGGGAGAATCTCAAGAGCAGGGGGTGGGGCAAGCCAGGCCTCAAACCACGAGAAGCTCCAGCCCAAAAGGCAGCCAAAATCCAGCCCACCTCCGGGAGAATCTCAAGAGCAGGGGGTGGAGCAAGCCAGGCCCCAAACCACGAGAAGCTCCAGCCCAAAATGCAGCCAAATTCCAGACCACATCCGGGAGAATATCAAGAGCAGGGGGTGGAGCAAGCCAGGCCCCAAAGCACGAGAAGCTCCAGCCCAAAATGCAGCCAAAATGCTGCCCACATCCAAGAGAATCTGAAGAGCAGGGGGTGGAGCAAGCCAGGCCTCAAACCACGAGAAGCTCCAGCCCAAAAGGCAGCCAAAATGCAGCCCACATCCGGGAGAATCTCAAGAGCAGGGGGTGGAGCAAGCCAGGCCCCAAACCACGAGAAGCTCCAGCCCAAATTGCAGCCAAAAGCCAGCCCACATCCGGGAGAATCTCAAGAGCAGGGGTGGAATAAGCCAGCCCCAAAACCACGAGAAGCTCCAGCCCAAAATGCAGCCAAAATGCAGCCCACATCCGGGAGAATCTCAAGAGCAGAGGGTCGAGCAAGCCAGGCCTCAAACCACGAGAAGCTCCAGCCCAAATTGCAGCCAAAAGCCAGCCCACATCCGGGAGAATCTCAAGAGCAGGTGTGGAATAAGCCAGCCCCAAAACCACGAGAAGCTCCAGCCCAAAATGCAGCCAAAATGCAGCCCACATCCGGGAGAATCTCAAGAGCAGAGGGTGGAGCAAGCCAGGCCCCAAACCACGAGAAGCTCCAGCCCAAAAAGCAGCCAAATTCCAGGCCACATCCGGGAGAATATCAAGAGCAGGGCGTGGAGCAAGCCAGGCCCCAAAGCACGAGAAGCTCCAGCCAAAAAGGCAGCCAAAATCCAGCCCACATCCGGGAGAATCTCAAGAGCAGGGGGTGGAGCAAGCCAGGCCTCAAACCACGAGAAGCTCCAGCCCAAAAGGCAGCCAAAATGCAGCCCATATCCAGGAGAATCTCAAGAGCAGGGGGTGGAGCAAGCCAGCCCCCAAACCACGAGAAGCTCCAGCCCAAAATGTAGTCAAAATGCAGCCCACATCCTGGAGAATCTCAAGAGCAGGGGGTGGGGCAAGCCAGGTCTCAAACCACGAGAAGCTCCAGCCCAAATTGCAGCCAAAATCCAGCCCACATCTGGGAGAATCTCAAGAGCAGAGGGTGGAGCAAGCCAGGCCTCAAACCACGAGAAGCTCCAGCCCAAATTGCAGCCAAAAGCCAGCCCACATCCGGGAGAATCTCAAGAGCCGGGGTGGAATAAGCCAGCCCCAAAACCACGAGAAGCTCCAGCCCAAAATGCAGCCAAAATGCAGCCCACATCCGGGACAATCTCAAGAGCAGAGGGTGGAGCAAGCCAGGCCCCAAACCACGAGAAGCTCCAGCCCAAAAAGCAGCCAAATTCCAGGCCACATCCGGGAGAATATCAAGAGCAGGGCGTGGAGCAAGCCAGGCCCCAAAGCACGAGAAGCTCCAGCCAAAAAGGCAGCCAAAATCCAGCCCACCTCAGGTAGAATTTCAAGAGCAGGGGGTGGAGCAAGCCAGGCCCCAAACCACGAGAAGCTCCAGCCCAAAAGGCAGCCAAAATGCAGCCCACATCCGGGAGAATCTCAAGAGCAGGGGGTGGAGCAAGCCAGGCCTCAAACCACGAGAAGCTCCAGCCCAAAAGGCAGCCAAAATGCAGCCCACATCCGGGAGAATCTCAAGAGCAGGGGGTGGAGCAAGCCAGGCCTCAAACCACGAGAAGCTCCAGCCCAAAAGGCAGCCAAAATGCAGCCCACATCCGGGAGAATCTCAAGAGCAGGGGGTGGAGCAAGCCAGGCCTCAAACCACGAGAAGCTCCAGCCCAAAAGGCAGCCAAAATGCAGCCCACATCCGGGAGAATCTCAAGAGCAGGGGGTGGAGCAAGCCAGGCCTCAAACCACGAGAAGCTCCAGCCCAAAAGGCAGCCAAAATGCAGCCCACATCCGGGAGAATCTCAAGAGCAGGGGGTGGAGCAAGCCAGGCCTCAAACCACGAGAAGCTCCAGCCCAAAAGGCAGCCAAAATGCAGCCCACATCCGGGAGAATCTCAAGAGCAGGGGGTGGAGCAAGCCAGGCCTCAAACCACGAGAAGCTCCAGCCCAAAAGGCAGACAAAATGCAGCCCACATCCAGGAGAATATCAAGAGCAGGGGGTGGAGCAAGCCAGGCCTCAAACCACGAGAAGCTCCAGCCCAAATGGCAGCCAAAATGCAGCCCACATCCAGGAGAATCTCAAGAGCAGGGGGTGGAGCAAGCCAGCCCCCAAACCACGAGAAGCTCCAGCCCAAAATGTAGTCAAAATGCAGCCCACTTCGGGGAGAATCTCAAGAGCAGGGGGTGGGGCAAGCCAGGCCTCAAACCACGAGAAGCTCCAGCCCAAAAGGCAGCCAAAATCCAGCCCACATCTGGGAGAATCTCAAGAGCAGGGGGTGGAGCAAGCCAGGCCTCAAACCACGAGAAGCTCCAGCCCAAAAAAGCAGCCAAAATGCAGCCCACATCCGGGAGAATATCAAGAGCAGGGGGTGGAGCAAGCCAGGCCTCAAACCACGAGAAGCTCCAGCCCAAAATGCAGCCAAAATGCAGGCCACCTCGGGGAGAATCTCAAGAGCAGGGGGTGGAGCAAGCCAGGCCTCAAACCACGAGAAGCTCCAGCCCAAAAGGCAGCCAAAATGCAGCCCACATCCAGGAGAATATCAAGAGCAGTAGGTGGAGAAAGCCAGGCCTCAAACCACGAGAAGCTCCAGCCCAAAATGCAGCCAAAATGCAGCCCACATCCGGGAGAATCTCAAGAACAGGGGGTGGAGCAAGCCAGCCCCCAAACCACGAGAAGCTCCAGCCCAAAAGGCAGCCAAAATGCAGACCACTTCGGGGAGAATCTCAAGAGCACGGGGGTGGGGCAAGCCAGGCCTCAAACCACGAGAATCTCCAGCCCAAAAGGCAGCCAAAATCCAGCCCACCTCCGGTAGAATTTCAAGAGCAGGGGGTGGAGCAAGCCAGGCCCCAAACCACGAGAAGCTCCAGCCCAAAAGGCAGCCAAAATCCAGCCCACATCCGCGAGAATCTCAAGAGCAGGGGGTGGAGCAAGCCAGGCCTCAAACCACGAGAAGCTCCAGCCCAAAAGGCAGCCAAAATGCAGCCCACATCCGGGAGAATCTCAAGAGCAGGGGGTGGAGCAAGCCAGGCCCCAAAGCACGAGAAGCTCCAGCCCAAAAAGCTGCCAAATTCCAGATCACATCCGGGAGAATATCAAGAGCAGGGGGTGGAGCAAGCCAGGCCCCAAAGCACGAGAATCTCTAGCCCAAAATGCAGCCAAAATGCAGCCCACATCCAGGAGAAAATCAAGAGCAGGAGGTGGAGCAAGCCAGGCCTCAAACCACGAGAATCTCAAGCCCAAAACTCACCCAAAAATCCAGCCCACGTCGGGAAGAATCTCAAGAGCAGGGGTTGGAGCAAGCCAGGCCTCAAACCAGGAGAAGCTCCAGCCCAAAAGGCAGCCAAAATCCAGCCCACCTCCGGGAGAATCTCAAGAGCAGGGGGTGGAGCAAGCCAGGCCCCAAACCACGAGAAGGTCCAGCCCAAAAGGCAGCCAAAATCCAGCCCACATCCGGGAGAATCTCAAGAGCAGGGGGTGGAGCAAGCCAGGCCTCAAACCACGAGAAGCTCCAGCCCAAAAGGCAGCCAAAATGCTGCCCACGTCGGGAAGAATCTCAAGAGCAGGGGTTGGAGCAAGCCAGGCCTCAAACCACGAGAAGCTCCAGCCCAAAAGGCAGCCAAAATCCAGCCCACCTCTGGGAGAATCTCAAGAGCAGGGGGTGGAGCAAGCCAGGCCCCAAACCACGAGAAGGTCCAGCCCAAAAGGCAGCCAAAATCCAGCCCACATCCGGGAGAATCTCAAGAGCAGGGGGTGGAGCAAGCCAGGCCTCAAACCACGAGAAGCTCCAGCCCAAAAGGCAGCCAAAATGCAGCCCATATCCGGGAGAATCTCAAGAGCAGGGGGTGGAGCAAGCCAGGCCCCAAACCACGAGAAGCTCCAGCCCAAAAAGCAGCCAAATTCCAGCCCACGTCCGGGAGAATATCAAGAGCAGGGGGTGGAGCAAGCCAGGCCCCAAAGCACGAGAAGCTCCAGCCCAAAATGCAGCCAAAATGCAGCCCACATCCGGGAGAATTTCAGGAGCAGGGGGTGGAGCAAGCCAGGCCTCAAACCACGAGAAGCTCCAGCCCAAAAGGGAGCCAAAATGCCAGCCCACATCCGGGAGAATCTCAAGAGCAGGGGGTGGAGCAAGCCAGACCTCAAAGCACGAGTAGCTCCAGCCCAAAATGCAACCAAAATCCAGCCCACATCCGGGAGAATCTCAAGAGCAGGGGGTGGAGCAAGCCAGGCCTCAAACCACGAGAAGCTCCAGCCCAAAAGGCAGCCAAAAGACAGCCAACATCCGGGAGAATCTCAAGAGCAGGGGGTGGAGCAAGCCAGGCCTCAAACCACGAGAAGCTCTACCCCAAAAGGCAGCCAAAATGCAGCCAACATCCGGGAGAATCTCAAGAGCAGGGGGTGGAGCAAGCCAGGCCTCAAACCACGAGAAGCTCCAGCCCAAAAGGCAGCCAAAATCCAGCCCACCTCCTGGAGAATCTCAAGAGCAGGGGGTGGAACAAGCCAGCCCCCAAACCACGAGAAGCTCCAGCCCAAAATGCAGCCAAAATCCAGCCCACATCCAGGAGAATCTCAAGAGCAGGGGGTGGAGCAAGCCAGGCCTCAAACCCGAAAAAGCTGAAGCCGAAAATGTAGTCAAAATGCAGCCCACATCCGGGAGAATCTCAAGAGCAGGGGCTGGAGCAAGCCAGCCCCCAAACCACGAGAAGCTGTAGCCCAAAAGGCAGCCAAAATGCAGCCCACCTCCAGGAGAATCTCAAGAGCAGGGGGTGGAGCAAGCCAGGCCTCAAACCACGAGAAGCTGAAGCCGAAAAGGCAGCCAAAATGCAGCCCACATCCGGGAGAATATCAAGAGCAGGGGGTGGAGCAAGCCAGGCCTCAAACCATGAGAAGCTCCAGCCCAAAAGGCAGCCAAATGCCAGCCCACATCCGGGAGAATCTCAAGAGCAGGGGGTGGAGCAAGCCAGGCCTCAAAGCACGAGAAGCTCCAGCCCAAAAGGCAGCCAAATCCAGCCCACATCCGGGAGAATCTCAAGAGCAGGGGGTGGAGCAAGCCAGGCCTCAAACCACGAGAAGCTAGACCCCAAAAGGCAGCCAAATGCCAGCCCACCGCCTGGAGAATCTCAAGAGCAGGGGGTGGAGCAAGCCAGGCCTCAAACCACGAGAAGCTCAAGCCCAAAAGGCAGCCAAAATGCAGCCCACATCCGGGAGAATCTCAAGAGCAGGGGGAGGAGCAAGGCAGGCCTCAAACCACGAGAAGCTCCAGCCCAAAAGGCAGCCAAAATGCAGCCCACTTCCAGGAGAATATCCAGAGCAGGAGGTGGAGCAAGCCAGGCCTCAAACCACGAGAAGCTCAAGCCCAAAAGGCAGCCAAAATGCAGCCCACAACCAGGAGAATCTCAAGAGCAGGGGGTGGAGCAAGCCAGCCCCCAAACCACGAGAAGCTCCAGCCCAAAATGCAGCCAAAATCCAGCCCACTTCGGGGAGAATATCAAGAGCAGGGGGTGGAGCAAGCCAGGCCTCAAACCACGAGAAGCTCCAGCCCAAAATGCAGACAAAATCCAGCCCACTTCCGGGAGAATCTCAAGAGCAGGGGGTGGGGCAAGCCAGGCCTCAAACCACGAGAAGCTCCAGCCCAAAAGGCAGCCAAAATGCAGCCCACATCCGGGAGAATCTCAAGAGCAGGGGGTGGAGCAAGCCAGGCCCCAAACCACGAGAAGCTCCAGCCCAAAAGGCAGCCAAAATGCAGCCCACCTCCGGGAGAATCTCAAGAGCAGGGGGTGGAGCAAGCCAGCCCCCAAACCACGAGAAGCTCCAGCCCAAAATGCAGCCAAATCCAGCCCACTTCGGGGAGAATATCAAGAGCAGGGGGTGGAGCAAGCCAGGCCTCAAACCACGAGAAGCTCCAGCCCAAATGCAGCCAAAATCCAGCCCACCTCCGGGAGAATCTCAAGAGCAGGGGGTGGAGCAAGCCAGGCCTCAAACCCCAAAAAGTTGAAGCCCAAAATGCAGCCAAAATGCAGCCCACATCCGGGAGAATATCAAGAGAAGGGGGTGGAGCAAGCCAGCCCCCAAACCACGAGAAGCTGTAGCCCAAAAGGCAGCCAAAATGCAGCCCACCTCCAGGAGAATCTCAAGAGCAGGGGCTGGAGCAAGCCAGGCCTCAAACCACGAGAATCTCCAGCCCAAAAGGCAGCCAAAATACAGCCCACCTCCTGGAGAATCTCAAGAGCAGGGGGTGGAGCAAGCCAGGCCTCAAACCACGAGAAGCTCCAGCCCAAAACGCAGCCAAAATGCAGCCCACATCCGGGAGAATATCAAGAGCAGGGGGTGGAGCAAGCCAGGCCTCAAACCATGAGAAGCTCCAGCCCAAAAGGCAGCCAAATGCCAGCCCACATCCGGGAGAATCTCAAGAGCAGAGGGTGGAGCAAGCCAGGCCTCAAAGCACGAGAAGCTCCAGCCCAAAATGCAGCCAAAATCCAGCCCACATCCGGGAGAATCTCAAGAGCAGGGGGTGGAGCAAGCCAGGCCTCAAACCACGAGAAGCTAGACCCCAAAAGGCAGCCAAATGCCAGCCCACCTCCTGGAGAATCTCAAGAGCAGGGGGTGGAGCAAGCCAGGCCTCAAACCACGAGAAGCTCAAGCCCAAAAGGCAGCCAAAATGCAGCCCACCTCCAGGAGAATATCAAGAGCAGGGGGTGGAGCAAGCCAGCCCCCAAACCACGAGAAGCTCCAGCCCAAAATGCAGCCAAATCCAGCCCACTTCGGGGAGAATATCAAGAGCAGGGGGTGGAGCAAGCCAGGCCTCAAACCACGAGAAGCTCCAGCCCAAAATGCAGACAAAATCCAGCCCACTTCCGGGAGAATCTCAAGAGCAGGGGTTGGAGCAAGCCAGGCCTCAAACCCCAAAAAGCTGAAGACCAAAATGCAGCCAAAATGCAGCCCACATCCGGGAGAATCTCAAGAGCAGGGGGTGGAGCAAGGCAGGCCTCAAACCACGAGAAGCTCCAGCCCAAAATGCAGCCAAAATCCAGCCCACATCCGGGAGAATCTCAAGAGCAGGGGCTGGAGCAAGCCAGGCCTCAAACCACGAGAAGCTAGACCCCAAAAGGCAGCCAAAATGCAGCCCACATCCGGGAGAATCTCAAGAGCAGGGGGTGGAGCAAGCCAGGCCCCAAAGCACGAGAAGCTCCAGCCCAAAATGTAGTCAAAATGCAGCCCACCTCCGGGAGAATCTCAAGAGCAGGGGGTGGAGCAAGCCAGGCCTCAAACCACAAGAAGCTAGACCCCAAAAGGCAGCCAAAATGCAGCCCACCTCCTGGAGAATCTCAAGAGCAGGGTTGGAGCAAGCCAGGCCTCAAACCACGAGAAGCTCCAGCCCAAAAGGCAGCCAAAATGCAGCCCACATCCAGGAGAAAATCAAGAGCAGGAGGTGGAGCAAGCCAGGCCTCAAACCACGAGAAGCTCCAGCCCAAAAGGCAGCCAAAATGCTGCCCACCTCCTGGAGAATCTCAAGAGCAGGGGGTGGAACAAGCCAGCCCCCAAACCACGAGAAGCTCCAGCCCAAATGCAGCCAAAATCCAGCCCACCTCCGGGAGAATCTCAAGAGCAGGGGGTGGAGCAAGCCAGGCCTCAAACCACGAGAAGATCCAGCCCAAAAGGCAGCCAAAATGCAGCCCACATCCGGGAGAATATCAAGAGCAGGGGGTGGAGCAAGCCAGGCCCCAAACCACGAGAAGCTCCAGCCCAAAAAGCTGCCAAATTCCAGATCACATCCGGGAGAATCTCAAGAGCAGGGGGTGGAGCAAGCCAGGCCTCAAACCACGAGAAGCTCCAGCCCAAAAGGCAGCCAAAATGCAGCCCACATCCAGGAGAATCTCAAGAGCAGGGGGTGGAGCAAGCCAGGCCTCAAACCACAAGAAGCTCCAGCCCAAAATGCAGACAAAATCCAGCCCACCTGCGGGAGAATATCAAGAGCAGGGGGTGGAGCAAGCCAGGCCTCAAACCACGAGAAGCTCCAGCCCAAAAGGCAGCCAAAAGCCAGCCAACATCCGGGAGAATCTCAAGAGCAGGGGGTGGAGCAAGCCAGGCCTCAAACCCCAAAAAGCTGAAGCCCAAAATGCAGCCAAAATGCTGCCCACATCCGGGAGTATCTCAAGAGCAGGGGGTGGAGCAAGCCAGCCCCCAAACCACGAGAAGCTGTAGCCCAAAAGGCAGCCAAAAGGCAGCCCACCTCCAGGAGAATCTCAAGAGCAGGGGGTGGAGCAAGCCAGGCCTCAAACCACGAGAATCTCCAGCCCAAAATGCAGCCAAATCCAGCCCACTTCGGGGAGAATATCAAGAGCAGGGGGTGGAGCAAGCCAGGCCTCAAACCACAAGAAGCTAGACCCCAAAAGGCAGCCAAAATGCATCCCACCTCCTGGAGAATCTCAAGAGCAGGGGGTGGAGCAAGCCAGGCCTCAAACCACGAGAAGCTCCAGCCCAAAAGGCAGCCAAAATGCAGCCCACATCCGGGAGAATCTCAAGAGCAGGGCGTGGAGCAAGCCAGTCCCCAAAGCACGAGAAGCTCCAGCCAAAAATGCAGCCAAAATGCAGCCCACCTCCGGGAGAATGTCAAGAGCAGGGGATGGAGCAAGCCAGGCCTCAAACCACGAGAAGCTCCAGCCCAAAAGGCAGCCAAAATGCAGCCCACATCCGGGAGAATCTCAAGAGCAGGGCGTGGAGCAAGCCAGGCCTCAAACCACGAGAAGCTGCAACCCAAAAGGCAGCCAAAATGCAGCCCACCTCCTGGAGAATCTCAAGAGCAGGGGGTGGAACAAGCCAGCCCCCAAACCACGAGAAGCTCCAGCCCAAAATGCATCCAAAAGCCAGCCCACATCCGGGAGAATCTCAAGAGCAGGGGGTGGAGCAAGCCAGGCCTCAAAAGACGAGAAGCTCCAGCCCAAAAGGCAGCCAAAATCCAGCCCACATCCATGAGAATATCAAGAGCAGGAGGTGGAGCAAGCCAGGCCTCAAACCACGAGAATCTCCAGCCCAAAAGGCAGCCAAAATGCAGCCCACCTCCAGGAGAATCTCAAGAGCAGGGGCTGGAGCAAGCCAGGCCTCAAACCACGAGAATCTCCAGCCCAAAAGGCAGCCAAAATACAGCCCACCTCCGGGAGAATCTCAAGAGCAGGGCGTGGAGCAAGCCAGGCCTCAAACCACGAGAAGCTGAAGCCGAAAAGGCAGCCAAAATGCAGCCCACATCCGGGAGAATATCAAGAGCAGGGGGTGGAGCAAGCCAGGCCTCAAACCATGAGAAGCTCCAGCCCAAAAGGCAGCCAAATGCCAGCCCACATCCGGGAGAATCTCAAGAGCAGAGGGTGGAGCAAGCCAGGCCTCAAAGCACGAGAAGCTCCAGCCCAAAATGCAGCCAAAATCCAGCCCATATCCGGGAGAATCTCAAGAGCAGGGGGTGGAGCAAGCCAGGCCTCAAACCACGAGAAGCTAGACCCCAAAAGGCAGCCAAATGCCAGCCCACCTCGTGGAGAATCTCAAGAGCAGGGGGTGGAGCAAGCCAGGCCTCAAACCACGAGAAGCTCAAGCCCAAAAGGCAGCCAAAATGCAGCCCACCTCCAGGAGAATCTCAAGAGCAGGGAGTGGAGCAAGCCAGCCCCCAAACCACGAGAAGCTCCAGCCCAAAATGCAGCCAAATCCAGCCCACTTCGGGGAGAATATCAAGAGCAGGGGGTGGAGCAAGCCAGGCCTCAAACCACGAGAAGCTCCAGCCCAAAATGCAGACAAAATCCAGCCCACTTCCGGGAGAATCTCAAGAGCAGGGGGTGGAGCAAGCCAGGCCTCAAACCCCAAAAAGCTGAAGACCAAAATGCAGCCAAAATGCAGCCCACATCCGGGAGAATCTCAAGAGCAGGGGGTGGAGCAAGGCAGGCCTCAAACCACGAGAAGCTCCAGCCCAAAATGCAGCCAAAATGCAGCCCACATCCGGGAGAATCTCAAGAGCAGGGGGTGGAGCAAGCCAGGCCTCAAACCACGAGAAGCTAGACCCCAAAAGGCAGCCAATATGCAGCCCACATCCGGGAGAATCTCAAGAGCAGGGGTTGGAGCAAGCCAGGCCCCAAAGCACGAGAAGCTCCAGCCCAAAAGAAAGCCAAAATGCAGCCCACATCCAGCAGAATCTCAAGAGCAGGGAGTGGAGCAAGCCAGCCCCCGAACCACGAGAAGCTCCAGCACAAAATGTAGTCAAAATGCAGCCCACATCCGGGAGAATCTCAAGAGCAGGGGGTGGAGCAAGCCAGGCCTCAAACCACAAGAAGCTAGACCCCAAAAGGCAGCCAAAATGCAGCCCACCTCCTGGAGAATCTCAAGAGCAGGGTTGGAGCAAGCCAGGCCTCAAACCACGAGAAGCTCCAGCCCAAAAGGCAGCCAAAATGCAGCCCACCTCCGGGAGAATCTCAAGAGCAGGGGGTGGAGCAAGCCAGGCCTCAAACCACGAGAAGCTCCAGCCCAAAAGGCAGCCAAAATCCAGCCCACCTCCGGGAGAATCTCAAGAGCAGGGGGTGGAGCAAGCCAGGCCCCAAACCACGAGAAGCTCCAGCCCAAAAGGCAGCCAAAATGCAGCCCACATCCGGGAGAATCTCAAGAGCAGGGGGTGGAGCAAGCCAGGCCCCAAACCACGAGAAGCTCCAGCCCAAAAAGCTGCCAAATTCCAGATCACATCCGGGAGAATCTCAAGAGCAGGGGGTGGAGCAAGGCAGGCCTCAAACCACGAGAAGCTCCAGCCCAAAAGGCAGCCAAAATCCAGCCCACCTCCAGGAGAATCTCAAGAGCAGGGGGTGGAGCAAGCCAGCCCCCAAACCACGAGAAGCTCCACCCCAAAATGCAGCCAAATCCAGCCCACTTCGGGGAGAAAATCAAGAGCAGGGGGTGGAGCAAGCCAGGCCTCAAACCACGAGAAGCTCCAGCCAAAAATGCAGCCAAAATGCTGCCCACATCCGGGAGAATATCAAGAGCAGGGGGTGGAGCAAGCCAGCCCCCAAACCACGAGAAGCTGTAGCCCAAAAGGCAGCCAAAATGCAGCCCACCTCCAGGAGAATCTCAAGAGCAGGGGGTGGAGCAAGCCAGGCCTCAAACCACGAGAATCTCCAGCCCAAAAGGCAGACAAAATCCAGCTCACCTCCAGGAGAATCTCAAGAGCAGGGGGTGGAGCAAGCCAGGCCTCAAACCATGAGAAGCTCCAGCCCAAAAGGCAGCCAAAATGCTGCCCACCTCCTGGAGAATCTCAAGAGCAGGGGGTGGAGCAAGCCAGGCCTCAAACCACGAGAATCTCCAGCCCAAAAGGCAGACAAAATCCAGCTCACCTCCGGGAGAATCTCAAGAGCAGGGGGTGGAACAAGCCAGCCCCCAAACCACGAGAAGCTCCAGCCCAAAAGGCAGCCAAAATCCAGCCCACCTCCGGGAGAATCTCAAGAGCAGGGGGTGGAACAAGCCAGCCCCCAAACCACGAGAAGCTCCAGCCCAAAAGGCAGCCAAAATCCAGCCCACCTCCAGGAGAATCTCAAGAGCAGGGGGTGGAGCAAGCCAGGCCTCAAACCATGAGAAGCTCCAGCCCAAAAGGCAGCCAAAATGCTGCCCACCTCCTGGAGAATCTCAAGAGCAGGGGGTGGAACAAGCCAGCCCCCAAACCACGAGAAGCTCCAGCCCAAAAGGCAGCCAAAATCCAGCCCACCTCCGGGAGAATCTCAAGAGCAGGGGGTGGAGCAAGCCAGGCCTCAAACCCGAAAAAGCTGAAGCCGAAAATGTAGTCAAAATGCAGTCCACTTCGGGGAGAATCTCAAGAGCAGGGGGTGGGGCAAGCCAGGCCTCAAACCACAAGAAGCTCAAGCCCAAAATGCAGCCAAAATGCAGCCCACATCCGGGAGAATCTCAAGAGCAGGGGGTGGAGCAAGCCAGGCCACAAACCACGAGAAGCTACAGCCCAAAAGGCAGCCAAAATCCAGGCCACATCCGGGAGAATCTCAAGAGCAGGGGGTGGAGCAAGCCAGGCCTCAAACCACGAGAAGCTCCAGCCCAAAAGGCAGCCAAAATGCAGCCCACATCCGGGAGAATTTCAGGAGCAGGGGGTGGAGCAAGCCAGGCCCCAAACCACGAGAAGCTCCAGCCCAAAAGGCAGCCAAAATGCAGCCCACATCCGGGAGAATCTCAAGAGCAGGGGTTGGTGCAAGCCAGGCCTCAAACCACGAGAAGCTCCAGCCCAAAAGGCAGCCAAAATGCAGCCCACATCCGGGAGAATCTCAAGAGCAGGGGGTGGAGCAAGCCAGGCCTCAAACCACGAGAAGCTCCAGCCCAAAAGGCAGCCAAAATGCAGCCCACATATAGGAGGAAGTCAAGAGCAGGAGGTGGAGCAAGCCAGGCCTCAAACCACGAGAAGCTCCAGCCCAAAAGGCAGCCAAAATGCAGCCCACATATAGGAGGAAGTCAAGAGCAGGAGGTGGAGCAAGCCAGGCCTCAAACCACGAGAAGCTCCAGCCCAAAAGGCAGCCAAAAGCCAGCCAACATCCGGGAGAATCTCAAGAGCAGGGGGTGGAGCAAGCCAGGCCTCAAACCACGAGAAGCTCCAGCCCAAAAGGCAGCCAAAATGCAGCCCACATCCGGGAGAATTTCAGGAGCAGGGGGTGGAGCAAGCCAGGCCCCAAACCACGAGAAGCTCCAGCCCAAAAGGCAGCCAAAATGCAGCCCACATCCGGGAGAATCTCAAGAGCAGGGGTTGGTGCAAGCCAGGCCTCAAACCACGAGAAGCTCCAGCCCAAAAGGCAGCCAAAATGCAGCCCACATCCGGGAGAATCTCAAGAGCAGGGGGTGGAGCAAGCCAGGCCTCAAACCACGAGAAGCTCCAGCCCAAAAGGCAGCCAAAATGCAGCCCACATATAGGAGGAAGTCAAGAGCAGGAGGTGGAGCAAGCCAGGCCTCAAACCACGAGAAGCTCCAGCCCAAAAGGCAGCCAAAATGCAGCCCACATATAGGAGGAAGTCAAGAGCAGGAGGTGGAGCAAGCCAGGCCTCAAACCACGAGAAGCTCCAGCCCAAAAGGCAGCCAAAAGCCAGCCAACATCCGGGAGAATCTCAAGAGCAGGGGGTGGAGCAAGCCAGGCCTCAAACCACGAGAAGCTCCAGCCCAAAAGGCAGCCAAAATGCTGCCCACCTCCTGGAGAATCTCAAGAGCAGGGGGTGGAACAAGCCAGCCCCCAAACCACGAGAAGCTCCAGCCCAAAAGGCAGCCAAAATCCAGCCCACCTCCGGGAGAATCTCAAGAGCAGGGGGTGGAGCAAGCCAGGCCTCAAACCCGAAAAAGCTGAAGCCGAAAATGTAGTCAAAATGCAGTCCACTTCGGGGAGAATCTCAAGAGCAGGGGGTGGGGCAAGCCAGGCCTCAAACCACAAGAAGCTCAAGCCCAAAATGCAGCCAAAATGCAGCCCACATCCGGGAGAATCTCAAGAGCAGGGGGTGGAGCAAGCCAGGCCACAAACCACGAGAAGCTACAGCCCAAAAGGCAGCCAAAATCCAGGCCACATCCGGGAGAATCTCAAGAGCAGGGGGTGGAGCAAGCCAGGCCTCAAACCACGAGAAGCTCCAGCCCAAAAGGCAGCCAAAATGCAGCCCACATCCGGGAGAATTTCAGGAGCAGGGGGTGGAGCAAGCCAGGCCCCAAACCACGAGAAGCTCCAGCCCAAAAGGCAGCCAAAATGCAGCCCACATCCGGGAGAATCTCAAGAGCAGGGGTTGGTGCAAGCCAGGCCTCAAACCACGAAAAGCTCCAGCCCAAAAGGCAGCCAAAATGCAGCCCACATCCGGGAGAATCTCAAGAGCAGGGGGTGGAGCAAGCCAGGCCTCAAACCACGAGAAGCTCCAGCCCAAAAGGCAGCCAAAATGCAGCCCACATCCGGGAGAATATCAAGAGCAGGGGGTGGAGCAAGCCAGGCCTCAAACCACGAGAAGCTCCAGCCCAAAATGCAGCCAAAATCCAGCCCAAATCCGGGAGAATCTCAAGAGCAGGGGGTGGAGCAAGCCAGGCCTCAAACCACAAGAAGCTAGACCCCAAAAAGCAGCCAAAATGCAGCCCACCTCCTGGAGAATCTCAAGAGCAGGGTTGGAGCAAGCCAGGCCTCAAACCACGAGAAGCTCCAGCCCAAAAGGCAGCCAAAATGCAGCCCACATCCAGGAGAAAATCAAGAGCAGGAGGTGGAGCAAGCCAGGCCTCAAACCACGAGAAGCTCCAGCCCAAAAGGCAGCCAAAATGCTGCCCACCTCCTGGAGAATCTCAAGAGCAGGGGGTGGAACAAGCCAGCCCCCAAACCACGAGAAGCTCCAGCCCAAATGCAGCCAAAATCCAGCCCACCTCCGGGAGAATCTCAAGAGCAGGGGGTGGAGCAAGCCAGGCCTCAAACCACGAGAAGATCCAGCCCAAAAGGCAGCCAAAATGCAGCCCACATCCGGGAGAATCTCAAGAGCAGGGGGTGGAGCAAGCCAGGCCCCAAACCACGAGAAGCTCCAGCCCAAAAAGCTGCCAAATTCCAGATCACATCCGGGAGAATCTCAAGAGCAGGGGGTGGAGCAAGCCAGGCCTCAAACCACGAGAAGCTCCAGCCCAAAAGGCAGCCAAAATGCAGCCCACATCCAGGAGAATCTCAAGAGCAGGGGGTGGAGCAAGCCAGGCCTCAAACCACAAGAAGCTCCAGCCCAAAATGCAGACAAAATCCAGCCCACCTGCGGGAGAATATCAAGAGCAGGGGGTGGAGCAAGCCAGGCCTCAAACCACGAGAAGCTCCAGCCCAAAAGGCAGCCAAAAGCCAGCCAACATCCGGGAGAATCTCAAGAGCAGGGGGTGGAGCAAGCCAGGCCTCAAACCCCAAAAAGCTGAAGCCCAAAATGCAGCCAAAATGCTGCCCACATCCGGGAGAATCTCAAGAGCAGGGGGTGGAGCAAGCCAGCCCCCAAACCACGAGAAGCTGTAGCCCAAAAGGCAGCCAAAAGGCAGCCCACCTCCAGGAGAATCTCAAGAGCAGGGGGTGGAGCAAGCCAGGCCTCAAACCACGAGAATCTCCAGCCCAAAATGCAGCCAAATCCAGCCCACTTCGGGGAGAATATCAAGAGCAGGGGGTGGAGCAAGCCAGGCCTCAAACCACAAGAAGCTAGACCCCAAAAGGCAGCCAAAATGCATCCCACCTCCTGGAGAATCTCAAGAGCAGGGGGTGGAGCAAGCCAGGCCTCAAACCACGAGAAGCTCAAGCCCAAAAGGCAGCCAAAATGCAGCCCACATCCGGGAGAATCTCAAGAGCAGGGCGTGGAGCAAGCCAGTCCCCAAAGCACGAGAAGCTCCAGCCAAAAATGCAGCCAAAATCCAGCCCACCTCCGGGAGAATGTCAAGAGCAGGGGATGGAGCAAGCCAGGCCTCAAACCATGAGAAGCTCCAGCCCAAAAGGCAGCCAAAATGCAGCCCACATCCGGGAGAATCTCAAGAGCAGGGCGTGGAGCAAGCCAGGCCTCAAACCACGAGAAGCTGCAACCCAAAAGGCAGCCAAAATGCAGCCCACCTCCTGGAGAATCTCAAGAGCAGGGGGTGGAACAAGCCAGCCCCCAAACCACGAGAAGCTCCAGCCCAAAATGCATCCAAAAGCCAGCCCACATCCGGGAGAATCTCAAGAGCAGGGGGTGGAGCAAGCCAGGCCTCAAAAGACGAGAAGCTCCAGCCCAAAAGGCAGCCAAAATCCAGCCCACATCCATGAGAATATCAAGAGCAGGAGGTGGAGCAAGCCAGGCCTCAAACCACGAGAATCTCCAGCCCAAAAGGCAGCCAAAATGCAGCCCACCTCCAGGAGAATCTCAAGAGCAGGGGCTGGAGCAAGCCAGGCCTCAAACCACGAGAATCTCCAGCCCAAAAGGCAGCCAAAATACAGCCCACCTCCGGGAGAATCTCAAGAGCAGGGGGTGGAGCAAGCCAGGCCTCAAACCACGAGAAGCTGAAGCCGAAAAGGCAGCCAAAATGCAGCCCACATCCGGGAGAATATCAAGAGCAGGGGGTGGAGCAAGCCAGGCCTCAAACCATGAGAAGCTCCAGCCCAAAAGGCAGCCAAATGCCAGCCCACATCCGGGAGAATCTCAAGAGCAGAGGGTGGAGCAAGCCAGGCCTCAAAGCACGAGAAGCTCCAGCCCAAAATGCAGCCAAAATCCAGCCCATATCCGGGAGAATCTCAAGAGCAGGGGGTGGAGCAAGCCAGGCCTCAAACCACGAGAAGCTCAAGCCCAAAAGGCAGCCAAAATGCAGCCCACCTCCAGGAGAATCTCAAGAGCAGGGAGTGGAGCAAGCCAGCCCCCAAACCACGAGAAGCTCCAGCCCAAAATGCAGCCAAATCCAGCCCACTTCGGGGAGAATATCAAGAGCAGGGGGTGGAGCAAGCCAGGCCTCAAACCACGAGAAGCTCCAGCCCAAAATGCAGACAAAATCCAGCCCACTTCCGGGAGAATCTCAAGAGCAGGGGGTGGAGCAAGCCAGGCCTCAAACCCCAAAAAGCTGAAGACCAAAATGCAGCCAAAATGCAGCCCACATCCGGGAGAATCTCAAGAGCAGGGGGTGGAGCAAGGCAGGCCTCAAACCACGAGAAGCTCCAGCCCAAAATGCAGCCAAAATGCAGCCCACATCCGGGAGAATCTCAAGAGCAGGGGGTGGAGCAAGCCAGGCCTCAAACCACGAGAAGCTAGACCCCAAAAGGCAGCCAAAATGCAGCCCACATCCGGGAGAATCTCAAGAGCAGGGGTTGGAGCAAGCCAGGCCCCAAAGCACGAGAAGCTCCAGCCCAAAAGAAAGCCAAAATGCAGCCCACATCCAGCAGAATCTCAAGAGCAGGGAGTGGAGCAAGCCAGGCCTCAAACCACAAGAAGCTAGACCCCAAAAGGCAGCCAAAATGCAGCCCACCTCCTGGAGAATCTCAAGAGCAGGGTTGGAGCAAGCCAGGCCTCAAACCACGAGAAGCTCCAGCCCAAAAGGCAGCCAAAATGCAGCCCACCTCCGGGAGAATCTCAAGAGCAGGGGGTGGAGCAAGCCAGGCCTCAAACCACGAGAAGCTCCAGCCCAAAAGGCAGCCAAAATCCAGCCCACCTCCGGGAGAATCTCAAGAGCAGGGGGTGGAGCAAGCCAGGCCCCAAACCACGAGAAGCTCCAGCCCAAAAGGCAGCCAAAATGCAGCCCACATCCGGGAGAATCTCAAGAGCAGGGGGTGGAGCAAGCCAGGCCCCAAACCACGAGAAGCTCCAGCCCAAAAAGCTACCAAATTCCAGATCACATCCGGGAGAATCTCAAGAGCAGGGGGTGGAGCAAGCCAGGCCTCAAACCACGAGAAGCTCCAGCCCAAAAGGCAGCCAAAATCCAGCCCACCTCCAGGAGAATCTCAAGAGCAGGGGGTGGAGCAAGCCAGCCCCCAAACCACGAGAAGCTCCACCCCAAAATGCAGCCAAATCCAGCCCACTTCGGGGAGAAAATCAAGAGCAGGGGGTGGAGCAAGCCAGGCCTCAAACCACGAGAAGCTCCAGCCAAAAATGCAGCCAAAATGCTGCCCACATCCGGGAGAATATCAAGAGCAGGGGGTGGAGCAAGCCAGCCCCCAAACCACGAGAAGCTGTAGCCCAAAAGGCAGCCAAAATGCAGCCCACCTCCAGGAGAATCTCAAGAGCAGGGGGTGGAGCAAGCCAGGCCTCAAACCACGAGAATCTCCAGCCCAAAAGGCAGACAAAATCCAGCTCACCTCCGGGAGAATCTCAAGAGCAGGGGGTGGAGCAAGCCAGGCCTCAAACCACGAGAAGCTCCAGCCCAAAATGCAGACAAAATCCAGCCCACTTCCGGGAGAATCTCAAGAGCAGGGGGTGGAGCAAGCCAGGCCTCAAACCCCAAAAAGCTGAAGACCAAAATGCAGCCAAAATGCAGCCCACATCCGGGAGAATCTCAAGAGCAGGGGGTGGAGCAAGGCAGGCCTCAAACCACGAGAAGCTCCAGCCCAAAAGGCAGCCAAAATGCAGCCCACATCCGGGAGAATCTCAAGAGCAGGGGGTGGAGCAAGCCAGGCCTCAAACCACGAGAAGCTAGACCCCAAAAGGCAGCCAAAATGCAGCCCACATCCGGGAGAATCTCAAGAGCAGGGGTTGAGCAAGCCAGGCCCCAAAGCACGAGAAGCTCCAGCCCAAAAGGAAGCCAAAATGCAGCCCACATCCAGCAGAATCTCAAGAGCAGGGGGTGGAGCAAGCCAGGCCTCAAACCACAAGAAGCTAGACCCCAAAAGGCAGCCAAAATGCAGCCCACCTCCTGGAGAATCTCAAGAGCAGAGGGTGGAGCAAGCCAGGCCTCAAACCACAAGAGGCTCAAGCCCAAAATGCAGCCAAAATGCAGCCCACATCCGGGAGAATCTCAAGAGCAGGGGGTGGAGCAAGCCAGGCCACAAACCACGAGAAGCTCCAGCCCAAAAGGCAGCCAAAATCCAGGCCACATCCGGGAGAATCTCAAGAGCAGGGGGTGGAGCAAGCCAGGCCTCAAACCACGAGAAGCTCCAGCCCAAAAGGCAGCCAAAATGCAGCCCACATCCGGGAGAATTTCAGGAGCAGGGGGTGGAGCAAGCCAGGCCCCAAACCACGAGAAGCTCCAGCCCAAAAGGCAGCCAAAATGCAGCCCACATCCGGGAGAATCTCAAGAGCAGGGGTTGGTGCAAGCCAGGCCTCAAACCACGAGAAGCTCCAGCCCAAAAGGCAGCCAAAATGCAGCCCACATCCGGGAGAATCTCAAGAGCAGAGGGTGGAGCAAGCCAGGCCTCAAAGCACGAGAAGCTCCAGCCCAAAATGCAGCCAAAATCCAGCCCATATCCGGGAGAATCTCAAGAGCAGGGGGTGGAGCAAGCCAGGCCTCAAACCACGAGAAGCTCAAGCCCAAAAGGCAGCCAAAATGCAGCCCACCTCCAGGAGAATCTCAAGAGCAGGGAGTGGAGCAAGCCAGCCCCCAAACCACGAGAAGCTCCAGCCCAAAATGCAGCCAAATCCAGCCCACTTCGGGGAGAATATCAAGAGCAGGGGGTGGAGCAAGCCAGGCCTCAAACCACGAGAAGCTCCAGCCCAAAATGCAGACAAAATCCAGCCCACTTCCGGGAGAATCTCAAGAGCAGGGGGTGGAGCAAGCCAGGCCTCAAACCCCAAAAAGCTGAAGACCAAAATGCAGCCAAAATGCAGCCCACATCCGGGAGAATCTCAAGAGCAGGGGGTGGAGCAAGGCAGGCCTCAAACCACGAGAAGCTCCAGCCCAAAATGCAGCCAAAATGCAGCCCACATCCGGGAGAATCTCAAGAGCAGGGGGTGGAGCAAGCCAGGCCTCAAACCACGAGAAGCTAGACCCCAAAAGGCAGCCAAAATGCAGCCCACATCCGGGAGAATCTCAAGAGCAGGGGTTGGAGCAAGCCAGGCCCCAAAGCACGAGAAGCTCCAGCCCAAAAGAAAGCCAAAATGCAGCCCACATCCAGCAGAATCTCAAGAGCAGGGAGTGGAGCAAGCCAGGCCTCAAACCACAAGAAGCTAGACCCCAAAAGGCAGCCAAAATGCAGCCCACCTCCTGGAGAATCTCAAGAGCAGGGTTGGAGCAAGCCAGGCCTCAAACCACGAGAAGCTCCAGCCCAAAAGGCAGCCAAAATGCAGCCCACCTCCGGGAGAATCTCAAGAGCAGGGGGTGGAGCAAGCCAGGCCTCAAACCACGAGAAGCTCCAGCCCAAAAGGCAGCCAAAATCCAGCCCACCTCCGGGAGAATCTCAAGAGCAGGGGGTGGAGCAAGCCAGGCCCCAAACCACGAGAAGCTCCAGCCCAAAAGGCAGCCAAAATGCAGCCCACATCCGGGAGAATCTCAAGAGCAGGGGGTGGAGCAAGCCAGGCCCCAAACCACGAGAAGCTCCAGCCCAAAAAGCTACCAAATTCCAGATCACATCCGGGAGAATCTCAAGAGCAGGGGGTGGAGCAAGCCAGGCCTCAAACCACGAGAAGCTCCAGCCCAAAAGGCAGCCAAAATCCAGCCCACCTCCAGGAGAATCTCAAGAGCAGGGGGTGGAGCAAGCCAGCCCCCAAACCACGAGAAGCTCCACCCCAAAATGCAGCCAAATCCAGCCCACTTCGGGGAGAAAATCAAGAGCAGGGGGTGGAGCAAGCCAGGCCTCAAACCACGAGAAGCTCCAGCCAAAAATGCAGCCAAAATGCTGCCCACATCCGGGAGAATATCAAGAGCAGGGGGTGGAGCAAGCCAGCCCCCAAACCACGAGAAGCTGTAGCCCAAAAGGCAGCCAAAATGCAGCCCACCTCCAGGAGAATCTCAAGAGCAGGGGGTGGAGCAAGCCAGGCCTCAAACCACGAGAATCTCCAGCCCAAAAGGCAGACAAAATCCAGCTCACCTCCGGGAGAATCTCAAGAGCAGGGGGTGGAGCAAGCCAGGCCTCAAACCACGAGAAGCTCCAGCCCAAAATGCAGACAAAATCCAGCCCACTTCCGGGAGAATCTCAAGAGCAGGGGGTGGAGCAAGCCAGGCCTCAAACCCCAAAAAGCTGAAGACCAAAATGCAGCCAAAATGCAGCCCACATCCGGGAGAATCTCAAGAGCAGGGGGTGGAGCAAGGCAGGCCTCAAACCACGAGAAGCTCCAGCCCAAAAGGCAGCCAAAATGCAGCCCACATCCGGGAGAATCTCAAGAGCAGGGGGTGGAGCAAGCCAGGCCTCAAACCACGAGAAGCTAGACCCCAAAAGGCAGCCAAAATGCAGCCCACATCCGGGAGAATCTCAAGAGCAGGGGTTGAGCAAGCCAGGCCCCAAAGCACGAGAAGCTCCAGCCCAAAAGGAAGCCAAAATGCAGCCCACATCCAGCAGAATCTCAAGAGCAGGGGGTGGAGCAAGCCAGGCCTCAAACCACAAGAAGCTAGACCCCAAAAGGCAGCCAAAATGCAGCCCACCTCCTGGAGAATCTCAAGAGCAGAGGGTGGAGCAAGCCAGGCCTCAAACCACAAGAGGCTCAAGCCCAAAATGCAGCCAAAATGCAGCCCACATCCGGGAGAATCTCAAGAGCAGGGGGTGGAGCAAGCCAGGCCACAAACCACGAGAAGCTCCAGCCCAAAAGGCAGCCAAAATCCAGGCCACATCCGGGAGAATCTCAAGAGCAGGGGGTGGAGCAAGCCAGGCCTCAAACCACGAGAAGCTCCAGCCCAAAAGGCAGCCAAAATGCAGCCCACATCCGGGAGAATTTCAGGAGCAGGGGGTGGAGCAAGCCAGGCCCCAAACCACGAGAAGCTCCAGCCCAAAAGGCAGCCAAAATGCAGCCCACATCCGGGAGAATCTCAAGAGCAGGGGTTGGTGCAAGCCAGGCCTCAAACCACGAGAAGCTCCAGCCCAAAAGGCAGCCAAAATGCAGCCCACATCCGGGAGAATCTCAAGAGCAGGGGGTGGAGCAAGCCAGGCCTCAAACCACGAGAAGCTCCAGCCCAAAAGGCAGCCAAAATGCAGCCCACATCCGGGAGAATATCAAGAGCAGGGGGTGGAGCAAGCCAGGCCTCAAACCACGAGAAGCTCCAGCCCAAAATGCAGCCAAAATCCAGCCCAAATCCGGGAGAATCTCAAGAGCAGGGGGTGGAGCAAGGCAGGCCTCAAACCACGAGAAGCTCCAGCCCAAAAGGCAGACAAAATCCAGCCCACATCCAGGAGAATATCAAGAGCAGGAGGTGGAGCAAGCCAGGCCTCAAACCACGAGAAGCTCCAGCCCAAAAGGCAGCCAAAATGCAGCCCACATCCGGGAGAATATCAAGAGCAGGGGGTGGAGCAAGCCAGGCCTCAAACCACGAGAAGCTCCAGCCCAAAATGCAGCCAAAATCCAGCCCAAATCCGGGAGAATCTCAAGAGCAGGGGGTGGAGCAAGCCAGGCCTCAAACCACGAGAAGCTCCAGCCCAAAAGGCAGCCAAAATGCAGCCCACATCCAGGAGAATATCAAGAGCAGGAGGTGGAGCAAGCCAGGCCTCAAACCACGAGAAGCTCCAGCCCAAAAGGCAGCCAAAATGCAGCCCACCTCCAGGAGAATCTCAAGAGCAGGGGGTGGAGCAAGCCAGCTCCCAAACCACGAGAAGCCCCAGCCCAAAATGCAGCCAAATCCAGCCCACTTCGGGGAGAATATCAAGAGCAGGGGGTGGAGCAAGCCAGGACTCAAACCACGAGAATCTCCAGCCCAAAATGCAGACAAAATCCAGCCCACCTCCGGGAGAATCTCAAGAGCAGGGGGTGGAGCAAGCCAGGCCTCAAACCACGAGAAGCTGAAGCCGAAAATGCAGCCAAAATGCAGCCCATATCCGGGAGAATATCAAGAGCAGGGGGTGGAGCAAGCCAGGCCTCAAACCACGAGAAGCCTCAGCCCAAAAGGCAGCCAAAATGCAGCCCACATCCGGGAGAAGCTCAAGAGCAGGGGGTGGAGCAAGCCAGGCCCCAAAGCACGAGAAGCTCCAGGCCAAAATGCAGCCAAAATGCAGCCCACATCCAGGAGAAAATCAAGAGCAGGAGGTGGAGCAAAGCAGGCCTCAAAGCACGAGAATCTCAAGCCCAAAACTCACCCAAAAATCCAGCCCACGTCGGGAAGAATTTCAAGAGCAGGGGGTGGAGAAAGCCAGGCCTCAAACCACAAGAAGCTAGACCCCAAAAGGCAGCCAAAATGCATCCCACCTCCTGGAGAATCTCAAGAGCAGGGGGTGGAGCAAGCCAGGCCTGAAACCACGAGAAGCTCCAGCCCAAAAGGCAGCCAAAATGCAGCCCACATCCGGGAGAATCTCAAGAGCAGGGCGTGGAGCAAGCCAGGCCCCAAAGCACGAGAAGCTCCAGCCAAAAAGGCAGCCAAAATCCAGGCCACATCCCGGAGAATCTCAAGAGCAGGGGTTGGTGCAAGCCAGGCCTCAAACCACGAGAAGCTCCAGCCCAAAATGCAGCCAAAATCCAGCCCAAATCCGGGAGAATCTCAAGAGCAGGGGGTGGAGCAAGCCAGGCCTCAAACCACGAGAAGCTCCAGCCCAAAAGGCAGCAAAAATGCAGCCCACATCCGGGAGAATATCAAGAGCAGGGGGTGGAGCAAGCCAGGCCTCAAACCACGAGAATCTCCAGCCCAAAAGGCAGCCAAAATGCAGCCCACATCCAGGAGAATCTCAAGAGCAGGGGGTGGAGCAAGCCAGCCCCCAAACCACGAGAAGCTCCAGCCCAAAAGGCAGCCAAAATCCAGCCCACATCCGGGAGAAACTCAAGAGCAGGGGGTGGAGCAAGCCAGGCCCCAAACCACGAGAATCTCCAGCCCAAAATGCAGCCAAATTCCAGACCACATCCGGGAGAATCTCAAGAGCAGGGGGTGGAGCAAGCCAGGCCTCAAACCACGAGAAGCTCCAACCCAAAAGGCAGCGAAAATGCAGCCCAAATCCGGGACAATCTCAAGAGCAGGGGTTGGAGCAAGCCAGGCCTCAAACCACGAGAAGCTCCAGCCCAAAAGGCAGCCAAAATGCAGCCCACATCCGAGAGAATATCTAGAGCAGGTGGTGGAGCAAGCCAGGCCTCAAACCACGAGAAGCTCCAGCCCAAAAGGCAGACAAAATGCAGCCCACCTCCAGGAGAATCTCAAGAGCAGGGGGTGGAGCAAGCCAGGCCTCAAACCACGAGAAGCTCCAGCCCAAATATCAGCCAAAATGCAGCCCACATCCGGGAGAATCTCAAGAGCAGGGGGTGGAGCAAGCCAGGCCTCAAACCACGAGAAGCTGAAGCCGAAAATGCAGCCAAAATGCAGCCCATATCCGGGAGAATATCAAGAGCAGGGGGTGGAGCAAGCCAGGCCTCAAACCACGAGAAGCTCCAGCCCAAAAGGCAGCCAAAATGCAGCCCACATCCGGGAGAAGCTCAAGAGGAGGGGGTGGAGCAAGCCAGACCCCAAAGCACGAGAAGCTCCAGGCCAAAATGCAGCCAAAATGCAGCCCACATCCAGGAGAAAATCAAGAGCAGGAGGTGGAGCAAAGCAGGCCTCAAAGCACGAGAATCTCAAGCCCAAAACTCACCCAAAAATCCAGCCCACGTCGGGAAGAATTTCAAGAGCAGGGGGTGGAGCAAGCCAGGCCTCAAACCACAAGAAGCTAGACCCCAAAAGGCAGCCAAAATGCATCCCACCTCCTGGAGAATCTCAAGAGCAGGGGGTGGAGCAAGCCAGGCCTGAAACCACGAGAATCTCCAGCCCAAAAGGCAGCCAAAATGCAGCCCACATCCGGGAGAATCTCAAGAGCAGGGCGTGGAGCAAGCCAGGCCCCAAAGCACGAGAAGCTCCAGCCAAAAAGGCAGCCAAAATCCAGCCCACATCCGGGAGAATGTCAAGAGCAGGGGGTGGAACAAGCCAGCCCAAAAAACCACGAGAAGCTCCAGCCCAAAATGCATCCAAAAGCCAGCCCACATCCGGGAGAATCTCAAGAGCAGGGGGTGGATCAAGCCACGCCCCAAAGCACGAGAAGCTCCAGCCCAAAAGGCAGCCAAAATCCAGCCCACATCCAGGAGAATATCAAGAGCAGGAGGTGGAGCAAGCCAGGCCTCAAACCACGAGAATCTCCAGCCCAAAAGGCAGCCAAAATGCAGCCCACATCCAGGAGAATCTCAAGAGCAGGGGGTGGAGCAAGCCAGCCCCCAAACCACGAGAAGCTCCAACCCAAAAGGCAGCGAAAATGCAGCCCAAATCCGGGAGAATCTCAAGAGCAGGGGTTGGAGCAAGCCAGGCCTCAAACCACGAGAAGCTCCAACCCAAAAGGCAGCGAAAATGCAGCCCAAATCCGGGAGAATCTCAAGAGCAGGGGTTGGAGCAAGCCAGGCCTCAAACCACGAGAAGCTCCAGCCCAAAAGGCAGCCAAAATGCAGCCCACATCCGAGAGAATATCTAGAGCAGGTGGTGGAGCAAGCCAGGCCTCAAACCACGAGAAGCTCCAGCCCAAAAGGCAGACAAAATGCAGCCCACCTCCAGGAGAATCTCAAGAGCAGGGGGTGGAGCAAGCCAGGCCTCAAACCACGAGAAGCTCCAGCCCAAAAGAAAGCCAAAATGCAGCCCACATCCAGGAGAATCTCAAGAGCAGGGAGTGGAGCAAGCCAGCCCCCAAAACACGAGAAGCTCCAGCCCAAAATGTAGTCAAAATGCAGCCCAATTCAGGGAGAATCTCAAGAGCAGGGGGTGGGGCAAGCCAGGCCTCAAACCACGAGAAGCTCCAGCCCAAAAGGCAGCCAAAATGCAGCCCACCTCCTGGAGAATCTCAAGAGCAGGGGGTGGAGCAAGCCAGGTCTCAAACCCCAAAAAGCTGAAGCCGAAAATGCAGCCAAAATGCAGCCCAAATCCGGGAGAATATCAAGAGCAGGGGGTGGAGCAAGGCAGGCCTCAAACCACGAGAAGCTCCAGCCCAAAATGCAGCCAAAATCCAGCCCACATGCGGGAGAATCTCAAGAGCAGGGGGTGGAGAAAGCCAGGCCTCAAACCACGAGAAGCTAGACCCCAAAAGGCAGCCAAAATACAGCCCACCTCCTGGAGAATCTCAAGAGCAGGGTCTGGAGCAAGCCAGGCCCCAAAGCTCGAGAAGCTCCAGCCCAAAAGAAAGCCAAAATGCAGCCCACATCCAGCAGAATCTCAAGAGCAGGGAGTGGAGCAAGCCAGCCCCCAAACCACGAGAAGCTCCAGCCCAAAATGTAGTCAAAATGCAGCCCACATCCGGGAGAATCTCAAGAGTACTGGGTGGAGCAAGCCAGGCCTCAAACCACGAGAAGCTCCAGCCCAAAAGGCAGCCAAAATGCAGCCCACATCCAGGAGAAAATCAAGAGCAGGAGGTGGAGCAAGCCAGGCCTCAAACCACGAGAAGCTCCTGCCCAAAAGTCAGCCAAAATCCAGGCCACATCCGGGAGAATCTCAAGAGCAGGGGGTGGAGCAAGCCAGGCCTCAAACCACGAGAAGCTCCAGCCCAAAAGGCAGCCAAAATGCAGCCCACCTCCGGGAGAATCTCAAGAGCAGGGGGTGGAGCAAGCCAGGCCCCAAACCACGAGAAGCTCCAGCCCAAAAGGCAGCCAAAATCCAGGCCACATCCTGGAGAATCTCAAGAGCAGGGGGTGGAGCAAGCCAGGCCTCAAACCACGAGAAGCTCCAGCCCAAAAGGCAGCCAAATGCCAGCCCACCTCCTAGAGAATCTCAAGAGCAGGGGGTGGAGCAAGCCAGGCCTCAAACCACGAGAAGCTCCAGCCCAAAAGGCAGCCAAAATCCAGCCCACATCCGGGAGAATCTCAAGAGCAGGGGGTGGAGCAAGCCAGGCCCCAAACCACGAGAAGCTCCAGCCCAAAAGGCAGCCAAAATGCAGCCCACATCCAGGAGAATCTCAAGAGCAGGGGGTGGAGCAAGCCAGGCCTCAAACCACGGGAAGCTCCAGCCCAAAAGGCAGCCAAAATCCAGCCCACATCCGGGAGAATCTCAAGAGCAGGGGGTGGAGAAAGCCAGGGCTCAAACCACGAGAAGCTCCAGCCCAAAAGGCAGCAAAATGCAGCCCACATCCGTGAGAATATCAAGAGCAGGGGGTGGAACAAGCCAGCCCCTAAACCATGAGAAGCTCCAGCGCAAAATGCATCCAAAAGCCAGCCCAATTCCGGGAGAATCTCAAGAGCAGGGGGTGGAGCAAGCCAGGCCTCAAACCCCGAAAAGGAGAAGACCAAAATGCAGCCAAAATGCAGCCCACATCTGGGAGAATCTCAAGAGCAGGGGGTGGAGCAAGGCAGGCCTCAAACCACGAGAAGATCCAGCCCAAAATGCAGCCAAAATGCAGCCCACATCCGGGAGAATCTCAAGAGCAGGGGGTGGAGCAAGCCAGGCCTCAAACCACGAGAAGCTAGACCCCAAAATGCAGCCAAAATGCAGCCCACATCCGGGAGAATCTCAAGAGCAGGGGGTGGAGCAAGCCAGGCCCCAAACCACGAGAAGCTCCAGCCCAAAAGAAAGCCAAAATGCAGCCCACATCCAGCAGAATCTCAAGAGCAGGGAGTGGAGCAAGCCAGCCCCCAAACCACGAGAAGCTCCAGCCCAAAATGTAGTCAAAATGCAGCCCACATCCGGGAGAATCTCAAGAGTAGTGGGTGGAGCAAGCCAGGCCTCAAACCACGAGAAGCTCCAGCCCAAAAGGCAGCCAAAATGCAGCCCACATCCAGGAGAAAATCAAGAGCAGGAGGTGGAGCAAGCCAGGCCTCAAACCACGAGAAGCTCCAGCCCAAAAGGCAGCCAAAATCCAGGCCACATCCGGGAGAATCTCAAGAGCAGGGGGTGGAGAAAGCCAGGCCTCAAACCACGAGAAACTCCAGCCCAAAAAGCATCCAAAATTCAGGCCACATCCAGGAGAATCTCAAGAGCAGGGGGTGGAGCAAGCCAGGCCTCAAACCTCGAGAAGCTCCAGCCCAAAAGGCAGCCAAAATCCAGCCCACCTCCGGGAGTATCTCAAGAGCAGGGGTGGAGCAAGCCAGGCCTCAAACCACGAGAAGCTCCAGCCCAAAAGGCAGCCAAAATCCAGGCCACATCCGGGAGAATCTCAAGAGCAGGGGGTGGAGCAAGCCAGGCCTCAAACCACGAGAAGCTCCAGCCCAAAAGGCAGCCAAAATGCAGCCCACATCCGGGAGAATTTCAGGAGCAGGGGGTGGAGCAAGCCAGGCCCCAAACCACGAGAAGCTCCAGCCCAAAAGGCAGCCAAAATGCAGCCCACATCCGGGAGAATCTCAAGAGCAGGGGTTGGTGCAAGCCAGGCCTCAAACCACGAGAAGCTCCAGCCCAAAATGCAGCCAAAATCCAGCCCACATCCGAGAGAATCTCAAGAGCAGGGGGTGGAGCAAGCCAGGCCTCAAACCACGAGAAGCTCCAGCCCAAAAGGCAGCCAAATGCCAGCCCACCTCCTGGAGAATCTCAAGAGCAGGGGGTGGAGCAAGCCAGGCCTCAAACCACGAGAAGCTCCAGCCCAAAAGGCAGCCAAATGCCAGCCCACATCCGGGAGAATCTCAAGAGCAGGGGGTGGAGCAAGCCAGGCCTCAAACCACGAGAAGCTGTAGCCCAAAATGCAGCCAAAATCCAGCCCAAATCCGGGAGAATCTCAAGAGCAGGGGGTGGAGCAAGCCAGGCCTCAAACCACGAGAAGCTCCAGCCCAAAAGGCAGCCAAAATGCAGCCCAACTCCGGGAGAATCTCAAGAGCAGGGGGTGGAGCAAGCCAGGCCTCAAACCACGAGAAGCTCCAGCCCAAAAGGCAGCCAAAATGCAGCCCACATCCAGGAGAATATCAAGAGCAGGAGGTGGAGCAAGCCAGGCCTCAAACCACGAGAAGCTCCAGCCCAAAAGGCAGCCAAAATGCAGCCCACCTCCAGGAGAATCTCAAGAGCAGGGGGTGGAGCAAGCCAGCTCCCAAACCACGAGAAGCCCCAGCCCAAAATGCAGCCAAATCCAGCCCACTTCGGGGAGAATATCAAGAGCAGGGGCTGGAGCAAGCCAGGACTCAAACCACGAAAATCTCCAGCCCAAAATGCAGAAAAAATCCAGCCCACCTCCGAGAGAATCTCAAGAGCAGGGGGTGGAGCAAGCCAGGCCTCAAACCACGAGAAGCTGAAGCCGAAAATGCAGCCAAAATGCAGCCCATATCCGGGAGAATATCAAGAGCAGGGGGTGGAGCAAGCCAGGCCCCAAACCACGAGAAGCTCCAGCCCAAAATGCAGCCAAATTCCAGCCCACATCCGGGAGAATCTCAAGAGCAGGGGGTGGAGCAAGCCAGGCCCCAAAGCACGAGAAGCTCCAGCCCAAAAGGCAGCCAAAATGCAGCCCACATCCAGGAGAAAATCAAGAGCAGGAGGTGGAGCAAGGCAGGCCCCAAACCACGAGAAGCTCCAGCCCAAAACTCACCCAAAAATCCAGCCCACGTCGGGAAGAATTTCAAGAGCAGGGGGTGGAGCAAGCCAGGCCTCAAACCACGAGAAGCTCCAGCCCAAAAGGCAGCCAAAATGCAGCCCACATCTGTGAGAATCTCAAGAGCAGGGGGTGGAGCAAGCCAGGCCTCAAACCACAAGAAGCTAGACCCCAAAAGGCAGCCAAAATGCATCCCACCTCCTGGAGAATCTCAAGAGCAGGGGGGGGAGCAAGCCAGGCCTCAAACCACGAGAATCTCCAGCCCAAAAGGCAGCCAAAATGCAGCCCACATCCGGGACAATCTCAAGAGCAGGGCGTGGAGCAAGCCAGGCCTCAAACCACGAGAAGCTCCAGCCCAAAAGGCAGCCAAAATGCAGCCCACATCCAGGAGAATCTCAAGAGCAGGGGGTGGAGCAAGCCAGCCCCCAAACCACGAGAAGCTCCAGCCCAAAAGGCAGCCAAAATGCAGCCCACCTCCTGGAGAATCTCAAGAGCAGGGTCTGGAGCAAGCCAGGCCCCAAAGCACAAGAAGCTCCAGCCCAAAAGAAAGCCAAAATGCAGCCCACATCCAGCAGAATCTCAAGAGCAGGGAGTGGAGCAAGCCAGCCCCCAAACCACGAGAAGCTCCAGCCCAAAATGTAGTCAAAATGCAGCCCACATACGGGAGAATCTCAAGAGTACTGGGTGGAGCAAGCCAGGCCTCAAACCACGAGAAGCTCCAGCCCAAAAGGCAGCCAAAATGCAGCCCACATCCAGGAGAAAATCAAGAGCAGGAGGTGGAGCAAGCCAGGCCTCAAACCACGAGAAGCTCCTGCCCAAAAGGCAGCCAAAATCCAGGCCATATCCGGGAGAATCTCAAGAGCAGGGGGTGGAGCAAGCCAGGCCTCAAACCACGAGAAGCTCCAGCCCAAAAGGCAGCCAAAATGCAGCCCACATCCGGGAGAATCTGAAGAGCAGGGGGTGGAGCAAGCCAGGCCCCAAACCACGAGAAGCTCCAGCCCAAAAGGCAGCCAAAATCCAGGCCACATCCGGGAGAATCTCAAGAGCAGGGGGTGGAGCAAGCCAGGCCTCAAACCACGAGAAGCTCCAGCCCAAAAGGCAGCCAAAATGCAGCCCACATCCGGGAAAATTTCAGGAGCAGGGGTTGGTGCAAGCCAGGCCTCAAACCACGAGAAGCTCCAGCCCAAAATGCAGCCAAAATCCAGCCCACATCCGAGAGAATATCATGGGCTGGGGGTGGAGCAAGCCAGGCCTCAAACCACGAGAAGCTCCAGCCCAAAAGGCAGCCAAATGCCAGCCCACCTCCTAGAGAATCTCAAGAGCAGGGGGTGGAGCAAGGCAGGCCTCAAACCACGAGAAGCTCCAGCCCAAAAGGCAGCCAAAATGCAGCCCACATCCAGGAGAATCTCAAGAGCAGGGGGTGGAGCAAGCCAGGCCTCAAACCACGGGAAGCTCCAGCCCAAAAGGCAGCCAAAATCCAGCCCACATCCGGGAGAATCTCAAGAGCAGGGGGTGGAGAAAGCCAGGGCTCAAACCACGAGAAGCTCCAGCCCAAAAGGCAGCAAAATGCAGCCCACATCCGTGAGAATATCAAGAGCAGGGGGTGGAACAAGCCAGCCCCTAAACCATGAGAAGCTCCAACGCAAAAGGAAGCCAAAATCCAGCCCACTTCGGGGAGAATATCAAGAGCAGGGGGTGGAGCAAGCCAGGCCTCAAACCACGAGAAGCTCCAGCCCAAAATGCATCCAAAAGCCAGCCCACTTCCGGGAGAATCTCAAGAGCAGGGGGTGGAGCAAGCCAGGCCTCAAACCCCGAAAAGGAGAAGACCAAAATGCAGCCAAAATGCAGCCCACATCTGGGAGAATCTCAAGAGCAGGGGGTGGAGCAAGGCAGGCCTCAAACCACGAGAAGCTCCAGCCCAAAATGCAGCCAAAATGCAGCCCACATCCGGGAGAATCTCAAGAGCAGGGGGTGGAGCAAGCCAGGCCTCAAACCACGAGAAGCTAGACCCCAAAATGCAGCCAAAATGCAGCCCACATCCGGGAGAATCTCAAGAGCAGGGGGTGGAGCAAGCCAGGCCCCAAAGCACGAGAAGCTCCAGCCCAAAAGAAAGCCAAAATGCAGCCCACATCCAGCAGAATCTCAAGAGCAGGGAGTGGAGCAAGCCAGCCCCCAAACCACGAGAAGCTCCAGCCCAAAATGTAGTCAAAATGCATCCCACATCCGGGAGAATCTCAAGAGTAGTGGGTGGAGCAAGCCAGGCCTCAAACCACGAGAAGCTCCAGCCCAAAAGGCAGCCAAAATGCAGCCCACATCCAGGAGAAAATCAAGAGCAGGAGGTGGAGCAAGCCAGGCCTCAAACCACGAGAAGCTCCTGCCCAAAAGGCAGCCAAAATCCAGGCCACATCCGGGAGAATCTCAAGAGCAGGGGGTGGAGCAAGCCAGGCCTCAAACCACGGGAAGCTCCAGCCCAAAAGGCAGCCAAAATCCAGCCCACATCCGGGAGAATCTCAAGAGCAGGGGGTGGAGAAAGCCAGGGCTCAAACCACGAGAAGCTCCAGCCCAAAAGGCAGCAAAATGCAGCCCACATCCGTGAGAATATCAAGAGCAGGGGGTGGAACAAGCCAGCCCCTAAACCATGAGAAGCTCCAACGCAAAAGGAAGCCAAAATCCAGCCCACTTCGGGGAGAATATCAAGAGCAGGGGGTGGAGCAAGCCAGGCCTCAAACCACGAGAAGCTCCAGCCCAAAATGCATCCAAAAGCCAGCCCACTTCCGGGAGAATCTCAAGAGCAGGGGGTGGAGCAAGCCAGGCCTCAAACCCCGAAAAGGAGAAGACCAAAATGCAGCCAAAATGCAGCCCACATCTGGGAGAATCTCAAGAGCAGGGGGTGGAGCAAGGCAGGCCTCAAACCACGAGAAGCTCCAGCCCAAAATGCAGCCAAAATGCAGCCCACATCCGGGAGAATCTCAAGAGCAGGGGGTGGAGCAAGCCAGGCCTCAAACCACGAGAAGCTAGACCCCAAAATGCAGCCAAAATGCAGCCCACATCCGGGAGAATCTCAAGAGCAGGGGGTGGAGCAAGCCAGGCCCCAAAGCACGAGAAGCTCCAGCCCAAAAGAAAGCCAAAATGCAGCCCACATCCAGCAGAATCTCAAGAGCAGGGAGTGGAGCAAGCCAGCCCCCAAACCACGAGAAGCTCCAGCCCAAAATGTAGTCAAAATGCATCCCACATCCGGGAGAATCTCAAGAGTAGTGGGTGGAGCAAGCCAGGCCTCAAACCACGAGAAGCTCCAGCCCAAAAGGCAGCCAAAATGCAGCCCACATCCAGGAGAAAATCAAGAGCAGGAGGTGGAGCAAGCCAGGCCTCAAACCACGAGAAGCTCCTGCCCAAAAGGCAGCCAAAATCCAGGCCACATCCGGGAGAATATCAAGAGCAGGGGGTGGAGCAAGCCAGGCCTCAAACCACGAGAAGCTCCAGCCCAAAAGGCAGCCAAAATGCAGCCCACATCCGGGAGAATCTCAAGAGCAGGGGGTGGAGCAAGCCAGGCCCCAAACCACGAGAAGCTCCAGCCCAAAAGGCAGCCAAAATCCAGGCCACATCCGGGAGAATCTCAAGAGCAGGGGGTGGAGCAAGCCAGGCCTCAAACCACGAGAAGCTCCAGCCCAAAAGGCAGCCAAAATGCAGCCCACCTCCAGGAGAATCTCAAGAGCAGGGGGTGGAGCAAGCCAGCTCCCAAACCACGAGAAGCCCCAGCCCAAAATGCAGCCAAATCCAGCCCACTTCGGGGAGAATATCAAGAGCAGGGGCTGGAGCAAGCCAGGACTCAAACCACGAGAATCTCCAGCCCAAAATGCAGAAAAAATCCAGCCCACCTCCGAGAGAATCTCAAGAGCAGGGGGTGGAGCAAGCCAGGCCTCAAACCACGAGAAGCTGAAGCCGAAAATGCAGCCAAAATGCAGCCCATATCCGGGAGAATATCAAGAGCAGGGGGTGGAGCAAGCCAGGACTCAAACCACGAGAAGCTCCAGCCCAAAAGGCAGCCAAAATGCAGCCCACATCCAGGAGAAGCTCAAGAGCAGGGGGTGGAGCAAGCCAGGCCCCAAACCACGAGAAGCTCCAGCCCAAAATGCAGCCAAATTCCAGCCCACATCCGGGAGAATATCAAGAGCAGGGGGTGGAGCAAGCCAGGCCCCAAAGCACGAGAAGCTCCAGCCCAAAAGGCAGCCAAAATGCAGCCCACATCCAGGAGAAAATCAAGAGCAGGAGGTGGAGCAAGGCAGGCCTCAAAGCACGAGAATCTCAAGCCCAAAACTCACCCAAAAATCCGGCCCACGTCGGGAAGAATTTCAAGAGCAGGGGGTGGAGCAAGCCAGGCCTCAAACCACGAGAAGCTGCAGCCCAAAAGGCAGCCAAAATGCAGCCCACATCTGTGAGAATCTCAAGAGCAGGGGGTGGAGCAAGCCAGGCCTCAAACCACAAGAAGCTAGACCCCAAAAGGCAGCCAAAATGCATCCCACCTCCTGGAGAATCTCAAGAGCAGGGGGGGGAGCAAGCCAGCCCCCAAACCACGAGAAGCTCCAGCCCAAAAGGCAGCCAAAATGCAGCCCACATCCGGGACAATCTCAAGAGCAGGGCGTGGAGCAAGCCAGGCCTCAAACCACGAGAAGCTCCAGCCAAAAAGGCAGCCAAAATGCAGCCCACATCCGGGAGAATGTCAAGAGCAGGAGGTGGAGCAAGCCAGGCCTCAAACCACGAGAATCTCCAGCCCAAAAGGCAGCCAAAATGCAGCCCACATCCGGGACAATCTCAAGAGCAGGGCGTGGAGCAAGCCAGGCCTCAAACCACGAGAAGCTCCAGCCAAAAAGGCAGCCAAAATGCAGCCCACATCCGGGAGAATGTCAAGAGCAGGAGGTGGAGCAAGCCAGGCCTCAAACCACGAGAAGCTCCAGCCCAAAAGGCAGCCAAAATGCAGCCCACATCCAGGAGAATCTCAAGAGCAGGGGGTGGAGCAAGCCAGCCCCCAAACCACGAGAAGCTCCAGCCCAAAAGGCAGCCAAAATCCAGCCCACATCCGGGAGAAACTCAAGAGCAGGGCGTGGAGAAAGCCAGGCCCCAAACCACGAGAATCTCCAGCCTAAAATGCAGCCAAATTCCAGACCACATCCGGGAGAATATCAAGAGCAGGGGGTGGAGCAAGCCAGGCCTCAAACCACAAGAAGATCCAGCCCAAAAGGCAGCCAAATGCCAGCCCACCTCCTGGAGCATCTCAAGAGCAAGGGGTGGAGCAAGCCAGGCCTCAAACCACGAGAAGCTCCAGCCCAAAAAGCAGCCAAAATGCAGGCCACATCCGGGAGAATCTCAAGAGCAGGGGGTGGAGCAAGCCAGGCCTCAAACCTCGAGAAGCTCTAGCCCAAAAGGCAGCCAAAATCCAGCCCACATTGGGGAGAATCTCAAGAGCAGGGGGTGGAGCAAGCCAGGCCTCAAACCCCAAAAAGCTGAAGCCCAAAATGCAGCCAAAATGCAGCCCACATCCGGGAGAATCTCAAGAGCAAGGGGTGGAGCAAGCCAGGCCTCAAACCACGAGAAGCTCCAGCCCAAAAGGCAGACAAAATGCAGCCCACATCCAGGAGAATCTCAAGAGCAGGGGGTGGAGCAAGCCAGGCCTCAAACCACGAGAAGCTCCAGCCCAAAAGAAAGCCAAAATGCAGCCCACATCCAGGAGAATCTCAAGAGCAGGGAGTGGAGCAAGCCAGCCCCCAAACCACGAGAAGCTCCAGCCCAAAATGTAGTCAAAATGCAGCCCAATTCAGGGAGAATCTCAAGAGCAGGGAGTGGAGCAAGCCAGCCCCCAAACCACGAGAAGCTCCAGCCCAAAATGCAGCCAAAATGCAGCCCACATCCGCGAGAACCTCAAGAGCAGGGGGTGGAGCAAGCCAGGCCTCAAACCACGAGAAGCTCCAACCCAAAATGCAGACAAAATCCAGCCCACCTCCGGGAGAATCTCAAGAGCAGGGGGTGGAGCAAGCCAGGCCTCAAACCCCAAAAAGCTGAAGCCGAAAATGCAGCCAAAATGCAGCCCACATCCGGGAGAAACTCAAGAGCAGGGGGTGGAGCAAGGCAGGCCTCAAACCACGAGAAGCTCCAGCCCAAAATGCAGCCAAAATCCAGCCCACATCCGGGAGAATCTCAAGAGCAGGGCGTGGAGCAAGCCAGGCCTCAAACCACGAGAAGCTGCAACCCAAAAGGCAGCCAAAATGCAGCCCACCTCCTGGAGAATCTCAAGAGCAGGGGGTGGAGCAAGCCAGGCCTCAAACCACGAGAAGCTCCAGCCCAAAATGCATCCAAAAGCCAGCCCACATCCGGGAGAATCTCAAGAGCAGGGGGTGGAGCAAGCCACGCCCCAAAGCACGAGAAGCTCCAGCCCAAAAGGCAGCCAAAATCCAGCCCACATCCAGGAGAATATCAAGAGCAGGAGGTGGAGCAAGCCAGGCCTCAAACCACGAGAATCTCCAGCCCAAAAGGCAGCCAAAATGCAGCCCACATCCAGGAGAATCTCAAGAGCAGGGGGTGGAGCAAGCCAGCCCCCAAACCACGAGAAGCTCCAGCCCAAAAGGCAGCCAAAATCCAGCCCACATCCGGGAGAAACTCAAGAGCAGGGGGTGGAGAAAGCCAGGCCACAAACCACGAGAATCTCCAGCCCAAAATGCAGCCAAATTCCAGACCACATCCGGGAGAATATCAAGAGCAGGGGGTGGAGTAAGCCAGGCCTCAAACCACAAGAAGATCCAGCCCAAAAGGCAGCCCAATGCCAGCCCACCTCCTGGAGAATCTCAAGAGCATGGGGTGGAGCAAGCCAGGCCTCAAACCACAAGAAGCTCCAGCACAAAAGGCAGCCAAAATCCAGCCCACATCCAGGAAAATATCAAGAGCATGGGGTTTAGAAAGCCAGGCCTCAAACCACGAGAAACTCCAGCCCAAAAAGCAGCCAAAATTCAGGCCACATCCGGGAGAATCTCAAGAGCAGGGGGTGGAGCAAGCCAGGCCTCAAACCTCGAGAAGCTCCAGCCCAAAATGCAGCCAAAATGCAGCCCACCTCCCGGAGAATCTCAAGAGCAGGGGGTGGAGCAAGCCAGCCCCCAAACCACGAGAAGCTCCAGCCCAAAAGGCAGCCAAAATGCAGCCCACATCCGGGAGAATCTCAAGAGCAGGGGGTGGAGCAAGCCAGGCCTCAAACCACGAGAAGCTAGACCCCAAAAGGCAGCCAAAATGCAGCCCACATCCGGGAGACTCTCAAGAGCAGGGGGTGGAGCAAGCCAGGCCTCAAACCACGAGAAGCTCCAGCCCAAAAGGCAGACAAAATGCAGCCCACATCCAGGAGAATCTCAAGAGCAGGGAGTGGAGCAATCCAGCCCCCAAACCACGAGAAGCTCCAGCCCAAAATGTAGTCAAAATGCAGCCCAATTCAGGGAGAATCTCAAGAGCAGGGAGTGGAGCAAGCCAGCCCCCAAACCACGAGAAGCTCCAGCCCAAAAGGCAGCCAAAATGCAGCCCACATCCGCGAGAACCTCAAGAGCAGGGGGTGGAGCAAGCCAGGCCTCAAACCACGAGAAGCTCCAACCCAAAATGCAGACAAAATCCAGCCCACATCCGGGAGAATCTCAAGAGCAGGGGGTGGAGCAAGCCAGGCCTCAAACCCCAAAAAGCTGAAGCCGAAAATGCAGCCAAAATGCAGCCCACATCTGGGAGAATATCAAGAGCAGGGGTTGGAGAAAGCCAGGCCTCAAACCACGAGAAGCTCCAGCCCAAAAGGCAGCCAAAAGCCAGCCCACATCCGGGAGAATCTCAAGAGCAGTGGGTGGAGCAAGCCAGGCCTCAAACCATGAGAAGCTCCAGCCCTAAAGGCAGCCAAAATGCAGCCCACATCCGGGAGAATCTCAAGAGCAGGGGGTGGAGCAAGCCAGGCCCCAAACCACGAGAAGCTCCAGCCCAAAATGCAGCCAAAATGCAGCCCACATCCAGGAGAATCTCAAGAGCAGGGGGTGGAGCAAGCCAGGCCCCAAACCACGAGAAGCTCCAGCCCAAAAAGCAGTCAAATTCCAGGCCACATCCGGGAGAATATCAAGAGCAGGGGGTGGAGCAAGCCAGGCCCCAAAGCACGAGAAGCTCCAGCCCAAAATGCATCCAAAATGCAGCCCACATCCAGGATAATCTCAAGACCAGGGGGTGGAGCAAGCCAGGCCTCAAAACACGAGAAGCTCCAGCACAAAATTCAGCCAAAATCCAACCCTATATCTGGGAGAATATCAAGAGTAGGAGCTGGAGTAAGCCAGGCCTCAAACCACAAGAAGCTCCAGCCCAAAAGGCAGCCAAAATGCAGCCCACATCCGGGAGAATCTCAAGAGCAGGGGGTGGAGCAAGTCAGGCCTCAAACCACGAAAAGCTCCAGCCTAAAATGCAGCCAAATTCCAGACCACATCCACGAAAATATCAAGAGCAGGGGCTGGAGCAAGCCAGGCCTCAAACCACGAGAAGCTCCAGCCCAAAAGGCAGCCAAAATGCAGCCCACGTCCGGGAGAATCTCAAGAGCAGAGGGTGGAGCAAGCCAGGTCTGAAACCACGAGAAGCTCCAGCACAAAATGCAGCCAAAATCCACCCTACATCCGGGAGAATCTCAAGAGCAGGGGGTGGAGCAAGCCAGGCCTCAAACCACGAGAAGCTCCAGCCCAAAAGGCAGCCAAAATCCAGCCCACATCCGGGAGAATCTCAAGAGCAGGGGGTGGAGCAAGCCAGGCCCCAAACCACGAGAAGCTCCACCCGAAAATTCAGCCAAAAATGCAGCCCACTTCGCAGAGAATCTCAAGAGCAGGGGTGGAGCAAGCCAGGCCTCAAACCACGAGAAGCTCCAGCCCACAAGGCAGCCAAAATCCAGCCCACCTCCGGGAGAATCTCAAGAGCAGGGGGTGGAGCAAGCCAGGCCTCAAAACACGAGAAGCTCAAGCCCAAAAGGCAGCCAAAATGCAGCCCACATCCGGGAGAATATCAAGAGCAGGGGGAGGAGCAAGCCAGGTCTCAAACCACGAGAAGCTAAAGCCCAAAAGGAAGCCAAATTCCAGCCCACATCCGGGAGAATCTCAAGAGCAGGGGGTGGAGCAAGCCAGGCCTCAAACCACGAGAAGCTCCAGCACAAAAGGCAGCCAAAATCCAACCCTATATCTGGGAGAATATCAAGAGTAGGAGCTGGAGTAAGCCAGGCCTCAAACCACGAGAAGCTCCAGCCCAAAAGGCAGCCAAAATGCAGCCCACATCCGGGAGAATCTCAAGAGCAGAGGGTGGAGCAAGCCAGGCCTCAAACCCCGAGAAGCTCCAGCCCAAAAGGCAGCCAAAATCCAACCCTATATCTGGGAGAATATCAAGAGTAGGAGCTGGAGTAAGCCAGGCCTCAAACCACGAGAAGCTCCAGCCCAAAAGGCAGCCAATATCCAACCCTATATCTGGGAGAATCTCAAGAGCAGGGGGTGGAGCAAGCCAGGCCTCAAACCACGAGAAGAACCAGCCCAAAATGTAGCCAAAATCCAGCCCACCTCCGGGAGAATCTCAAGAGCAGGGGGTGGAGCAAGCCAGGCCTCAAACCACGAGAAGCTCCAGCACAAAAGTCAGCCAAATACCAGCCCACATCGGGGAGAATATGAAGAGCAGGGGCTGGAGCAAGCCAGGTCTCAAACCACGAGAAGCTCCAGCCCAAAAGGCAGCCAAAATGCAGCCCAACTACGGGAGAATATCAAGAGCAGGGGTTGGAGAAAGCCAGGCCAAAAACCACGAAAAGCTCCAGCTCAAAAGAGAGCCAAAATCCAACCCTATATCTTGGACAATCTCAAGAGCAGGGGGTGGAGCAAGCCAGGCCTCAAACCACGAAAAGCTCCAGCCCAAAAGGCAGCCAAAATGCAGCCCACATCCGGGAGAATATCAAGAGCAGGGGGTGGAGCAAGCCAGGCCTCAAACCACGAAAAGCTCCAGCCTAAAATGCAGCCAAATTCCAGCTCACATCCACGAAAATATCAAGAGCAGAGGGTGGAGCAAGCCAGGCCTCAAACCACGAGAAGCTCCAGCCCAAAAGGCAGCCAAAATGCAGCCCACCTCCGGGAGAATCTCAAGAGCAGGGGGTGGAGTAAGCCAGGCCTCAAACCACGAGAAGCTCCACCCGAAAATTCAGCCAAAAATGCAGCCCACTTCGCAGAGAATCTCAAGAGCAGGGGGTGGAGCAAGCCAGGCCTGAAACCACGAGAAGATCCAGCCCAAAATGCAGCCAAACTCCAGCCCACCTCTGGGAGAATCTCAAGAGCAGGGGGTGGAGCAATCCAGGCCTCAAACCACGAGAAGCTCCAGCACAAAAGGCAGCCAAACTCCAGCCCACATCCGGGAGAAACTCAAGAGCAGGGGCTGGAGCAAGACCGGCCCCAAACCACGAGAAGCTCCAGCCCAAAGGCAGCCAAAACACAGCCCACCTGCGGGAGAATATCAAGAGCAGGGGGTGGAGCAAGACAGGCCCCAAACCACGAGAAGCTCCAGTCCAAAAAGCTGCCAAAATTCAGCCCACATCCGGGAGAATCTCAAGAGCACGGGGTGGAGCAAGACAGGCCCCAAACCACGAGAAGCTCCAGTCCAAAAAGCAGCCAAAATTCAGCCCACATCCGGGAGAATCTCAAGAGCACGGGGTGGAGCAAGCCAGGCCCCAAACCACGAAAAGCTCCAGCCCAAAAGAGAGCCAAAATCCAACTCTATATCTTGGACAACCTCAAGAGCAGGGGGTGCAGGAAGCCAGGCCTCAAACCACGTGAAGCTCCAGCCCAAAAGGCAGCCAAAATCCAGCCCACCTCCGGGAGAACCTCAAGAGCAGGGGGTGGAGCAAGCCAGGCCTCAAACCACGAGAAGCTCCAGCACAAAAAGCAGCCAAAATCCAACCCTATATCTGGGAGAATATCAAGAGTAGGAGCTGGAGCAAGCCAGGCCTCAAACCACGAGAAGCTCCAGCCCAAAAGGCAGCCAAAATGCAGCCCACATGGAGGAGAATCTCAAGAGCAGGGGGTGGAGCAAGCCAGGCCTCAAACCACGAGAAGCTCCAGCCCAAAAGGCAGCCAAAATGCAGCCCACTTCCGGGAGAATCTCAAGAGCAGGGGGTGGAGCAAGGCAGGCCTCAAACCACGAGAAGCTCCAGCCCAAAGGGCAGCCAATATCCAGCCCACATCCGGGAGAATCTCAAGAGCAGGGGGTGGAGCAAGCCAGGCCTCAAACCACGAGAAGCTCCAGCACAAAAGGCAGTCAAAATCCAGCCCACATCTGGGAGAATATCAAGAGCAGGGGGTGGAGCAAGCCAGGCCTCAAACCACGAGAAGCTCCAGCCCAAGAATCAGCCAAAATGCAGCCCACATCCGGGAGAATCTCAAGAGCAGGGGGTGGAGCAAGCCAGGCCTCAAACCTCCAGAAGCTCCAGCCCAGGAATCAGCCAAAATGCAACGCACATCCGGGAGAATCTCAAGAGCAGGGGGTGGAGCAAGGCAGGCCTCAAACCACGAGAAGCTCCAGCCCAAAGGGCAGCCAAAATGCAGCCCACATCCGGGAGAATCTCAAGAGCAGGGCGTGGAGCAAGCCAGGCCTCAAACCATGAGAAGCTCCAGCCCACAATGCATCCAAAATCCAGCCCACATCCTGGAGAATCTTAAGAGCAGGGGGTGGAGCAAGCCAGGCCTCAAACCTCCAGAAGCTCCAGCCCAGGAATCAGCCAAAATGCAACGCACATCCGGGAGAATCTTAAGAGTAGGAGCTGGAGCAAGCCAGGCCTCAAACCACGAGAATCTCCAGCCCAAAATGCAGCCAAAATGCAGCCCACATCTGGGAGAATCTCAAGAGCAGGGGGTGGAGCAAGCCAGGCCTCAAACCACGAGAAGCTCCAGCCCAAATGGCACCCAAAATGCAGACCACATCCAGGAGAATATCAAGAGCAGGGGGTGGAGCAAGCCAGGCCCCAAACCACGAGAAGCTCCAGCCCAAAATTCAGCCAAAAATGCATCCCACTTCGGGGAGAATCTCAAGAGCGGGGGATGGAGCAAGCCAGGCCTAAAACCACGAGAAGCTCCAGCCCAAAAGTCAGCCAAAATCCAGCCCACATCCGGAAGAATCTCAAGAGCAGGGGGTGGAGCAAGGCAGGCCTCAAACCACGAGAAGCTCCAGCCCAAAATCGCAGCCAAAATCCAACCCTATATCTTGGACAATCTTAAGAGCAGGGGGTGGAGCAAGCCAGGCCTCAAACCACGAGAAGCTCCAGCCCAAAAGGCAGCCAAAATCCAACACTATATCTTGGAGAATATCAAGAGTAGGAGCTGGAGCAAGCCAGGCCTCAAACCACGTGAAGCTCCAGCCCAAAATGCAGCCAAAATGCAGCCCACATGGAAGAGAATCTCAAGAGCAGGGGGTGGAGCAAGCCAGGCCCCAAACCACGAGAAGCTCCAGCCCAAAAGGCAGCCAAAATCCAACCCTATATCTGGGAGAATATCAAGAGTAGGAGCTGGAGCAAGCCAGGCCTCAAACCACGAGAAGCTCCAGCCCAAAATTCAGCCAAAAATTCATCCCACTTCGGGGAGAATCTCAAGAGCAGGGGGTGCAGCAAGCCAGGCCCCAAACCACGAGAAGCTCCAGCCCAAATGGCACCCAAAATGCAGACCACCTCCAGGAGAATATCAAGAGCAGGGGGTGGAGCAAGCCAAGCCCCAAACCACGAGAAGTTCCAGCCAAAAAGCCGGCCAAAATCCAGCCCACATCCGGGAGAATCTCAAGAGCAGGGGGTGGAGCAAGCCAGGCCCCAAACCACGAGAAGCTCCAGCCGAAAACTCAGCCAAAAATGCAGCCCACTTCCAGGAGAATATCAAGAGAAGGGGTTGGAGCAAGCCATGCCTCAAACCAAGAGAAGCTCCAGCCCAAAATGCAGACAAAATCCAGCCCACCTCCGGGAGAATCTTAAGAGCAGGGGGTGGAGCAAGCCAGGCCTCAAACCACGAGAAGCTCCAGCCCAAAAAGCAGCCAAAATCCAGGACACATCCGGGAGAATCTCAAGAGCAGGGGGTGGAGCAAGGCAGGCCTCAAACCACGAGAAGCTCCAGCCCAAAAACGCAGCCAAAATCCAACCCTATATCTTGGACAATCTTAAGAGCAGGGGGTGGAGCAAGCCAGGCCTCAAACCACGAGAAGCTCCAGCCCAAAAGGCAGCCAAAATCCAACACTATATCTTGGAGAATATCAAGAGTAGGAGCTGGAGCAAGCCAGGCCTCAAACCACGAGAATCTCCAGCCCAAAATGCAGCCAAAATGCAGCCCACATGGAAGAGAATCTCAAGAGCAGGGGGTGGAGCAAGCCAGGCCCCAAACCACGAGAAGCTCCAGCCCAAAAGGCAGCCAAAATCCAACCCTATATCTGGGAGAATATCAAGAGTAGGAGCTGGAGCAAGCCAGGCCTCAAACCACGAGAAGCTCCAGCCCAAAATTCAGCCAAAAATTCATCCCACTTCGGGGAGAATCTCAAGAGCAGGGGGTGCAGCAAGCCAGGCCCCAAACCACGAGAAGCTCCAGCCCAAATGGCACCCAAAATGCAGACCACCTCCAGGAGAATATCAAGAGCAGGGGGTGGAGCAAGCCAAGCCCCAAACCACGAGAATTTCCAGCCAAAAAGCCGGCCAAAATCCAGCCCACATCCGGGAGAATATCAAGAGAAGGGGTTGGAGCAAGCCATGCCTCAAACCAAGAGAAGCTCCAGCCCAAAATGCAGACAAAATCCAGCCCACCTCCGGGAGAATCTTAAGAGCAGGGGGTGGAGCAAGCCAGGCCTCAAACCACGAGAAGCTCCAGCCCAAAAAGCAGCCAAAATCCAGGACACATCCGGGAGAATCTCAAGAGCAGGGGGTGGAGCAAACCAGGCCTCAAACCACGAGAAGCTCCAGCCCAAAAGGCAGCCAAAATGCAGCCCACATGGAAGAGAATCTCAACAGCAGGGGTTGGAGCAAGCCAGGCCTCAAACCACGTGAAGCTCCAGCCCAAAAGGCAGCCAAAATGCAGACCACATCCGGGAGAATCTTAAGAGCAGGGGGTGGAGCAAGCCAGGCCTCAAACCACGAGAAGCTCCAGTCCAAAAGGCAGCCAAAATGCAGACAATATCTCGGAGAATATCAAGAGCAGGGGGTGGAGCAAACCAGGCCTCAAACCACGAGAAGCTCCAGCCCAAAAGGCATCCAAAATGCAGCCCACATCCGGGAGAATCTCAAGAGCAGGGGGTGGAGCAAGCCAGGCCTCAAACCACGAGAAGCTCCAGCCCAAAAGGCAGCCAAAATGCAGCCCACATCCGGGAGAATATCAAGAGCAGGGGGTGGAGCAAGCCAGGCCTCAAACCACGAAAAGCTCCAGCCTAAAATGCAGCCAAATTCCAGCTCACATCCACGAAAATATCAAGAGCAGAGGGTGGAGCAAGCCAGGCCTCAAACCACGAGAAGCTCCAGCCCAAAAGGCAGCCAAAATGCAGCCCACCTCCGGGAGAATCTCAAGAGCAGGGGGTGGAGTAAGCCAGGCCTCAAACCACGAGAAGCTCCACCCGAAAATTCAGCCAAAAATGCAGCCCACTTCGCAGAGAATCTCAAGAGCAGGGGGTGGAGCAAGCCAGGCCTGAAACCACGAGAAGATCCAGCCCAAAATGCAGCCAAACTCCAGCCCACCTCTGGGAGAATCTCAAGAGCAGGGGGTGGAGCAATCCAGGCCTCAAACCACGAGAAGCTCCAGCACAAAAGGCAGCCAAACTCCAGCCCACATCCGGGAGAAACTCAAGAGCAGGGGCTGGAGCAAGACCGGCCCCAAACCACGAGAAGCTCCAGCCCAAAGGCAGCCAAAACACAGCCCACCTGCGGGAGAATATCAAGAGCAGGGGGTGGAGCAAGACAGGCCCCAAACCACGAGAAGCTCCAGTCCAAAAAGCTGCCAAAATTCAGCCCACATCCGGGAGAATCTCAAGAGCACGGGGTGGAGCAAGACAGGCCCCAAACCACGAGAAGCTCCAGTCCAAAAAGCAGCCAAAATTCAGCCCACATCCGGGAGAATCTCAAGAGCACGGGGTGGAGCAAGCCAGGCCCCAAACCACGAAAAGCTCCAGCCCAAAAGAGAGCCAAAATCCAACTCTATATCTTGGACAACCTCAAGAGCAGGGGGTGCAGGAAGCCAGGCCTCAAACCACGTGAAGCTCCAGCCCAAAAGGCAGCCAAAATCCAGCCCACCTCCGGGAGAACCTCAAGAGCAGGGGGTGGAGCAAGCCAGGCCTCAAACCACGAGAAGCTCCAGCACAAAAAGCAGCCAAAATCCAACCCTATATCTGGGAGAATATCAAGAGTAGGAGCTGGAGCAAGCCAGGCCTCAAACCACGAGAAGCTCCAGCCCAAAAGGCAGCCAAAATGCAGCCCACATGGAGGAGAATCTCAAGAGCAGGGGGTGGAGCAAGCCAGGCCTCAAACCACGAGAAGCTCCAGCCCAAAAGGCAGCCAAAATGCAGCCCACTTCCGGGAGAATCTCAAGAGCAGGGGGTGGAGCAAGGCAGGCCTCAAACCACGAGAAGCTCCAGCCCAAAGGGCAGCCAATATCCAGCCCACATCCGGGAGAATCTCAAGAGCAGGGGGTGGAGCAAGCCAGGCCTCAAACCACGAGAAGCTCCAGCACAAAAGGCAGCCAAAATCCAGCCCACATCTGGGAGAATATCAAGAGCAGGGGGTGGAGCAAGCCAGGCCTCAAACCACGAGAAGCTCCAGCCCAAGAATCAGCCAAAATGCAGCCCACATCCGGGAGAATCTCAAGAGCAGGGGGTGGAGCAAGCCAGGCCTCAAACCTCCAGAAGCTCCAGCCCAGGAATCAGCCAAAATGCAACGCACATCCGGGAGAATCTCAAGAGCAGGGGGTGGAGCAAGGCAGGCCTCAAACCACGAGAAGCTCCAGCCCAAAGGGCAGCCAAAATGCAGCCCACATCCGGGAGAATCTCAAGAGCAGGGCGTGGAGCAAGCCAGGCCTCAAACCATGAGAAGCTCCAGCCCACAATGCATCCAAAATCCAGCCCACATCCTGGAGAATCTTAAGAGCAGGGGGTGGAGCAAGCCAGGCCTCAAACCTCCAGAAGCTCCAGCCCAGGAATCAGCCAAAATGCAACGCACATCCGGGAGAATCTTAAGAGTAGGAGCTGGAGCAAGCCAGGCCTCAAACCACGAGAATCTCCAGCCCAAAATGCAGCCAAAATGCAGCCCACATCTGGGAGAATCTCAAGAGCAGGGGGTGGAGCAAGCCAGGCCTCAAACCACGAGAAGCTCCAGCCCAAATGGCACCCAAAATGCAGACCACATCCAGGAGAATATCAAGAGCAGGGGGTGGAGCAAGCCAGGCCCCAAACCACGAGAAGCTCCAGCCCAAAATTCAGCCAAAAATGCATCCCACTTCGGGGAGAATCTCAAGAGCGGGGGATGGAGCAAGCCAGGCCTAAAACCACGAGAAGCTCCAGCCCAAAAGTCAGCCAAAATCCAGCCCACATCCGGAAGAATCTCAAGAGCAGGGGGTGGAGCAAGGCAGGCCTCAAACCACGAGAAGCTCCAGCCCAAAATCGCAGCCAAAATCCAACCCTATATCTTGGACAATCTTAAGAGCAGGGGGTGGAGCAAGCCAGGCCTCAAACCACGAGAAGCTCCAGCCCAAAAGGCAGCCAAAATCCAACACTATATCTTGGAGAATATCAAGAGTAGGAGCTGGAGCAAGCCAGGCCTCAAACCACGTGAAGCTCCAGCCCAAAATGCAGCCAAAATGCAGCCCACATGGAAGAGAATCTCAAGAGCAGGGGGTGGAGCAAGCCAGGCCCCAAACCACGAGAAGCTCCAGCCCAAAAGGCAGCCAAAATCCAACCCTATATCTGGGAGAATATCAAGAGTAGGAGCTGGAGCAAGCCAGGCCTCAAACCACGAGAAGCTCCAGCCCAAAATTCAGCCAAAAATTCATCCCACTTCGGGGAGAATCTCAAGAGCAGGGGGTGCAGCAAGCCAGGCCCCAAACCACGAGAAGCTCCAGCCCAAATGGCACCCAAAATGCAGACCACCTCCAGGAGAATATCAAGAGCAGGGGGTGGAGCAAGCCAAGCCCCAAACCACGAGAAGTTCCAGCCAAAAAGCCGGCCAAAATCCAGCCCACATCCGGGAGAATCTCAAGAGCAGGGGGTGGAGCAAGCCAGGCCCCAAACCACGAGAAGCTCCAGCCGAAAACTCAGCCAAAAATGCAGCCCACTTCCAGGAGAATATCAAGAGAAGGGGTTGGAGCAAGCCATGCCTCAAACCAAGAGAAGCTCCAGCCCAAAATGCAGACAAAATCCAGCCCACCTCCGGGAGAATCTTAAGAGCAGGGGGTGGAGCAAGCCAGGCCTCAAACCACGAGAAGCTCCAGCCCAAAAAGCAGCCAAAATCCAGGACACATCCGGGAGAATCTCAAGAGCAGGGGGTGGAGCAAGGCAGGCCTCAAACCACGAGAAGCTCCAGCCCAAAAACGCAGCCAAAATCCAACCCTATATCTTGGACAATCTTAAGAGCAGGGGGTGGAGCAAGCCAGGCCTCAAACCACGAGAAGCTCCAGCCCAAAAGGCAGCCAAAATCCAACACTATATCTTGGAGAATATCAAGAGTAGGAGCTGGAGCAAGCCAGGCCTCAAACCACGAGAATCTCCAGCCCAAAATGCAGCCAAAATGCAGCCCACATGGAAGAGAATCTCAAGAGCAGGGGGTGGAGCAAGCCAGGCCCCAAACCACGAGAAGCTCCAGCCCAAAAGGCAGCCAAAATCCAACCCTATATCTGGGAGAATATCAAGAGTAGGAGCTGGAGCAAGCCAGGCCTCAAACCACGAGAAGCTCCAGCCCAAAATTCAGCCAAAAATTCATCCCACTTCGGGGAGAATCTCAAGAGCAGGGGGTGCAGCAAGCCAGGCCCCAAACCACGAGAAGCTCCAGCCCAAATGGCACCCAAAATGCAGACCACCTCCAGGAGAATATCAAGAGCAGGGGGTGGAGCAAGCCAAGCCCCAAACCACGAGAATTTCCAGCCAAAAAGCCGGCCAAAATCCAGCCCACATCCGGGAGAATATCAAGAGAAGGGGTTGGAGCAAGCCATGCCTCAAACCAAGAGAAGCTCCAGCCCAAAATGCAGACAAAATCCAGCCCACCTCCGGGAGAATCTTAAGAGCAGGGGGTGGAGCAAGCCAGGCCTCAAACCACGAGAAGCTCCAGCCCAAAAAGCAGCCAAAATCCAAGACACATCCGGGAGAATCTCAAGAGCAGGGGGTGGAGCAAACCAGGCCTCAAACCACGAGAAGCTCCAGCCCAAAAGGCAGCCAAAATGCAGCCCACATGGAAGAGAATCTCAACAGCAGGGGTTGGAGCAAGCCAGGCCTCAAACCACGTGAAGCTCCAGCCCAAAAGGCAGCCAAAATGCAGACCACATCCGGGAGAATCTTAAGAGCAGGGGGTGGAGCAAGCCAGGCCTCAAACCACGAGAAGCTCCAGTCCAAAAGGCAGCCAAAATGCAGACAATATCTCGGAGAATATCAAGAGCAGGGGGTGGAGCAAACCAGGCCTCAAACCACGAGAAGCTCCAGCCCAAAAGGCATCCAAAATGCAGCCCACATCCGGGAGAATCTCAAGAGCAGGGGGTGGAGCAAGCCAGGCCTCAAACCACGAGAAGCTCCAGCCCAAAAGGCAGCCAAAATCCAGCCCACATCCTGGAGAATCTCAACAGCAGGGGGTGGAGGAATACAGGCCACAAACCACGAGAAGCTCCAGCCCAAAAGGCAGCCAAAATCCAGCCCAAATCTGGGAGAATCTCAAGAGCAGGGGGTGGAGCAATCCAGGCCTCAAACCACGAGAAGCTCCAGCACAAAAGGCAGCCAAACTCCAGCCCACATCCGGGAGAAACTCAAGAGCAGGGGCTGGAGCAAGACCGGCCCCAAACCACGAGAAGCTCCAGCCCAAAGGCAGCCAAAACACAGCCCACCTGCGGGAGAATATCAAGAGCAGGGGGTGGAGCAAGACAGGCCCCAAACCACGAGAAGCTCCAGTCCAAAAAGCTGCCAAAATTCAGCCCACATCCGGGAGAATCTCAAGAGCACGGGGTGGAGCAAGACAGGCCCCAAACCACGAGAAGCTCCAGTCCAAAAAGCAGCCAAAATTCAGCCCACATCCGGGAGAATCTCAAGAGCACGGGGTGGAGCAAGCCAGGCCCCAAACCACGAAAAGCTCCAGCCCAAAAGAGAGCCAAAATCCAACTCTATATCTTGGACAACCTCAAGAGCAGGGGGTGCAGGAAGCCAGGCCTCAAACCACGTGAAGCTCCAGCCCAAAAGGCAGCCAAAATCCAGCCCACCTCCGGGAGAACCTCAAGAGCAGGGGGTGGAGCAAGCCAGGCCTCAAACCACGAGAAGCTCCAGCACAAAAAGCAGCCAAAATCCAACCCTATATCTGGGAGAATATCAAGAGTAGGAGCTGGAGCAAGCCAGGCCTCAAACCACGAGAAGCTCCAGCCCAAAAGGCAGCCAAAATGCAGCCCACATGGAGGAGAATCTCAAGAGCAGGGGGTGGAGCAAGCCAGGCCTCAAACCACGAGTAGCTCCAGCCCAAAAGGCAGCCAAAATGCAGCCCACTTCCGGGAGAATCTCAAGAGCAGGGGGTGGAGCAAGGCAGGCCTCAAACCACGAGAAGCTCCAGCCCAAAGGGCAGCCAATATCCAGCCCACATCCGGGAGAATCTCAAGAGCAGGGGGTGGAGCAAGCCAGGCCTCAAACCACGAGAAGCTCCAGCACAAAAGGCAGCCAAAATCCAGCCCACATCTGGGAGAATATCAAGAGCAGGGGGTGGAGCAAGCCAGGCCTCAAACCACGAGAAGCTCCAGCCCAAGAATCAGCCAAAATGCAGCCCACATCCGGGAGAATCTCAAGAGCAGGGGGTGGAGCAAGCCAGGCCTCAAACCTCCAGAAGCTCCAGCCCAGGAATCAGCCAAAATGCAACGCACATCCGGGAGAATCTCAAGAGCAGGGCGTGGAGCAAGCCAGGCCTCAAACCATGAGAAGCTCCAGCCCACAATGCATCCAAAATCCAGCCCACATCCTGGAGAATCTTAAGAGCAGGGGGTGGAGCAAGCCAGGCCTCAAACCTCCAGAAGCTCCAGCCCAGGAATCAGCCAAAATGCAACGCACATCCGGGAGAATCTTAAGAGTAGGAGCTGGAGCAAGCCAGGCCTCAAACCACGAGAATCTCCAGCCCAAAATGCAGCCAAAATGCAGCCCACATCTGGTAGAATCTCAAGAGCAGGGGGTGGAGCAAGCCAGGCCTCAAACCACGAGAAGCTCCAGCCCAAATGGCACCCAAAATGCAGACCACATCCAGGAGAATATCAAGAGCAGGGGGTGGAGCAAGCCAGGCCCCAAACCACGAGAAGCTCCAGCCCAAAATTCAGCCAAAAATGCATCCCACTTCGGGGAGAATCTCAAGAGCGGGGGATGGAGCAAGCCAGGCCTAAAACCACGAGAAGCTCCAGCCCAAAAGTCAGCCAAAATGCAGCCCACGTCCAGGAGAATCTCAAGAGCAGGGGGTGGAGCAAGGCAGGCCTCAAACCACGAGAAGCTCCAGCCCAAAAACGCAGCCAAAATCCAACCCTATATCTTGGACAATCTTAAGAGCAGGGGGTGGAGCAAGCCAGGCCTCAAACCACGAGAAGCTCCAGCCCAAAAGGCAGCCAAAATCCAACACTATATCTTGGAGAATATCAAGAGTAGGAGCTGGAGCAAGCCAGGCCTCAAACCACGTGAAGCTCCAGCCCAAAATGCAGCCAAAATGCAGCCCACATGGAAGAGAATCTCAAGAGCAGGGGGTGGAGCAAGCCAGGCCCCAAACCACGAGAAGCTCCAGCCCAAAAGGCAGCCAAAATCCAACCCTATATCTGGGAGAATATCAAGAGTAGGAGCTGGAGCAAGCCAGGCCTCAAACCACGAGAAGCTCCAGCCCAAAATTCAGCCAAAAATTCATCCCACTTCGGGGAGAATCTCAAGAGCAGGGGGTGCAGCAAGCCAGGCCCCAAACCACGAGAAGCTCCAGCCCAAATGGCACCCAAAATGCAGACCACCTCCAGGAGAATATCAAGAGCAGGGGGTGGAGCAAGCCAAGCCCCAAACCACGAGAAGTTCCAGCCAAAAAGCCGGCCAAAATCCAGCCCACATCCGGGAGAATCTCAAGAGCAGGGGGTGGAGCAAGCCAGGCCCCAAACCACGAGAAGCTCCAGCCGAAAACTCAGCCAAAAATGCAGCCCACTTCCAGGAGAATATCAAGAGAAGGGGTTGGAGCAAGCCATGCCTCAAACCAAGAGAAGCTCCAGCCCAAAATGCAGACAAAATCCAGCCCACCTCCGGGAGAATCTTAAGAGCAGGGGGTGGAGCAAGCCAGGCCTCAAACCACGAGAAGCTCCAGCCCAAAAAGCAGCCAAAATCCAGGACACATCCGGGAGAATCTCAAGAGCAGGGGGTGGAGCAAGGCAGGCCTCAAACCACGAGAAGCTCCAGCCCAAAAGGCAGCCAAAATCCAACACTATATCTTGGAGAATATCAAGAGTAGGAGCTGGAGCAAGCCAGGCCTCAAACCACGAGAATCTCCAGCCCAAAATGCAGCCAAAATGCAGCCCACATGGAAGAGAATCTCAAGAGCAGGGGGTGGAGCAAGCCAGGCCCCAAACCACGAGAAGCTCCAGCCCAAAAGGCAGCCAAAATCCAACCCTATATCTGGGAGAATATCAAGAGTAGGAGCTGGAGCAAGCCAGGCCTCAAACAACGAGAAGCTCCATCCCAAAATTCAGCCAAAAATTCATCCCACTTCGGGGAGAATCTCAAGAGCAGGGGGTGCAGCAAGCCAGGCCCCAAACCACGAGAAGCTCCAGCCCAAATGGCACCCAAAATGCAGACCACCTCCAGGAGAATATCAAGAGCAGGGGGTGGAGCAAGCCAAGCCCCAAACCACGAGAATTTCCAGCCAAAAAGCCGGCCAAAATCCAGCCCACATCCGGGAGAATCTCAAGAGCAGGGGGTGGAGCAAGCCAGGCCCCAAACCACGAGAAGCTCCAGCCGAAAACTCAGCCAAAAATGCAGCCCACTTCCAGGAGAATATCAAGAGAAGGGGTTGGAGCAAGCCATGCCTCAAACCAAGAGAAGCTCCAGCCCAAAATGCAGACAAAATCCAGCCCACCTCCGGGAGAATCTTAAGAGCAGGGGGTGGAGCAAGCCAGGCCTCAAACCACGAGAAGCTCCAGCCCAAAAAGCAGCCAAAATCCAGGACACATCCGGGAGAATCTCAAGAGCAGGGGGTGGAGCAAACCAGGCCTCAAACCACGAGAAGCTCCAGCCCAAAAGGCAGCCAAAATGCAGCCCACATGGAAGAGAATCTCAACAGCAGGGGTTGGAGCAAGCCAGGCCTCAAACCACGTGAAGCTCCAGCCCAAAAGGCAGCCAAAATGCAGACCACATCCGGGAGAATCTTAAGAGCAGGGGGTGGAGAAAGCCAGGCCTCAAACCACGAGAAGCTCCAGTCCAAAAGGCAGCCAAAATGCAGACAATATCTTGGAGAATATCAAGAGCAGGGGGTGGAGCAAACCAGGCCTCAAACCACGAGAAGCTCCAGCCCAAAAGGCATCCAAAATGCAGCCCACATCCGGGAGAATCTCAAGAGCAGGGGGTGGAGCAAGCCAGGCCTCAAACCACGAGAAGCTCCAGCCCAAAAGGCAGCCAAAATCCAGCCCACATCCTGGAGAATCTCAACAGCAGGGGGTGGAGGAATCCAGGCCACAAACCACGAGAAGCTCCAGCCCAAAAGGCAGCCAAAATGCAGCCCAAATCTGGGAGAATCTCAAGAGCAGGGGGTGGAGCAAGCCAGGCCTCAAACCACGTGAAGCTCCAGCCCAAAAGGCAGCCAAAATGCAGCCCACATCCGCAAGAATCTTAAGAGCAGGGGGTGGAGAAAGCCAGGCCTCAAACCACGAGAAGCTCCAGCCCAAAGACAGCCAAAATGTAGCCCAAATGCGGGAGAATCTCAAGAGCAGGGGGTGGAGCAAGCCAGGCCTCAAACCATGAGAAGCTCCAGCCCAAAAGGCAGCCAAAATCCAGCCCACATCCAGGAAAATTTCAGGAGAAGGGGGTGGAGCAAGCCAGGTCTCAAACCACGAGAAGCTCCAGCCCTAAATGAGCCAAAATGCAGCCCACATCCAGGAAAATATCAGGAGAAGGGGGTGGAGCAAGCCAGGCCTCAAACCTCCAGAAGCTCCAGCCCAGGAATCAGCCAAAATGCAACGCACATCCGGGAGAATCTTAAGAGTAGGAGCTGGAGCAAGCCAGGCCTCAAACCACGAGAATCTCCAGCCCAAAATGCAGCCAAAATGCAGCCCACATCTGGGAGAATCTCAAGAGCAGGGGGTGGAGCAAGCCAGGCCTCAAACCACGAGAAGCTCCAGCCCAAATGGCACCCAAAATGCAGACCACATCCAGGAGAATATCAAGAGCAGGGGGTGGAGCAAGCCAGGCCCCAAACCACGAGAAGCTCCAGCCCAAAATTCAGCCAAAAATGCATCCCACTTCGGGGAGAATCTCAAGAGCAGGGGGTGGAGCAAGGCAGGCCTCAAACCACGAGAAGCTCCAGCCCAAAAGTCAGCCAAAATCCAGCCCACATCCGGAAGAATCTCAAGAGCAGGGGGTGGAGCAAGGCAGGCCTCAAACCACGAGAAGCTCCAGCCCAAAAACGCAGCCAAAATCCAACCCTATATCTTGGACAATCTTAAGAGCAGGGGGTGGAGCAAGCCAGGCCTCAAACCACGAGAAGCTCCAGCCCAAAAGGCAGCCAAAATCCAACACTATATCTTGGAGAATATCAAGAGTAGGAGCTGGAGCAAGCCAGGCCTCAAACCACGTGAAGCTCCAGCCCAAAATGCAGCCAAAATGCAGCCCACATGGAAGAGAATCTCAAGAGCAGGGGGTGGAGCAAGCCAGGCCCCAAACCACGAGAAGCTCCAGCCCAAAAGGCAGCCAAAATCCAACCCTATATCTGGGAGAATATCAAGAGTAGGAGCTGGAGCAAGCCAGGCCTCAAACCACGAGAAGCTCCAGCCCTAAATGAGCCAAAATGCAGCCCACATCCAGGAAAATATCAGGAGAAGGGGGTGGAGCAAGCCTGGTCTCAAACCACGAGAAGCTCCAGCCCTAAATGAGCCAAAATGCAGCCCACATCCGGGAGAATATCAAGAGCAGGGGGTGGAGCAAGCCCAGCCTCAAACCACGAGAAGCTCCAGCCCAAAAGGCAGCCAAAAATGCAGCCCACTTCGGGGAGAATCTCAAGAGCAGGGGGTGGAGCAAGCCAGGCCCCAAACCACGAGAAGCTCCAGGCCAAAAAGCAGCCAAAATTCAGCCCACCTCCTGGAGAATCTCAAGAGCAGGGGGTGGAGCAAGCCAGGCCTCAAACCACGAGAAGCTCCAGCCCAAAAGTCAGCCAATATGCAGCCGACATCCGGGAGAATCTCAAGAGCAGGGGGTGGAGCAAGCCAGGCCCCAAACCACGAGAAGCTCCAGCCCAAAAGGCAGCCAAAATCCAGTCCTACATCCGGGAGAATCTCAAGAGCAGGGGGTGGAGCAAGCCAGGCCTCAAACCATGAGAAGCTCCAGCCCAAAATGCAGCCAAAATCCAGCCCACATCCAGGAAAATTTCAGGAGAAGGGGGTGGAGCAAGCCAGGTCTCAAACCACGAGAAGCTCCAGCCCTAAATGAGCCAAAATGCAGCCCACATCCAGGAAAATATCAGGAGAAGGTGGTGGAGCAAGCCTGGTCTCAAACCACGAGAAGCTCCAGCCCTAAATGAGCCAAAATGCAGCCCACATCCGGGAGAATATCAAGAGCAGGGGGTGGAGCAAGCCCAGCCTCAAACCACGAGAAGCTCCAGCCCAAAAGGCAGCCAAAAATGCAGCCCACTTCGGGGAGAATCTCAAGAGCAGGGGGTGGAGCAAGCCAGGCCTCAAACCACGAGAAGCTCCAGCCCAAAAGTCAGCCAATATGCAGCCGACATCCGGGAGAATCTCAAGAGCAGGGGGTGGAGCAAGCCAGGCCCCAAACCACGAGAAGCTCCAGCCCAAAAGGCAGCCAAAATCCAGTCCTACATCCGGGAGAATCTCAAGAGCAGGGGGTGGAGGAAGCCAGGCCTCAAACCATGAGAAGCTCCAGCCCAAAATGCAGCCAAAAATGCAGCCCACATCCAGGAAAATATCAAGAGAAGGGGGTGGAGCAAGCCAGGCCTCAAACCACGAGAAGCTCCAGCCCAAAAGGCAGCCAAAATGCAGCCCACATCCGGGCGAATATCAAGAGCAGGGGGTGGAGCAAGACAGGCCTCAAACCACGAGAAGCTCCAGCCCAAAATGCAGCCAAAAATGCAGCCCAATTCGGGGAGAATCTCAAGAGCAGGGGGTGGAGCAAGCCCGGCCCCAAACCACGAGAAGCTCCAGCCCTAAAGGCAGCCAAAATGCAGCCCACACCCAGGAGAATATCAAGAGCATGGGGTGGAGCAAGCCAGGCCCCAAACCACGAGAAGCTCCAGCCCAAAAAGCAGCCAAAATTCAGCCCACCTCCGGGAGAATCTCAAGAGCAGGGGGTGGAGCAAGCCCGGCCCCAAACCACGAGAAGCTCCAGCCCAAAAAACAGCCAAAATGCAGCCCACACCCAGGAGAATATCAAGAGCATGGGGTGGAGCAAGCCAGGCCCCAAACCACGAGAAGCTCCAGTCCAAAAAGCAGCCAAAATTCAGCCCACCTCCGGGAGAATCTCAAGAGCAGGGGGTGGAGCAAGCCAGGCCTCAAACCATGAGAAGCTCCAGCCCAAAATGTAGCCAAAATCCAGCCCACATCCGGGAGAATCTCAAGAGCAGGGGGTGGAGCAAGGCAGGCCTCAAACCACGAGAAGCTCCAGCCCAAAAGGCAGCCAAAATCCAGCCCTATATCTGGGAGAATCTCAAGAGCAGGGGGTGGAGCAAGCCAGGCCTCAAACCACGAGAAGCTCCAGCCCAAAATATAGGCAAATTCCAGCCCACCTGCGGGAGAATATTAAGAGCAGGGGGTGGAGCAAACCAGGCCCCAAACCACGAGAACCTCCCACCCAAAGGCAGCCAAAATGCAGCCCACATCTGGGAGAATTTCAAGAGCAGGGGTTGGAGCAGGCCAGGCCCCAAACCACGAGAAGCTCCAGCCCAAAATTCAGGCAAAAATGCAGCCCACATCCGGGAGAATCTCAAGAGCAGGGGGTGGAGCAAGCCAGGCCCCAAACCACGAGAAGCTCCAGCCCAAAATTCAGCCAAAATCCAGCCCACATCCAGGAAAATTTCAGGAGAAGGGGGTGGAGCAAGCCAGGTCTCAAACCACGAGAAGCTCCAGCCCTAAATGAGCCAAAATGCAGCCCACATCCAGGAAAATTTCAGGAGAAGGGGGTGGAGCAAGCCAGGTCTCAAACCACGAGAAGCTCCAGCCCTACATGAGCCAAAATGCAGCCCACATCCAGGAAAATATCAGGAGAAGGGTGTGGAGCAAGCCTGGTCTCAAACCACGAGAAGCTCCAGCCCTAAATGAGCCAAAATGCAGCCCACATCCGGGAGAATATCAAGAGCAGGGGGTGGAGCAAGCCCAGCCTCAAACCACGAGAAGCTCCAGCCCAAAAGTCAGCCAAAAATGCAGCCCACTTCGGGGAGAATCTCAAGAGCAGGGGGTGGAGCAAGCCAGGCCCCAAACCACGAGAAGCTCCAGGCCAAAAAGCAGCCAAAATTCAGCCCACCTCCTGGAGAATCTCAAGAGCAGGGGGTGGAGCAAGCCAGGCCTCAAACCACGAGAAGCTCCAGCCCAAAAGTCAGCCAATATGCAGCCGACATCCGGGAGAATCTCAAGAGCAGGGGGTGGAGCAAGCCAGGCCTCAAACCACGAGAAGCTCCAGCCCAAAAGGCAGCCAAAATCCAGTCCTACATCCGGGAGAATCTCAAGAGCAGGGGGTGGAGCAAGCCAGGCCTCAAACCATGAGAAGCTCCAGCCCAAAATGCAGCCAAAATCCAGCCCACATCCAGGAAAATTTCAGGAGAAGGGGGTGGAGCAAGCCAGGTCTCAAACCACGAGAAGCTCCAGCCCTAAATGAGCCAAAATGCAGCCCACATCCAGGAAATATCAGGAGAAGGTGGTGGAGCAAGCCTGGTCTCAAACCACGAGAAGCTCCAGCCCTAAATGAGCCAAAATGCAGCCCACATCCGGGAGAATATCAAGAGCAGGGGGTGGAGCAAGCCAGGCCTCAAACCACGAGAAGCTCCAGCCCAAAAGGGAGCCAAAAATGCAGCCCACTTCGGGGAGAATCTCAAGAGCAGGGGGTGGAGCAAGCCAGGCCCCAAACCACGAGAAGCTCCAGGCCAAAAAGCAGCCAAAATTCAGCCCACCTCCTGGAGAATCTCAAGAGCAGGGGGTGGAGCAAGCCAGGCCTCAAACCACGAGAAGCTCCAGCCCAAAAGGCAGCCAATATGCAGCCGACATCCGGGAGAATCTCAAGAGCAGGGGGTGGAGCAAGCCAGGCCCCAAACCACGAGAAGCTCCAGCCCAAAAGGCAGCCAAAATCCAGTCCTACATCCGGGAGAATCTCAAGAGCAGGGGGTGGAGGAAGCCAGGCCTCAAACCATGAGAAGCTCCAGCCCAAAAGGCAGCCAAAATGCAGCCCACACCCAGGAGAATATCAAGAGCATGGGGTGGAGCAAGCCAGGCCCCAAACCACGAGAAGCTCCAGCCCAAAAAGCAGCCAAAATTCAGCCCACCTCCGGGAGAATCTCAAGAGCAGGGGGTGGAGCAAGCCCGGCCCCAAACCACGAGAAGCTCCAGCCCAAAAAACAGCCAAAATGCAGCCCACACCCAGGAGAATATCAAGAGCATGGGGTGGAGCAAGCCAGGCCCCAAACCACGAGAAGCTCCAGTCCAAAAAGCAGCCAAAATTCAGCCCACCTCCGGGAGAATCTCAAGAGCAGGGGGTGGAGCAAGCCAGGCCTCAAACCATGAGAAGCTCCAGCCCAAAATGTAGCCAAAATCCAGCCCACAACCGGGAGAATCTCAAGAGCAGGGGGTGGAGCAAGGCAGGCCTCAAACCACGAGAAGCTCCAGCCCAAAAGGCAGCCAAAATCCAGCCCTATATCTGGGAGAATCTCAAGAGCAGGGGGTGGAGCAAGCCAGGCCTCAAACCACGAGAAGCTCCAGCCCAAAATATAGGCAAATTCCAGCCCACCTGCGGGAGAATATTAAGAGCAGGGGGTGGAGCAAACCAGGCCCCAAACCACGAGAACCTCCCACCCAAAGGCAGCCAAAATGCAGCCCACATCTGGGAGAATTTCAAGAGCAGGGGTTGGAGCAGGCCAGGCCCCAAACCACGAGAAGCTCCAGCCCAAAATTCAGGCAAAAATGCAGCCCACATCCGGGAGAATCTCAAGAGCAGGGGGTGGAGCAAGCCAGGCCCCAAACCACGAGAAGCTCCATCCCAAAATTCAGCCAAAATCCAGCCCACATCCGGAAGAATCTCAAGAGCAGGGGGTGGAGCAAGCCAGGCCTCAAACCACGAGAAGCTCCAGCCCAAAATTCAGCCAAATTCCAGCCCATTTCCAGGAGAATATCAAGAGCAGGGGGTGGAGCATGCCAGGCCTCAAACCACGAGAAGCTCCAGCATAAAAGGCAGCCAAAATTCAACCCTATATCTGGGAGAATATCAAGAGTAGGAGCTGGAGCAAGCCAGGCCTCAAACCACGAGAAGCTCCAGCCCAAAAGGCAGCCAAAATGCAGCCCAAATCCGGGAGATATCACGAGAAGGGGGTGGAACAAGCCAGGCCTCAAACCACGAGAAGCTCCAGCCCAAAAGTCAGCCAATATCCAGCCGACATCCGGGAGAATCTCAAGAGCAGGGGGTGGAGCAAGGCAGGCCCCAAACCACGAGAAGCTCCAGCCCAAAAGGCAGCCAAAATCCAGTTCTACATCCGGGAGAATCTCAAGAGCAGGGGGTGAGCAAGCCAGGCCTCAAACCACGAGAAGCTCCAGCCCAAAGACAGCCAAAATGTAGCCCAAATGCGGGAGAATATCAAGAGCAGAGGTTGGATCAAGCCAGGCCCCAAACCACGAGAAGCTCCAGCCCAAAATGCAGCCAAAAATGCAGCCCACTTCGGGGAGAATCTCAAGAGCAGGGGGTGGAGCAAGCCAGGCCCCAAACCATGAGAAGCTCCAGCCCAAAAGGCAGCCAAAATGCAGCCCACACCCAGGAGAATATCAAGAGCAGGGGGTGGAGCAAGCCAGGCCCCAAACCACGAGAAGCTCCAGTCCAAAAAGCAGCCAAAATTCAGCCCACCTCCGGGAGAATCTCAAGAGCAGGGGGTGGAGCAAGCCAGGCCTCAAACCACGAGAAGCTCCAGCCCAAAATGTAGCCAAAATCCAGCCCACATCCCGGAGAATATCAAGAGCAGGGGGTGGAGCAAGGCAGGCCTCAAACCACGAGAAGCTGCAGCCCAAAGGGCAGCCAAAATGCAGCCCACATCCGCAAGAATCTTAAGAGCAGGGGGTGGAGAAAGCCAGGCCTCAAACCACGAGAAGCTCCAGCCCAAAGACAGCCAAAATGTAGCCCAAATGCGGGAGAATCTCAAGAGCAGGGGGTGGAGCAAGCCAGGTCTCAAACCACGAGAAGCTCCAGCCCAAAGACAGCCAAAATGTAGCCCACATCCGCAAGAATCTTAAGAGCAGGGGGTGGAGCAAGCCAGGCCTCAAACCATGAGAAGCTCCAGCCCAAAAGGCAGCCAAAATCCAGCCCACATCCAGGAAAATTTCAGGAGAAGGGGGTGGAGCAAGCCAGGTCTCAAACCACGAGAAGCTCCAGCCCTAAATGAGCCAAAATGCAGCCCACATCCAGGAAAATATCAGGAGAAGGGGGTGGAGCAAGCCTGGTCTCAAACCACGAGAAGCTCCAGCCCTAAATGAGCCAAAATGCAGCCCACATCCGGGAGAATATCAAGAGCAGGGGGTGGAGCAAGCCCAGCCTCAAACCACGAGAAGCTCCAGCCCAAAAGGCAGCCAAAAATGCAGCCCACTTCGGGGAGAATCTCAAGAGCAGGGGGTGGAGCAAGCCAGGCCCCAAACCACGAGAAGCTCCAGGCCAAAAAGCAGCCAAAATTCAGCCCACCTCCTGGAGAATCTCAAGAGCAGGGGGTGGAGCAAGCCAGGCCTCAAACCACGAGAAGCTCCAGCCCAAAAGTCAGCCAATATGCAGCCGACATCCGGGAGAATCTCAAGAGCAGGGGGTGGAGCAAGCCAGGCCCCAAACCACGAGAAGCTCCAGCCCAAAAGGCAGCCAAAATCCAGTCCTACATCCGGGAGAATCTCAAGAGCAGGGGGTGGAGCAAGCCAGGCCTCAAACCATGAGAAGCTCCAGCCCAAAATGCAGCCAAAATCCAGCCCACATCCAGGAAAATTTCAGGAGAAGGGGGTGGAGCAAGCCAGGTCTCAAACCACGAGAAGCTCCAGCCCTAAATGAGCCAAAATGCAGCCCACATCCAGGAAAATATCAGGAGAAGGTGGTGGAGCAAGCCTGGTCTCAAACCACGAGAAGCTCCAGCCCTAAATGAGCCAAAATGCAGCCCACATCCTGGAGAATATCAAGAGCAGGGGGTGGAGCAAGCCCAGCCTCAAACCACGAGAAGCTCCAGCCCAAAAGGCAGCCAAAAATGCAGCCCACTTCGGGGAGAATCTCAAGAGCAGGGGGTGGAGCAAGCCAGGCCCCAAACCACGAGAAGCTCCAGGCCAAAAAGCAGCCAAAATTCAGCCCACCTCCTGGAGAATCTCAAGAGCAGGGGGTGGAGCAAGCCAGGCCTCAAACCACGAGAAGCTCCAGCCCAAAAGTCAGCCAATATGCAGCCGACATCCGGGAGAATCTCAAGAGCAGGGGGTGGAGCAAGCCAGGCCCCAAACCACAAGAAGCTCCAGCCCAAAAGGCAGCCAAAATCCAGTCCTACATCCGGGAGAATCTCAAGAGCAGGGGGTGGAGGAAGCCAGGCCTCAAACCATGAGAAGCTCCAGCCCAAAATGCAGCCAAAAATGCAGCCCACATCCAGGAAAATATCAAGAGAAGGGGGTGGAGCAAGCCAGGCCTCAAACCACGAGAAGCTCCAGCCCAAAAGGCAGCCAAAATGCAGCCCACATCCGGGCGAATATCAAGAGCAGGGGGTGGAGCAAGACAGGCCTCAAACCACGAGAAGCTCCAGCCCAAAATGCAGCCAAAAATGCAGCCCAATTCGGGGAGAATCTCAAGAGCAGGGGGTGGAGCAAGCCCGGCCCCAAACCACGAGAAGCTCCAGCCCAAAAGGCAGCCAAAATGCAGCCCACACCCAGGAGAATATCAAGAGCATGGGGTGGAGAAAGCCAGGCCCCAAACCACGAGAATCTCCAGCCCAAAAAGCAGCCAAAATTCAGCCCACCTCCGGGAGAATCTCAAGAGCAGGGGGTGGAGCAAGCCCAGCCCCAAACCACGAGAAGCTCCAGCCCAAAAAACAGCCAAAATGCAGCCCACACCCAGGAGAATATCAAGAGCATGGGGTGGAGCAAGCCAGGCCCCAAACCACGAGAAGCTCCAGTCCAAAAAGCAGCCAAAATTCAGCCCACCTCCGGGAGAATCTCAAGAGCAGGGGGTGGAGCAAGCCAGGCCTCAAACCATGAGAAGCTCCAGCCCAAAATGTAGCCAAAATCCAGCCCACATCCGGGAGAATCTCAAGAGCAGGGGGTGGAGCAATGCAGGCCTCAAACCACGAGAAGCTCCAGCCCAAAAGGCAGCCAAAATCCAGCCCTATATCTGGGAGAATCTCAAGAGCAGGGGGTGGAGCAAGCCAGGCCTCAAACCACGAGAAGCTCCAGCCCAAAATATAGGCAAATTCCAGCCCACCTGCGGGAGAATATTAAGAGCAGGTGGTGGAGCAAACCAGGCCCCAAACCACGAGAACCTCCCACCCAAAGGCAGCCAAAATGCAGCCCACATCTGGGAGAATTTCAAGAGCAGGGGTTGGAGCAGGCCAGGCCCCAAACCACGAGAAGCTCCAGCCCAAAATTCAGGCAAAAATGCAGCCCACATCCGGGAGAATCTCAAGAGCAGGGGGTGGAGCAAGCCAGGCCCCAAACCACGAGAAGCTCCAGCCCAAAATTCAGCCAAAATCCAGCCCACATCCAGGAAAATTTCAGGAGAAGGGGGTGGAGCAAGCCAGGTCTCAAACCACGAGAAGCTCCAGCCCTAAATGAGCCAAAATGCAGCCCACATCCAGGAAAATTTCAGGAGAAGGGGGTGGAGCAAGCCAGGTCTCAAACCACGAGAAGCTCCAGCCCTACATGAGCCAAAATGCAGCCCACATCCAGGAAAATATCAGGAGAAGGGGGTGGAGCAAGCCTGGTCTCAAACCACGAGAAGCTCCAGCCCTAAATGAGCCAAAATGCAGCCCACATCCGGGAGAATATCAAGAGCAGGGGGTGGAGCAAGCCCAGCCTCAAACCACGAGAAGCTCCAGCCCAAAAGGCAGCCAAAAATGCAGCCCACTTCGGGGAGAATCTCAAGAGCAGGGGGTGGAGCAAGCCAGGCCCCAAACCACGAGAAGCTCCAGCCCAAAAAGCAGCCAAAATTCAGCCCACCTCCTGGAGAATCTCAAGAGCAGGGGGTGGAGCAAGCCAGGCCTCAAACCACGAGAAGCTCCAGCCCAAAAGTCAGCCAATATGCAGCCGACATCCGGGAGAATCTCAAGAGCAGGGGGTGGAGCAAGCCAGGCCCCAAACCACGAGAAGCTCCAGCCCAAAAGGCAGCCAAAATCCAGTCCTACATCCGGGAGAATCTCAAGAGCAGGGGGTGGAGCAAGCCAGGCCTCAAACCATGAGAAGCTCCAGCCCAAAATGCAGCCAAAATCCAGCCCACATCCAGGAAAATTTCAGGAGAAGGGGGTGGAGCAAGCCAGGTCTCAAACCACGAGAAGCTCCAGCCCTAAATGAGCCAAAATGCAGCCCACATCCAGGAAAATATCAGGAGAAGGTGGTGGAGCAAGCCTGGTCTCAAACCACGAGAAGCTCCAGCCCTAAATGAGCCAAAATGCAGCCCACATCCGGGAGAATATCAAGAGCAGGGGGTGGAGCAAGCCCAGCCTCAAACCACGAGAAGCTCCAGCCCAAAAGGCAGCCAAAAATGCAGCCCACTTCGGGGAGAATCTCAAGAGCAGGGGGTGGAGCAAGCCAGGCCCCAAACCACGAGAAGCTCCAGCCCAAAATGCAGCCAAAATTCAGCCCACCTCCTGGAGAATCTCAAGAGCAGGGGGTGGAGCAAGCCAGGCCTCAAACCACGAGAAGCTCCAGCCCAAAAGTCAGCCAATATGCAGCCGACATCCGGGAGAATCTCAAGAGCAGGGGGTGGAGCAAGCCAGGCCCCAAACCACAAGAAGCTCCAGCCCAAAAGGCAGCCAAAATGCAGCCCACATCCGGGCGAATATCAAGAGCAGGGGGTGGAGCAAGCCCGGCCCCAAACCACGAGAAGCTCCAGCCCAAAAGGCAGCCAAAATGCAGCCCACACCCAGGAGAATATCAAGAGCATGGGGTGGAGCAAGCCAGGCCCCAAACCACGAGAAGCTCCAGCCCAAAAAGCAGCCAAAATTCAGCCCACCTCCGGGAGAATCTCAAGAGCAGGGGGTGGAGCAAGCCCGGCCCCAAACCACGAGAAGCTCCAGCCCAAAAAACAGCCAAAATGCAGCCCACACCCAGGAGAATATCAAGAGCATGGGGTGGAGCAAGCCAGGCCCCAAACCACGAGAAGCTCCAGTCCAAAAAGCAGCCAAAATTCAGCCCACCTCCGGGAGAATCTCAAGGGCAGGGGGTGGAGCAAGCCAGGCCTCAAACCATGAGAAGCTCCAGCCCAAAATGTAGCCAAAATCCAGCCCACAACCGGGAGAATCTCAAGAGCAGGGGGTGGAGCAAGGCAGGCCTCAAACCACGAGAAGCTCCAGCCCAAAAGGCAGCCAAAATCCAGCCCTATATCTGGGAGAATCTCAAGAGCAGGGGGTGGAGCAAGCCAGGCCTCAAACCACGAGAAGCTCCAGCCCAAAATATAGGCAAATTCCAGCCCACCTGCGGGAGAATATTAAGAGCAGGGGGTGGAGCAAACCAGGCCCCAAACCACGAGAACCTCCCACCCAAAGGCAGCCAAAATGCAGCCCACATCTGGGAGAATTTCAAGAGCAGGGGTTGGAGCAGGCCAGGCCCCAAACCACGAGAAGCTCCAGCCCAAAATTCAGGCAAAAATGCAGCCCACATCCGGGAGAATCTCAAGAGCAGGGGGTGGAGCAAGCCAGGCCCCAAACCACGAGAAGCTCCAGCCCAAAATTCAGCCAAAATCCAGCCCACATCCGGAAGAATCTCAAGAGCAGGGGGTGGAGCAAGCCAGGCCTCAAACCACGAGAAGCTCCAGCCCAAAATTCAGCCAAATTCCAGCCCATTTCCAGGAGAATATCAAGAGCAGGGGGTGGAGCATGCCAGGCCTCAAACCACGAGAAGCTCCAGCATAAAAGGCAGCCAAAATTCAACCCTATATCTGGGAGAATATCAAGAGTAGGAGCTGGAGCAAGCCAGGCCTCAAACCACGAGAAGCTCCAGCCCAAAAGGCAGCCAAAATGCAGCCCAAATCCGGGAGATATCACGAGAAGGGGGTGGAACAAGCCAGGCCTCAAACCACGAGAAGCTCCAGCCCAAAAGTCAGCCAATATCCAGCCGACATCCGGGAGAATCTCAAGAGCAGGGGGTGGAGCAAGGCAGGCCCCAAACCACGAGAAGCTCCAGCCCAAAAGGCAGCCAAAATCCAGTTCTACATCCGGGAGAATCTCAAGAGCAGGGGGTGAGCAAGCCAGGCCTCAAACCACGAGAAGCTCCAGCCCAAAGACAGCCAAAATGTAGCCCAAATGCGGGAGAATATCAAGAGCAGAGGTTGGATCAAGCCAGGCCCCAAACCACGAGAAGCTCCAGCCCAAAATGCAGCCAAAAATGCAGCCCACTTCGGGGAGAATCTCAAGAGCAGGGGGTGGAGCAAGCCAGGCCCCAAACCACGAGAAGCTCCAGCCCAAAAGGCAGCCAAAATGCAGCCCACACCCAGGAGAATATCAAGAGCAGGGGGTGGAGCAAGCCAGGCCCCAAACCACGAGAAGCTCCAGTCCAAAAAGCAGCCAAAATTCAGCCCACCTCCGGGAGAATCTCAAGAGCAGGGGGTGGAGCAAGCCAGGCCTCAAACCATGAGAAGCTGCAGCCCAAAAGGCAACCAAAATGCAGACCACATCCAGGAGAATATCAAGAGCAGGTGATGGAGCAAGCCAGGCCTCAAACCACGAGAAGCTCCAGCCCAAAAGGCAGCCAAAATCCAGCCCTATATCTGGGAGAATCTCAAGAGCAGGGGGTGGAGCAAGCCAGGCCTCAAACCACGAGAAGCTCCAGCCCAAAATATAGGCAAATTCCAGCCCACCTCCGGGAGAATATTAAGAGCAGGGGGTTGAGCAAACCAGGCCCCAAACCACGAGAACCTCCCACCCAAAGGCAGCCAAAATGCAGCCCACATCTGGGAGAATTTCAAGAGCAGGGGTTGGAGCAAGCCAGGCCCCAAACCACGAGAAGCTCCAGCCCAAAATTCAGGCAAAAATGCAGCCCACATCCGGGAGAATCTCAAGAGCAGGGGGTGGAGCAAGCCAGGCCCCAAACCACGAGAAGCTCCAGCCCAAAATTCAGCCAAAATCCAGCCCACATCCGGAAGAATCTCAAGAGCAGCGGGTGGAGCAAGCCAGGCCTCAAACCACGAGAAGCTCCAGCCGAAAAGGCAGCCAAATTCCAACACTGTATCTTGCACAATCTCAAGAGCAGAGGGTGGAGCAAGACAGGCCTCAAACCACGAGAAGCTCCAGCCAAAAAGTCAGCCAAAATCCAGCCCATTTCCAGGAGAATATCAAGAGCAGGGGGTGGAGCAAGCCAGGCCTCAAACCACGAGAACCTCCCACCCAAAGGCAGCCAAAATGCAGCCCACATCTGGGAGAATTTCAAGAGCAGGGGTTGGAGCAGGCCAGGCCCCAAACCACGAGAAGCTCCAGCCCAAAATTCAGGCAAAAATGCAGCCCACATCCGGAAGAATCTCAAGAGCAGGGGGTGGAGCAAGCCAGGCCTCAAACCACGAGAAGCTCCAGCCCAAAAGGCAGCCAAAATTCAACCCTGTATCTGGAAGAATATCAAGAGTAGGAGCTGGAGCAAGCCAGGCCTCAAACCACGAGAAGCTCCAGCCCTAAATGAGCCAAAATGCAGCCCACATCCAGGAAAATATCAGGAGAAGGGGGTGGAGCAAGCCCGGTCTCAAACCACGAGAAGCTCCATCTCTAAATGAGCCAAAATGCAGCCCACATCCGGGAGAATATCAAGAGCAGGGGGTGGAGCAAGCCCGGCCTCAAACCACGAGAAGCTCCAGCCCAAAAGGCAGCCAAAAATGCAGCCCACTTCGGGGAGAATCTCAAGAGCAGGGGGTGGAGCAAGCCAGGCCCCAAACCACGAGAAGCTCCAGCCCAAAAGGCAGCCAAAATCCAGCCCTCATCTGGGAGAATATCAAGAGCAGGGGGTGGAGCAAGCCAGGACTCAAACCACGAGAAGCTCCTGCCAAAAAGGAAGCGAAATTCCAGCCCACCTCCTTGAGAATCTCAAGAGCAGGGGGTGAGCAAGCCAGGCCTCAAACCACGAGAAGCTCCAGCCCAAAAGGCAGCCAAAAATGCAGCCCACTTCGGGGAGAATCTCAAGAGCAGGGGGTGGAGCAAGCCAGGCCTCAAACCACGAGAAGCTCCAGCCCAAAAGGCAGCCAAAATCCAGCCCTATATCTGGGAGAATCTCAAGAGCAGGGGGTGGAGCAAGCCAGGCCTCAAACCACGAGAAGCTCCAGCCCAAAATATAGGCAAATTCCAGCCCACATCCGGGAGAATATTAAGAGCAGGGGGTGGAGCAAACCAGGCCCCAAACCACGAGAACCTCCCACCCAAAGGCAGCCAAAATGCAGCCCACATCTGGGAGAATTTCAAGAGCAGGGGTTGGAGCAAGCCAGGCCCCAAACCACAAGAAGCTCCAGCCCAAAATTCAGGCAAAAATGCAGCCCACATCCGGGAGAATCTCAAGAGCAGGGGGTGGAGCAAGCCAGGCCCCAAACCACGAGAAGCTCCAGCCCAAAATTCAGCCAAAATCCAGCCCACATCCGGAAGAATCTCAAGAGCAGGGGGTGGAGCAAGCCAGGCCTCAAACCACGAGAAGCTCCAGCCCAAAAGGCAGCCAAATTCCAACACTATATCTTGCACAATCTCAAGAGCAGAGGGTGGAGCAAGATAGGCCTCAAACCACGAGAAGCTCCAGCCCAAAAGTCAGCCAAAATCCAGCCCACATCCGGCAGAATCTCAAGAGCAGGGGTTGGAGCAAGCCAGGCCTCAAACGACGAGAAGCTCCAGCATAAAAGGCAGCCAAAATTCAACCCTGTATCAGGGAGAATATCAAGAGTAGGAGCTGGAGCAAGCCAGGCCTCAAACCACGAGAAGCTCCAGCACAAAAGGCAGCCAAAATCCAGCCCACATCCAGGAAAATATCAGGAGAAGGGGGTGGAGCAAGCCAGGTCTCAAACCACGAGAAGCTCCAGCCCTAAATGAGCCAATATGCAGCCCACATCCAGGAAAATATCAGGAGAAGGGGGTGGAGCAAGCCAGGTCTCAAACCACAAGAAGCTCCAGCCCTAAATGAGCCAAAATGCAGCCCACATCCGGGAGAATATCAAGAGCAGGGGGTGGAGCAAGCCAGGCCTCAAACCACGAGAAGCTCCAGCCCAAAAGGCAGCCAAAAATGCAGCCCACATCCGGGAGAATCTCAAGAGCAGGGGGTGGAGCAAGCCAGGCCCCAAACCACGAGAAGCTCCAGGCCAAAAAGCAGCCAAAATTCAGCCCTCCTCCGGGAGAATATCAAGAGCAGGGGGTGGAGCAAGCCAGGCCTCAAACCACGAGAAGCTCCTGCCAAAAAGGAAGCGAAATTCCAGCCCACCTCCTTGAGAATCTCAAGAGCAGGGGGTGGAGAGAGCCAGGCCCCAAACCACGAGAAGCTCCAGCCCAAAATGCAGCCAAAATCCAGCCCACATCCGGAAGAATCTCAAGAGCAGGGGGTGGAGCAAGCCAGGCCCCAAACCACGAGAACCTCCCACCCAAAGGCAGCCAAAATGCAGCCCACATCTGGGAGAATTTCAAGAGCAGGAGTTGGAGCAAGCCAGGCCCCAAACCACGAGAAGCTCCAGCCCAAAATTCAGGCAAAATCCAGCCCACATCCGGAAGAATCTCAAGAGCAGGGGGTGGAGCAAGCCAGGCCTCAAACCACGAGAAGCTCCAGCCCAAAATTCAGCCAAATTCCAACCCTATATCTTGCACAATCTCAAGAGCAGAGGGTGGAGCAAGACAGGCCTCAAACCACGAGAAGCTCCAGCCCAAAATTCAGCCAAAATCCAGCCCATTTCCAGGAGAATATCAAGAGCAGGGGGTGGAGCAAGCCAGGCCTCAAACCACGAGAAGCTCCAGCATAAAAGGCAGCCAAAATCCAACCCTATATCTGGGAGAATATCAAGAGTAGGAGCTGGAGCAAACCAGGCCTCAAACCACGAGAAGCTCCAGCCCTAAAATCAGCCAATATCCAGCCCACATCCGGGAGAATCTCAAGAGCAGGGGGTGGAGCAAGCCAGGCCTCAAACCATGAGAAGCTCCAGCCCAAAGTCAGCCAAAATGCAGCCCAACTGCGGGAGAATCTCAAGAGCAGGGGGTGGAGCAAGCCAGGCCTCAAACCACGAGAAGCTCCAGCCCAAAAGGCAGCCAAAATCCAACCCACATCCAGGAAAATATCAAGAGAAGGGGGTGGAGCAAGCCAGGCCTCAAACCACGAGAAGCTCCAGCCCAAAAGGCAGCCAAAATGCAGCCCACATCCGGGAGAATCTCAAGAGCAGGGGGTGGAGCAAGCCAGGTCTCAAACCACGAGAAGCTCCAGCCCAAAATGCAGCCAAAATGCAGCCCACATCCGGGAGAATCTCAAGAGCAGGGGTTGGAGCAAGCCAGGCCTCAAACGACGAGAAGCTCCAGCATAAAAGGCAGCCAAAATTCAACCCTGTATCTGGGAGAATATCAAGAGTAGGAGCTGGAGCAAGCCAGGCCTCAAACCACGAGAAGATCCAGCACAAAAGGCAGCCAAAATCCAGCCCACATCCAGGAAAATATCAGGAGAAGGGGGTGGAGCAAGCCAGGTCTCAAACCACGAGAAGCTCCAGCCCTAAATGAGCCAAAATGCAGCCCACATCCAGGAAAATATCAGGAGAAGGGGGTGGAGCAAGCCAGGTCTCAAACCACGAGAAGCTCCAGCCCTAAATGAGCCAAAATGCAGCCCACGTCCGGGAGAATCTCAAGAGCAGAGGGTGGAGCAAGCCAGGTCTGAAACCACGAGAAGCTCCAGCACAAAATGCAGCCAAAATCCAGCCCTACATCCGGGAGAATCTCAAGAGCAGGGGGTGGAGCAAGCCAGGCCTCAAACCACGAGAAGCTCCAGCCCAAAAGGCAGCCAAAATCCAGCCCACATCCGGGAGAATCTCAAGAGCAGGGGGTGGAGCAAGCCAGGCCCCAAACCACGAGAAGCTCCACCCGAAAATTCAGCCAAAAATGCAGCCCACTTCGCAGAGAATCTCAAGAGCAGGGGTGGAGCAAGCCAGGCCTCAAACCACGAGAAGCTCCAGCCCACAAGGCAGCCAAAATCCAGCCCACCTCCGGGAGAATCTCAAGAGCAGGGGGTGGAGCAAGCCAGGCCTCAAAACACGAGAAGCTCAAGCCCAAAAGGCAGCCAAAATGCAGCCCACATCCGGGAGAATATCAAGAGCAGGGGGAGGAGCAAGCCAGGTCTCAAACCACGAGAAGCTAAAGCCCAAAAGGAAGCCAAATTCCAGCCCACATCCGGGAGAATCTCAAGAGCAGGGGGTGGAGCAAGCCAGGCCTCAAACCACGAGAAGCTCCAGCACAAAAGGCAGCCAAAATCCAACCCTATATCTGGGAGAATATCAAGAGTAGGAGCTGGAGTAAGCCAGGCCTCAAACCACGAGAAGCTCCAGCCCAAAAGGCAGCCAAAATGCAGCCCACATCCGGGAGAATCTCAAGAGCAGAGGGTGGAGCAAGCCAGGCCTCAAACCCCGAGAAGCTCCAGCCCAAAAGGCAGCCAAAATCCAACCCTATATCTGGGAGAATATCAAGAGTAGGAGCTGGAGTAAGCCAGGCCTCAAACCACGAGAAGCTCCAGCCCAAAAGGCAGCCAATATCCAACCCTATATCTGGGAGAATCTCAAGAGCAGGGGGTGGAGCAAGCCAGGCCTCAAACCACGAGAAGAACCAGCCCAAAATGTAGCCAAAATCCAGCCCACCTCCGGGAGAATCTCAAGAGCAGGGGGTGGAGCAAGCCAGGCCTCAAACCACAAGAAGCTCCAGCACAAAAGTCAGCCAAATACCAGCCCACATCGGGGAGAATATGAAGAGCAGGGGCTGGAGCAAGCCAGGTCTCAAACCACGAGAAGCTCCAGCCCAAAAGGCAGCCAAAATGCAGCCCAACTGCGGGAGAATATCAAGAGCAGGGGTTGGAGAAAGCCAGGCCAAAAACCACGAAAAGCTCCAGCTCAAAAGAGAGCCAAAATCCAACCCTATATCTTGGACAATCTCAAGAGCAGGGGGTGGAGCAAGCCAGGCCTCAAACCACGAAAAGCTCCAGCCCAAAAGGAAGCCAAAATGCAGCCCACATTCGGGAGAATATCAAGAGCAGGGGGTGGAGCAAGCCAGGCCTCAAACCACGAAAAGCTCCAGCCTAAAATGCAGCCAAATTCCAGCTCACATCCACGAAAATATCAAGAGCAGAGGGTGGAGCAAGCCAGGCCTCAAACCACGAGAAGCTCCAGCCCAAAAGGCAGCCAAAATGCAGCCCACCTCCGGGAGAATCTCAAGAGCAGGGGGTGGAGTAAGCCAGGCCTCAAACCACGAGAAGCTCCACCCGAAAATTCAGCCAAAAATGCAGCCCACTTCGCAGAGAATCTCAAGAGCAGGGGGTGGAGCAAGCCAGGCCTGAAACCACGAGAAGATCCAGCCCAAAATGCAGCCAAACTCCAGCCCACCTCTGGGAGAATCTCAAGAGCAGGGGGTGGAGCAATCCAGGCCTCAAACCACGAGAAGCTCCAGCACAAAAGGCAGCCAAACTCCAGCCCACATCCGGGAGAAACTCAAGAGCAGGGGGTGGAGCAAGACCGGCCCCAAACCACGAGAAGCTCCAGCCCAAAGGCAGCCAAAACACAGCCCACCTGCGGGAGAATATCAAGAGCAGGGGGTGGAGCAAGACAGGCCCCAAACCACGAGAAGCTCCAGTCCAAAAAGCTGCCAAAATTCAGCCCACATCCGGGAGAATCTCAAGAGCACGGGGTGGAGCAAGACAGGCCCCAAACCACGAGAAGCTCCAGTCCAAAAAGCAGCCAAAATTCAGCCCACATCCGGGAGAATCTCAAGAGCACGGGGTGGAGCAAGCCAGGCCCCAAACCACGAAAAGCTCCAGCCCAAAAGAGAGCCAAAATCCAACTCTATATCTTGGACAACCTCAAGAGCAGGGGGTGCAGGAAGCCAGGCCTCAAACCACGTGAAGCTCCAGCCCAAAAGGCAGCCAAAATCCAGCCCACCTCCGGGAGAACCTCAAGAGCAGGGGGTGGAGCAAGCCAGGCCTCAAACCACGAGAAGCTCCAGCACAAAAAGCAGCCAAAATCCAACCCTATATCTGGGAGAATATCAAGAGTAGGAGCTGGAGCAAGCCAGGCCTCAAACCACGAGAAGCTCCAGCCCAAAAGGCAGCCAAAATGCAGCCCACATGGAGGAGAATCTCAAGAGCAGGGGGTGGAGCAAGCCAGGCCTCAAACCACGAGAAGCTCCATCCCCAAAAGGCAGCCAAAATGCAGCCCACTTCCGGGAGAATCTCAAGAGCAGGGGGTGGAGCAAGGCAGGCCTCAAACCACGAGAAGCTCCAGCCCAAAGGGCAGCCAATATCCAGCCCACATCCGGGAGAATCTCAAGAGCAGGGGGTGGAGCAAGCCAGGCCTCAAACCACGAGAAGCTCCAGCACAAAAGGCAGCCAAAATCCAGCCCACATCTGGGAGAATATCAAGAGCAGGGGGTGGAGCAAGCCAGGCCTCAAACCACGAGAAGCTCCAGCCCAAGAATCAGCCAAAATGCAGCCCACATCCGGGAGAATCTCAAGAGCAGGGGGTGGAGCAAGCCAGGCCTCAAACCTCCAGAATCTCCAGCCCAGGAATCAGCCAAAATGCAACGCACATCCGGGAGAATCTCAAGAGCAGGGGGTGGAGCAAGCCAGGCCTCAAACCACGAGAAGCTCCAGCCCAAAGGGCAGCCAAAATGCAGCCCACATCCGGGAGAATCTCAAGAGCAGGGCGTGGAGCAAGCCAGGCCTCAAACCATGAGAAGCTCCAGCCCACAATGCATCCAAAATCCAGCCCACATCCGGGAGAATCTTAAGAGCAGGGGGTGGAGCAAGCCAGGCCTGAAACCACGAGAAGCTCCAGCGCAAAAGGCAGGCAAAATCCAACACTATATCTGCTAGAATATCAAGAGTAGGAGCTGGAGCAAGCCAGGCCTCAAACCACGAGAATCTCCAGCCCAAAATGCAGCCAAAATGCAGCCCACATCTGGGAGAATCTCAAGAGCAGGGGGTGGAGCAAGCCAGGCCTCAAACCACGAGAAGCTCCAGCCCAAATGGCACCCAAAATGCAGACCACATCCAGGAGAATATCAAGAGCAGGGGGTGGAGCAAGCCAAGCCCCAAACCACGAGAAGTTCCAGCCAAAAAGCCGGCCAAAATCCAGCCCACATCCGGGAGAATCTCAAGAGCAGGGGGTGGAGCAAGCCAGGCCCCAAACCACGAGAAGCTCCAGCCGAAAACTCAGCCAAAAATGCAGCCCACTTCCAGGAGAATATCAAGAGAAGGGGTTGGAGCAAGCCATGCCTCAAACCAAGAGAAGCTCCAGCCCAAAATGCAGACAAAATCCAGCCCACCTCCGGGAGAATCTTAAGAGCAGGGGGTGGAGCAAGCCAGGCCTCAAACCACGAGAAGCTCCAGCCCAAAAACGCAGCCAAAATCCAACCCTATATCTTGGACAATCTTAAGAGCAGGGGGTGGAGCAAGCCAGGCCTCAAACCACGAGAAGCTCCAGCCCAAAAGGCAGCCAAAATCCAACACTATATCTTGGAGAATATCAAGAGTAGGAGCTGGAGCAAGCCAGGCCTCAAACCACGAGAATCTCCAGCCCAAAATGCAGCCAAAATGCAGCCCACATGGAAGAGAATCTCAAGAGCAGGGGGTGGAGCAAGCCAGGCCCCAAACCACGAGAAGCTCCAGCCCAAAAGGCAGCCAAAATCCAACCCTATATCTGGGAGAATATCAAGAGTAGGAGCTGGAGCAAGCCAGGCCTCAAACCACGAGAAGCTCCAGCCCAAAATTCAGCCAAAAATTCATCCCACTTCGGGGAGAATCTCAAGAGCAGGGGGTGCAGCAAGCCAGGCCCCAAACCACGAGAAGCTCCAGCCCAAATGGCACCCAAAATGCAGACCACCTCCAGGAGAATATCAAGAGCAGGGGGTGGAGCAAGCCAAGCCCCAAACCACGAGAATTTCCAGCCAAAAATCCGGCCAAAATCCAGCCCACATCCGGGAGAATCTCAAGAGCAGGGGGTGGAGCAAGCCAGGCCCCAAACCACGAGAAGCTCCAGCCGAAAACTCAGCCAAAAATGCAGCCCACTTCCAGGAGAATATCAAGAGAAGGGGTTGGAGCAAGCCATGCCTCAAACCAAGAGAAGCTCCAGCCCAAAATGCAGACAAAATCCAGCCCACCTCCGGGAGAATCTTAAGAGCAGGGGGTGGAGCAAGCCAGGCCTCAAACCACGAGAAGCTCCAGCCCAAAAAGCAGCCAAAATCCAGGACACATCCGGGAGAATCTCAAGAGCAGGGGGTGGAGCAAACCAGGCCTCAAACCACGAGAAGCTCCAGCCCAAAAGGCAGCCAAAATGCAGCCCACATGGAAGAGAATCTCAACAGCAGGGGTTGGAGCAAGCCAGGCCTCAAACCACGTGAAGCTCCAGCCCAAAAGGCAGCCAAAATGCAGACCACATCCGGGAGAATCTTAAGAGCAGGGGGTGGAGCAAGCCAGGCCTCAAACCACGAGAAGCTCCAGTCCAAAAGGCAGCCAAAATGCAGACAATATCTCGGAGAATATCAAGAGCAGGGGGTGGAGCAAACCAGGCCTCAAACCACGAGAAGCTCCAGCCCAAAAGGCATCCAAAATGCAGCCCACATCCGGGAGAATCTCAAGAGCAGGGGGTGGAGCAAGCCAGGCCTCAAACCACGAGAAGCTCCAGCCCAAAAGGCAGCCAAAATCCAGCCCACATCCTGGAGAATCTCAACAGCAGGGGGTGGAGGAATCCAGGCCACAAACCACGAGAAGCTCCAGCCCAAAAGGCAGCCAAAATCCAGCCCAAATCTGGGAGAATCTCAAGAGCAGGGGGTGGAGCAAGCCAGGCCTCAAACCACGTGAAGCTCCAGCCCAAAAGGCAGCCAAAATGCAGCCCACATCCGCAAGAATCTTAAGAGCAGGGGGTGGAGAAAGCCAGGCCTCAAACCACGAGAAGCTCCAGCCCAAAGACAGCCAAAATGTAGCCCAAATGCGGGAGAATCTCAAGAGCAGGGGGTGGAGCAAGCCAGGCCTCAAACCATGAGAAGCTCCAGCCCAAAAGGCAGCCAAAATCCAGCCCACATCCAGGAAAATTTCAGGAGAAGGGGGTGGAGCAAGCCAGGTCTCAAACCACGAGAAGCTCCAGCCCTAAATGAGCCAAAATGCAGCCCACATCCAGGAAAATATCAGGAGAAGGGGGTGGAGCAAGCCTGGTCTCAAACCACGAGAAGCTCCAGCCCTAAATGAGCCAAAATGCAGCCCACATCCGGGAGAATATCAAGAGCAGGGGGTGGAGCAAGCCCAGCCTCAAACCACGAGAAGCTCCAGCCCAAAAGGCAGCCAAAAATGCAGCCCACTTCGGGGAGAATCTCAAGAGCAGGGGGTGGAGCAAGCCAGGCCCCAAACCACGAGAAGCTCCAGGCCAAAAAGCAGCCAAAATTCAGCCCACCTCCTGGAGAATCTCAAGAGCAGGGGGTGGAGCAAGCCAGGCCTCAAACCACGAGAAGCTCCAGCCCAAAAGTCAGCCAATATGCAGCCGACATCCGGGAGAATCTCAAGAGCAGGGGGTGGAGCAAGCCAGGCCCCAAACCACGAGAAGCTCCAGCCCAAAAGGCAGCCAAAATCCAGTCCTACATCCGGGAGAATCTCAAGAGCAGGGGGTGGAGCAAGCCAGGCCTCAAACCATGAGAAGCTCCAGCCCAAAATGCAGCCAAAATCCAGCCCACATCCAGGAAAATTTCAGGAGAAGGGGGTGGAGCAAGCCAGGTCTCAAACCACGAGAAGCTCCAGCCCTAAATGAGCCAAAATGCAGCCCACATCCAGGAAAATATCAGGAGAAGGTGGTGGAGCAAGCCTGGTCTCAAACCACGAGAAGCTCCAGCCCTAAATGAGCCAAAATGCAGCCCACATCCGGGAGAATATCAAGAGCAGGGGGTGGAGCAAGCCCAGCCTCAAACCACGAGAAGCTCCAGCCAAAAAGGCAGCCAAAAATGCAGCCCACTTCGGGGAGAATCTCAAGAGCAGGGGGTGGAGCAAGCCAGGCCCCAAACCACGAGAAGCTCCAGGCCAAAAAGCAGCCAAAATTCAGCCCACCTCCTGGAGAATCTCAAGAGCAGGGGGTGGAGCAAGCCAGGCCTCAAACCACGAGAAGCTCCAGCCCAAAAGTCAGCCAATATGCAGCCGACATCCGGGAGAATCTCAAGAGCAGGGGGTGGAGCAAGCCAGGCCCCAAACCACGAGAAGCTCCAGCCCAAAAGGCAGCCAAAATCCAGTCCTACATCCGGGAGAATCTCAAGAGCAGGGGGTGGAGGAAGCCAGGCCTCAAACCATGAGAAGCTCCAGCCCAAAATGCAGCCAAAAATGCAGCCCACATCCAGGAAAATATCAAGAGAAGGGGGTGGAGCAAGCCAGGCCTCAAACCACGAGAAGCTCCAGCCCAAAAGGCAGCCAAAATGCAGCCCACATCCGGGCGAATATCAAGAGCAGGGGGTGGAGCAAGACAGGCCTCAAACCACGAGAAGCTCCAGCCCAAAATGCAGCCAAAAATGCAGCCCAATTCGGGGAGAATCTCAAGAGCAGGGGGTGGAGCAAGCCCGGCCCCAAACCACGAGAAGCTCCAGCCCAAAAGGCAGCCAAAATGCAGCCCACACCCAGGAGAATATCAAGAGCATGGGGTGGAGCAAGCCAGGCCCCAAACCACGAGAAGCTCCAGTCCAAAAAGCAGCCAAAATTCAGCCCACCTCCGGGAGAATCTCAAGAGCAGGGGCTGGAGCAAGCCCGGCCCCAAACCACGAGAAGCTCCAGCCCAAAAAACAGCCAAAATGCAGCCCACACCCAGGAGAATATCAAGAGCATGGGGTGGAGCAAGCCAGGCCCCAAACCACGAGAAGCTCCAGTCCAAAAAGCAGCCAAAATTCAGCCCACCTCCGGGAGAATCTCAAGAGCAGGGGGTGGAGCAAGCCAGGCCTCAAACCATGAGAAGCTCCAGCCCAAAATGTAGCCAAAATCCAGCCCACATCCGGGAGAATCTCAAGAGCAGGGGGTGGAGCAAGGCAGGCCTCAAACCACGAGAAGCTCCAGCCCAAAAGGCAGCCAAAATCCAGCCCTATATCTGGGAGAATCTCAAGAGCAGGGGGTGGAGCAAGCCAGGCCTCAAACCACGAGAAGCTCCAGCCCAAAATATAGGCAAATTCCAGCCCACCTGCGGGAGAATATTAAGAGCAGGGGGTGGAGCAAACCAGGCCCCAAACCACGAGAACCTCCCACCCAAAGGCAGCCAAAATGCAGCCCACATCTGGGAGAATTTCAAGAGCAGGGGTTGGAGCAGGCCAGGCCCCAAACCACGAGAAGCTCCAGCCCAAAATTCAGGCAAAAATGCAGCCCACATCCGGGAGAATCTCAAGAGCAGGGGGTGGAGCAAGCCAGGCCCCAAACCACGAGAAGCTCCAGCCCAAAATTCAGCCAAAATCCAGCCCACATCCGGAAGAATCTCAAGAGCAGGGGGTGGAGCAAGCCAGGCCTCAAACCACGAGAAGCTCCAGCCCAAAATTCAGCCAAATTCCAGCCCATTTCCAGGAGAATATCAAGAGCAGGGGGTGGAGCATGCCAGGCCTCAAACCACGAGAAGCTCCAGCATAAAAGGCAGCCAAAATTCAACCCTATATCTGGGAGAATATCAAGAGTAGGAGCTGGAGCAAGCCAGGCCTCAAACCACGAGAAGCTCCAGCCCAAAAGGCAGCCAAAATGCAGCCCAAATCCGGGAGATATCACGAGAAGGGGGTGGAACAAGCCAGGCCTCAAACCACGAGAAGCTCCAGCCCAAAAGTCAGCCAATATCCAGCCGACATCCGGGAGAATCTCAAGAGCAGGGGGTGGAGCAAGGCAGGCCCCAAACCACGAGAAGCTCCAGCCCAAAAGGCAGCCAAAATCCAGTTCTACATCCGGGAGAATCTCAAGAGCAGGGGGTGAGCAAGCCAGGCCTCAAACCACGAGAAGCTCCAGCCCAAAGACAGCCAAAATGTAGCCCAAATGCGGGAGAATATCAAGAGCAGAGGTTGGATCAAGCCAGGCCCCAAACCACGAGAAGCTCCAGCCCAAAATGCAGCCAAAAATGCAGCCCACTTCGGGGAGAATCTCAAGAGCAGGGGGTGGAGCAAGCCAGGTCCCAAACCACGAGAAGCTCCAGCCCAAAAGGCAGCCGAAATGCAGCCCACACCCAGGAGAATATCAAGAGCAGGGGGTGGAGCAAGCCAGGCCCCAAACCACGAGAAGCTCCAGTCCAAAAAGCAGCCAAAATTCAGCCCACCTCCGGGAGAATCTCAAGAGCAGGGGGTGGAGCAAGCCAGGCCTCAAACCATGAGAAGCTCCAGCCCAAAATGTAGCCAAAATCCAGCCCACATCCCGGAGAATATCAAGAGCAGGGGGTGGAGCAAGGCAGGCCTCAAACCACGAGAAGCTGCAGCCCAAAAGGCAACCAAAATGCAGACCACATCCAGGAGAATATCAAGAGCAGGTGATGGAGCAAGCCAGGCCTCAAACCACGAGAAGCTCCAGCCCAAAAGGCAGCCAAAATCCAGCCCTATATCTGGGAGAATCTCAAGAGCAGGGGGTGGAGCAAGCCAGGCCTCAAACCACGAGAAGCTCCAGCCCAAAATATAGGCAAATTCCAGCCCACCTCCGGGAGAATATTAAGAGCAGGGGGTGGAGCAAACCAGGCCCCAAACCACGAGAACCTCCCACCCAAAGGCAGCCAAAATGCAGCCCACATCTGGGAGAATTTCAAGAGCAGGGGTTGGAGCAAGCCAGGCCCCAAACCACGAGAAGCTCCAGCCCAAAATTCAGGCAAAAATGCAGCCCACATCCGGGAGAATCTCAAGAGCAGGGGGTGGAGCAAGCCAGGCCCCAAACCACGAGAAGCTCCAGCCCAAAATTCAGCCAAAATCCAGCCCACATCCGGAAGAATCTCAAGAGCAGCGGGTGGAGCAAGCCAGGCCTCAAACCACGAGAAGCTCCAGCCGAAAAGGCAGCCAAATTCCAACACTGTATCTTGCACAATCTCAAGAGCAGAGGGTGGAGCAAGACAGGCCTCAAACCACGAGAAGCTCCAGCCAAAAAGTCAGCCAAAATCCAGCCCATTTCCAGGAGAATATCAAGAGCAGGGGGTGGAGCAAGCCAGGCCTCAAACCACGAGAACCTCCCACCCAAAGGCAGCCAAAATGCAGCCCACATCTGGGAGAATTTCAAGAGCAGGGGTTGGAGCAGGCCAGGCCCCAAACCACGAGAAGCTCCAGCCCAAAATTCAGGCAAAAATGCAGCCCACATCCGGGACAATCTCAAGAGCAGGGGGTGGAGCAAGCCAGGCCTCAAACCACGAGAAGCTCCAGCCCAAAAGGCAGCCAAAATTCAACCCTGTATCTGGAAGAATATCAAGAGTAGGAGCTGGAGCAAGCCAGGCCTCAAACCACGAGAAGCTCCAGCCCTAAATGAGCCAAAATGCAGCCCATATCCAGGAAAATATCAGGAGAAGGGGGTGGAGCAAGCCCGGTCTCAAACCACGAGAAGCTCCATCTCTAAATGAGCCAAAATGCAGCCCACATCCGGGAGAATATCAAGAGCAGGGGGTGGAGCAAGCCCGGCCTCAAACCACGAGAAGCTCCAGCCCAAAAGGCAGCCAAAAATGCAGCCCACTTCGGGGAGAATCTCAAGAGCAGGGGGTGGAGCAAGCCAGGCCCCAAACCACGAGAAGCTCCAGCCCAAAAGGCAGCCAAAATCCAGCCCTCATCTGGGAGAATATCAAGAGCAGGGGGTGGAGCAAGCCAGGACTCAAACCACGAGAAGCTCCTGCCAAAAAGGAAGCGAAATTCCAGCCCACCTCCTTGAGAATCTCAAGAGCAGGGGGTGAGCAAGCCAGGCCTCAAACCACGAGAAGCTCCAGCCCAAAAGGCAGCCAAAATGTAGCCCAAATGCGGGAGAATATCAAGAGCAGGGGTTGGATCAAGCCAGGCCCCAAACCACGAGAAGCTCCAGCCCAAAATTCAGCCAAAATCCAGCCCACATCCGGAAGAATCTCAAGAGCAGGGGGTGGAGCAAGCCAGGCCTCAAACCACGAGAAGCTCCAGCCCAAAAGGCAGCCAAAAATGCAGCCCACTTCGGGGAGAATCTCAAGAGCAGGGGGTGGAGCAAGCCAGGCCTCAAACCACGAGAAGCTCCAGCCCAAAAGGCAGCCAAAATCCAGCCCTATATCTGGGAGAATCTCAAGAGCAGGGGGTGGAGCAAGCCAGGCCTCAAACCACGAGAAGCTCCAGCCCAAAATATAGGCAAATTCCAGCCCACATCCGGGAGAATATTAAGAGCAGGGGGTGGAGCAAACCAGGCCCCAAACCACGAGAACCTCCCACCCAAAGGCAGCCAAAATGCAGCCCACATCTGGGAGAATTTCAAGAGCAGGGGTTGGAGCAAGCCAGGCCCCAAACCACAAGAAGCTCCAGCCCAAAATTCAGGCAAAAATGCAGCCCACATCCGGGAGAATCTCAAGAGCAGGGGGTGGAGCAAGCCAGGCCCCAAACCACGAGAAGCTCCAGCCCAAAATTCAGCCAAAATCCAGCCCACATCCGGAAGAATCTCAAGAGCAGGGGGTGGAGCAAGCCAGGCCTCAAACCACGAGAAGCTCCAGCCCAAAAGGCAGCCAAATTCCAACACTATATCTTGCACAATCTCAAGAGCAGAGGGTGGAGCAAGACAGGCCTCAAACCACGAGAAGCTCCAGCCCAAAAGTCAGCCAAAATCCAGCCCACATCCGGCAGAATCTCAAGAGCAGGGGTTGGAGCAAGCCAGGCCTCAAACGACGAGAAGCTCCAGCATAAAAGGCAGCCAAAATTCAACCCTGTATCTGGGAGAATATCAAGAGTAGGAGCTGGAGCAAGCCAGGCCTCAAACCACGAGAAGCTCCAGCACAAAAGGCAGCCAAAATCCAGCCCACATCCAGGAAAATATCAGGAGAAGGGGGTGGAGCAAGCCAGGTCTCAAACCACGAGAAGCTCCAGCCCTAAATGAGCCAAAATGCAGCCCACATCCAGGAAAATATCAGGAGAAGGGGGTGGAGCAAGCCAGGTCTCAAACCACGAGAAGCTCCAGCCCTAAATGAGCCAAAATGCAGCCCACATCCGGGAGAATATCAAGAGCAGGGCGTGGAGCAAGCCAGGCCTCAAACCACGAGAAGCTCCAGCCCTAAATGCAGCCAAAAATGCAGCCCACTTCGGGGAGAATATCAAGAGCAGGGGGTGGAGCAAGCCCGGCCTCAAACCACGAGAAGCTCCAGCCCAAAAGGCAGCCAAAAATGCAGCCCACATCCGGGAGAATCTCAAGAGCAGGGGGTGGAGCAAGCCAGGCCCCAAACCACGAGAAGCTCCAGGCCAAAAAGCAGCCAAAATTCAGCCCTCCTCCGGGAGAATATCAAGAGCAGGGGGTGGAGCAAGCCAGGCCTCAAACCACGAGAAGCTCCTGCCAAAAAGGAAGCGAAATTCCAGCCCACCTCCTTGAGAATCTCAAGAGCAGGGGGTGGAGAGAGCCAGGCCCCAAACCACGAGAAGCTCCAGCCCAAAATGCAGCCAAAATCCAGCCCACATCCGGAAGAATCTCAAGAGCAGGGGGTGGAGCAAGCCAGGCCCCAAACCACGAGAACCTCCCACCCAAAGGCAGCCAAAATGCAGCCCACATCTGGGAGAATTTCAAGAGCAGGAGTTGGAGCAAGCCAGGCCCCAAACCACGAGAAGCTCCAGCCCAAAATTCAGGCAAAATCCAGCCCACATCCGGAAGAATCTCAAGAGCAGGGGGTGGAGCAAGCCAGGCCTCAAACCACGAGAAGCTCCAGCCCAAAATTCAGCCAAATTCCAACCCTATATCTTGCACAATCTCAAGAGCAGAGGGTGGAGCAAGACAGGCCTCAAACCACGAGAAGCTCCAGCCCAAAATTCAGCCAAAATCCAGCCCATTTCCAGGAGAATATCAAGAGCAGGGGGTGGAGCAAGCCAGGCCTCAAACCACGAGAAGCTCCAGCATAAAAGGCAGCCAAAATCCAACCCTATATCTGGGAGAATATCAAGAGTAGGAGCTGGAGCAAACCAGGCCTCAAACCACGAGAAGCTCCAGCCCTAAAATCAGCCAATATCCAGCCGACATCCGGGAGAATCTCAAGAGCAGGGGGTGGAGCAAGCCAGGCCTCAAACCATGAGAAGCTCCAGCCCAAAGTCAGCCAAAATGCAGCCCAACTGCGGGAGAATCTCAAGAGCAGGGGGTGGAGCAAGCCAGGCCTCAAACCACGAGAAGCTCCAGCCCAAAAGGCAGCCAAAATCCAACCCACATCCAGGAAAATATCAAGAGAAGGGGGTGGAGCAAGCCAGGCCTCAAACCACGAGAAGCTCCAGCCCAAAAGGCAGCCAAAATGCAGCCCACATCCGGGAGAATCTCAAGAGCAGGGGGTGGAGCAAGCCAGGTCTCAAACCACGAGAAGCTCCAGCCCAAAATGCAGCCAAAATGCAGCCCACATCCGGGAGAATCTCAAGAGCAGGGGTTGGAGCAAGCCAGGCCTCAAACGACGAGAAGCTCCAGCATAAAAGGCAGCCAAAATTCAACCCTGTATCTGGGAGAATATCAAGAGTAGGAGCTGGAGCAAGCCAGGCCTCAAACCACGAGAAGCTCCAGCACAAAAGGCAGCCAAAATCCAGCCCACATCCAGGAAAATATCAGGAGAAGGGGGTGGAGCAAGCCAGGTCTCAAACCACGAGAAGCTCCAGCCCTAAATGAGCCAAAATGCAGCCCACATCCAGGAAAATATCAGGAGAAGGGGGTGGAGCAAGCCAGGTCTCAAACCACGAGAAGCTCCAGCCCTAAATGAGCCAAAATGCAGCCCACATCCGGGAGAATATCAAGAGCAGGGGGTGGAGCAAGCCAGGCCTCAAACCACGAGAAGCTCCAGCCCTAAATGCAGCCAAAAATGCAGCCCACTTCGGGGAGAATATCAAGAGCAGGGGGTGGAGCAAGCCCGGCCTCAAACCACGAGAAGCTCCAGCCCAAAAGGCAGCCAAAAATGCAGCCCACATCCGGGAGAATCTCAAGAGCAGGGGGTGGAGCAAGCCAGGCCCCAAACCACGAGAAGCTCCAGGCCAAAAAGCAGCCAAAATTCAGCCCTCCTCCGGGAGAATATCAAGAGCAGGGGGTGGAGCAAGCCAGGCCTCAAACCACGAGAAGCTCCTGCCAAAAAGGAAGCGAAATTCCAGCCCACCTCCTTGAGAATCTCAAGAGCAGGGGGTGGAGAGAGCCAGGCCCCAAACCACGAGAAGCTCCAGCCCAAAATGCAGCCAAAATCCAGCCCACATCCGGAAGAATCTCAAGAGCAGGGGGTGGAACAAGCCAGGCCCCAAACCACGAGAACCTCCCACCCAAAGGCAGCCAAAATGCAGCCCACATCTGGGAGAATTTCAAGAGCAGGAGTTGGAGCAAGCCAGGCCCCAAACCACGAGAAGCTCCAGCCCAAAATTCAGGCAAAATCCAGCCCACATCCGGAAGAATCTCAAGAGCAGGGGGTGGAGCAAGCCAGGCCTCAAACCACGAGAAGCTCCAGCCCAAAAGGCAGCCAAATTCCAACCCTATATCTTGCACAATCTCAAGAGCAGAGGGTGGAGCAAGACAGGCCTCAAACCACGAGAAGCTCCAGCCCAAAATTCAGCCAAAATCCAGCCCATTTCCAGGAGAATATCAAGAGCAGGGGGTGGAGCAAGCCAGGCCTCAAAACACGAGAAGCTCCAGCATAAAAGGCAGCCAAAATCCAACCCTATATCTGGGAGAATATCAAGAGTAGGAGCTGGAGCAAACCAGGCCTCAAACCACGAGAAGCTCCAGCCCTAAAATCAGCCAATATCCAGCCGACATCCGGGAGAATCTCAAGAGCAGGGGGTGGAGCAAGCCAGGCCTCAAACCATGAGAAGCTCCAGCCCAAAGTCAGCCAAAATGCAGCCCAACTGCGGGAGAATCTCAAGAGCAGGGGGTGGAGCAAGCCAGGCCTCAAACCACGAGAAGCTCCAGCCCAAAAGGCAGCCAAAATCCAACCCACATCCAGGAAAATATCAAGAGAAGGGGGTGGAGCAAGCCAGGCCTCAAACCACGAGAAGCTCCAGCCCAAAAGGCAGCCAAAATGCAGCCCACATCCGGGAGAATCTCAAGAGCAGGGGGTGGAGCAAGCCAGGTCTCAAACCACGAGAAGCTCCAGCCCAAAATGCAGCCAAAATGCAGCCCACATCCGGGAGAATCTCAAGAGCAGGGGGTGGAGCAAGCCAGGTCTCAAACCACGAGAAGCTGCAGCCCACAAGGCAGTCAAAATGCAGACCACATCCAGGAGATCTCAAGAGCAGGGGGTGGAGCAAGCCAGGTCTCAAACCACGAGAAGCTGCAGCCCACAAGGCAGTCAAAATCCAACCCTATATCTGGGAGAATCTCAAGAGCAGGGGGTGGAGCAAGCCAGGCCTCAAACCACGAGAATCTCCAGCCCAAAATGCAGCCAAAATCCAGCCCACATCCGGGAGAATCTCAAGAGCAGGGGGTGAAGCAAGCCAGGCCTCATGCCACGAGATGCTCTAGCCCAAGATGCAGCCAAAATGCAGCCCATCTCCAGAAGAATATCAAGAGCAGGGGTTGGAGCAAGCCAGGCCTCAAACCACGAGAAGCTCCAGCCCAAAAGTCAGCCAAAATCCCGCCAAAATCGGGGAGAATATCAAGAGCAGGGGGTGGAGCAAGCCAGGCCTCAAACCACGAGAAGTTCCAGCCCAAAAGGCAGCCAAAATCCAGCCCCCATCCGGGAGAATCTCAAGAGCAGGGGGTGGAGCAAGCCAGGTCTCAAACCACGAGAATCTCCAGCCCAAAGGCAGCCAAAATTCAGCCCACATCCAGGAGAATCTCAAGAGCAGGGTGTGGAGCAAGCCAGGCCTCAAACCACGAGAAGCTCCAGCCCAAAAGGCAGCCAAAATGCAGCCCACATCTGGGAGAATATCAAGAGCAGGGGGTGGAGCAAGCCAGGCCTCAAACCACGAGAAGCTCCAGCCCAAAAGTCAGCCAAACTCCAGCCCACATCCGGGAGAATCTCAAGAGCAGGGGGTGGAGCAAGCCAGGCCTCAAACCACGAGAAGCTCCAGCCCAAAATGCAGCCAAATTCCAACCCTATATCTGGGACAATATCAAGAGCAGGGAGTGGAGCAAGCCAGGCCTCAAACCACAAGAAGCTCCAGCCCAAAATGCAGCCAAAATGCAGGCCACAACCGGGAGAATCTCAAGAGCAGGGGGTGGAGCAAGCCAGGCCTCAAAACAGGACTAAATCTAGCCAAAAATATGGTCCTTGTCCAGGAGAAATTCCAGCCCAAGTGCCACAGGAATTCCAGTCCACATCCCGGAGATAGTCCACCCGATCTCTAGGAGAAATTTGGGCCCAAGTCCAGGAGAATTTCCATTCTAAAATGCAGCCCACATCCAGGAGAAACTCAAGAAGAGGTCCGAGACCTGTCCCTCAGATCTCTCCAACGCTGGGACGTCAGATTCCCACGCCTTTCTACACTCCGCCGAAGAGAAATCCACCTGCGGCTGAGTCCACCGCAGGCCCCACTCCAGACTAACGCTTTATGCCTAAGGAATTGGGGACAGGAGCACAACCTGTGGAGTTTGGGCTTTGAACTGATGCTGCCCCCAAGTTTTGCACAAAGTCCCTTCACACTATTCCCATCTGGCCCACAGTCAGATCACACCATTCCCCAGCGGGTCCCGACTCTCCATCCATCAGCGCAGCAACTCCAGCAAAGGGTTAACACAGTTCCCAGCACGCAGCTGCACGCACACGCTCCCCCCGCCAGAGACAGAAATGGCCGTGGAGATACGCATCTTGCTAGGAAGGTACCTGTTCAAACGCTTCTGGAGCCCGGTTCAAGCCTTCCCGTCTCATGTCAGCATGTCTCAACGGGAGCAGGGCTGAGCCTCCAGGAGGGTTTTCACCCCAGGCCGTGTCGACCGCTCTCTCCTTTCCCAGACTGGGGGGTGTGGAGCTCTGAGTGCCATCCCACTCCAAGGGACATGCTGGGTGCAGCCCCTGCAGACCAGGAGAAAGCAAGGGTCAGCCATGGAGCCTCCCTCTATTTAGAGAGTCATGAGATAATTGACTTCAGGCCTAAGCAATCTCCCAGCCTGGCCTTAATTGGGGCAGGCTCTTGTTGGCATTCCCAGCTGGTGCTGATCTCCCCAGACTGCCAGAAGGGTCAGGGCTGGCAGGGCATGTCTTAGTTCCCTCTCATCCTTAACTGTAATGAGGAAATGTCATGAGGCCCACTGAATTGGGCCTGAATTTCATAGGGACTTGGGTCTGAATTTCACCAGGATTTGGGTGAGAATTTCTCGTGCACTTGGGTCTGAA